>WNWU01000013.1:2141424-2201414 GCA_012654045.1 Ptyas mucosa
TTAAGCTATGCTGGCTGGAGAATTCTGGGAGTTGAAGTCCACAAGTCTTAAAGCTGCCAAGTTTGAAGACCTCTGGTCTAGGAGGACCTCCAAATTCTACATCATCTCTGTCTGGGGGAATGCCATCCCTTCCAGAGTTAAAGATGGAAGTCACCAGACCGTGAGGGGCCAAAAACCATCTTGCCAGGCTTAAACTGAAGATGGTTCCTCCCCATCCAGGCTCTTAAAAGTCTGTAGGCCAGTGATGGCTAACCTTTTTTCCATCATGTGCCAAAAGCGGGGGGAGGGCAGGAGGGTCACGTGTGTGTGTGTGCCCATACCCATAATTCTATACGCCCTGCCCCCCCCCCCCCCCATGCCCACGTGACACCCCCCATGCTTCCCCTGCTTTTGGCACGCAATGGCACAGTTGGCCCAGTAGACCCGTTTTTCACCCTCCCCAGGCTCCGGAGGCTTTCTAAGAGCCTGAGGAGGGCAAAAACAACCTCCCCCACCCCAAAAGCCCTCCAGAGGCCGGAAACAGCCCATATGCTGACTTCCGGTGGGACCAGAAGGCCCGAAAATCAGCTAGCCAATGCACACACGTGTGCCAGAGCTGAGCTCGCGTACCCACCGATATGGCTCCGCGAGCCACCTGTAGCACGCGTGCCATAGGTTCGCCATCACGGCTCTAGGCATTCAGTTAGCACCACAGCAGTATCACCTACCCAGCCAGGGGTAGAAGTGTATAACTGGGTATCATCAACCAGCGTACTGGTGATACTGAACCTTTTGCTGGTGAATGAGCTCACCCAGTTAGTGAGAGGAGAGAGGCCTAAGCCTTGGAGGTACCCCACATAAACATGGCCTTAGGGAATCAACCTTTCTCCCCTCCAGCACCAATTGAAACCAGCCATGGGAAAAGGAGGAGAAACACAGCAAACCAGTGCCTCCCACTCCAGTCTCTGAAGATGGTTCAAAAGGATACCATGGTTAATGGTATTAAAAGCTACTGAGAGATCCAGAAGGGCCAGGTTGGTTGCATCATCACCATCATGAACCCTCCAGAGGCCATCAGCAAGTATAATCATTACCATTTCAGTTCTGTATGCCAGCCTGAACCTAGACTGAAAAGGGTCCAGATAATCTATTTTATCCGTAGCTGAGTATCTACAACCTGTTCAAGAACTTTCCGCAGAAAGGGAAGTTTGGAGACTGGACAAGCTGCCTAAAATAGTTGAATCCAAAGACGGCTTCTTGAGAAAGGGCACACCATTGACACCTTCAAGGTAGGCCTCAGTTATTTGGATGAACACAGAAATCTTATCTACACTCTTATTGGCAATGTCGGTGCTGTGCCTTGTTAATTATCAGGCTGGTTTCTAAAAAAACCTTTCAGTAGCTATCAGAGAACTACAATTCCCAGTTATTCTCAAATGGAGATCAAAACAGTTAAACTGCCATGTTAACATAGATGGCCCCATAGGTTATTTGTGAGACTGTCTTCCTCTGTTAGTGCTAGTTGGAGTAGATCTGACAAGGTGAGCATGCTCCAAGTCACATCTATTAAGCAGTGTCATCTGGTAGAAACTTTCTGTGTAGCAGCACCTGCTCTTTGGAAAAATCATATCCCCCAAAATTTATTTAGCTGACTGATGTTCCATAAATTATCAAAAATCTGGGGTTTTTTTTCCAGGCATGGAGTCTGTAGTATGGATGATCCCATCATTCTAGTTCAGGTGTGTCAAACTGGTGGCCTGCAGGCCGGATGCATCACGTACTGTCCATGCCCAGCCCAGCTCCACAAAGAGAAAAAAAACGCCACGATTCGTCACGTGACGGCAATATGACTTGGTGAGTTTGACACCTCTGCTCTAATTTCTTTGACATGACTGTAGTTATGTGGCTCAAGTTTGATTGCCCTCTGTGCCATTGTGCTATCATTGTGTTATTGTTCTTTATAATTGTTATGTATTGTTTTTATTTTGTTGCTTTTAATCCTATATTCCATATCTTGAGCACTATTGTGAGAGGAATGAGCCTTGGTGGTGCAGTGGACTAAAGTGCTGTTAAGTAGCACTTAGCTGCCAGCTGCCTGCAATTACTGCAAGTTCAAATGTCACCAGGCTCAAGGTTGACTCAGCCTTCCATCCTTCCGAGGTAGGTAAAATGAGGACCCGGATTGTAGGGGCAATAAGCTGACTTTGTATAAAAAAGAACACTGCTTAGGAGGGCCCGAAAGCCCTACTCAGCAGGTATATACAAAAGTATGAAGGCTATTGCTTAACGCATTGTAAGCCACCTTGAGTCTCCGGAGAAGGGCGGCATATAAATCGAACCAATAAATAAATAAACAATAAATAAATGAGTGGCTATAGAGATCAATTCAAGAAATAAATAAGTAAAAGAACCACACCATGCAAATATTGATCATATTGATCATTTCCTCATAATGTGCTGCATTATTTATAATGACTCTTCAGCTGGTTATTAGAAACCCTATTTATGTCTCTTGGAGATAACTGGCTACCATTCACTGTCTTGAGGAGCTAGTGAGATCTCAAAATATGTTATCCTATTTGAACTGGTTTCAATATTGCGATTTTCATCTTTAGGACTCTCTACAACAAGTTGCCAATTCCATTATCTTTCAGTGCTTAGACCTTCATGAGTCTATAAATTGCATGTTTTAGATCTATTCTCAACATTATTGTAAACTACAGTTAATTAAATAAGCTATACTTATCTGGAATTATACAAGTTGCTAAGCTGTAAATCAAGATTTATAGAGGGTCAGTTTCTACAACATGCTAAGCCAAAATCCAGCAAATTGCATTTTGGCTTAGTGAAATATGAGATCTGATACTTAGATACGGACTGATGGTTTTATCTAGGTTATAAACACATTTTATTGCTCTTTTTATTTTTATTCTGTTCAGCTAGATTGGTTTTTAAAAAATATGTAAAGATAAAATTATGAGAGTAGGCTTACATTTAAAAGAGTTTCACGAATGCTAAAACTAGTTAGGCCCAGCAATAATATAGTTTATTGGACTAGCTCCATGATTAGATAAAGTAAAATGATCAATCTGGCTAACAGATTTTAAATAATTTGAAGGGATGGCAAACAGTAAGCTATAAAATTTGATCTTATTGTTTTAGTACTGCCAGGGCTAAAGGGTTTTTTCTCCCATCCAATGGGACAAAATAACTTACCTGGATTAGGGTAGAAAGCAGTTTGGTTTTGAATTGGGGCAATAGGGGATTAGGAGAAAGCAATTTGTTTGCACTGTTACCAATTGTTAATGTGGTTTAATTGATATAGTCCCTAAAAGAAAGGATTGCAGTTTAAGTTCTCTGGATGGACAGAGCATCCTTTTGACTCACCTGAAAGACCTTTGACTCACCTGAAACACCTTGATGATGATGACTCCTTTTTTTCTTGTGAACTTCTCTGTCTGGTACAGATTCTCTGCTGGAACTCTTCTGAAAGCTCAGGACAAAATTTTGTCTTTTGAGCCATGACAAAAATCCCATCTGGCCAATAGATATGTCAGTTCAGGGCTACTTAGCTTGATTGTTTAAGATGACTGGAGCTCCTTTAACCTTATCAAAGTTAATAAGAGTATATGAATATATTGCGTTTGTCATGTTCTGTCCTTTAAAAAACAAGAAAAGACTTTAAAAAAAAAAGAAAAAAATCAGAGTGATGGAATATATACGAAGTTTAATGGCAATGGGCCTGGTTTCAAGACCTCCCTTATTTGATCTAAGAATAACAGATCTCTATTTTTCACTGCTAAACATTATAGGTTTTATTATGAGACCAAACCTACTGTCATATATATGTGTACTGGAATCCCTAGCAGCAAGTAAATACCTTTGCTCTGGAATCAAACAATCACAATATTGGAAGGGACCATAGAAGTCATTTAGTTCAACCACCTATTCAAGATCCACTAGACCAGGGGTGTCAAACTTGATTTCATTGAGGGCTACATCAGGGTTGTGTTTGACCTCAGGCGGGTCTGTGTGTGTGGCCAGGGGGCGCGGCCAGCTCGATGTCACTCATATTGGGGGAGACTGTGGTGGCCTGAGCACTCTGCCAGCTGCAATGGCTTCCTGCAATCCTTTTCCTGGTCCAGCAAAAACAGTGCTTGGGAGGGCTGCATGTGGCCCTCGCGAGTTCCGTTTCTGACTGTAACAACCTCCTGCAACCCTCTGCCTGTGAAAATGGAGCTCTGTTTCCAGCTGCAACAGCCTCCTGCAACCCTCTGAGGTTGCAGAGGCTGTCGCAGTCGGAAACGGAGCTCTGTTTTTGCTGGCAGAGACACCATAGGCTGGTCCTTCACTGTTTCCCATGGGCCACATCTAAGCACCCGGCAGGTTGAATTTTGCCTGTGGGTCTTGAGTTTGACACCCTTGCACTAGACCATCCAGCTTTGTTTGGAGTTCCCTAGTGATAAATAATCCACCACATGATACAGCAACCTGTTTCACTGACTGATAGCTCAGGAGGATCCTCTTCATGTTTGAACCTGCTTTATTGTGGTATAATGCTTTAAATCCACTGCTCCAGCCCTCTGGACAATACAGAACAAGTTTACTTCCTCTTTGGGAAGATAGCTTTTCAGGTTTTTTTAAGATTACCATCACATTTCCCCTCAGTTATCTTTTCTATACACTAAATATATCCAGTTCCTTTAATCATTCCTCATAGGGCTTGGTTTCCAGAACCTTCACTATCTTGGTAGCTCTCCTCTGAACTTGTTTCATGTTATCATTGCCCTTTTTGAACTATGTTGCTCAGAACTGGATACTATACTCCAACAGGGTCTGACCAGGGCAGAGTAAACAGAATTTTTACTGCTGGAACAGGAAATTCCCAGCGTCTGGATTCCTTATTCCTGTTAATGCCCCGCAAAATAACATTTGTCTTTTTAGTAGTTGCATCACACTGCTGAATCATATTTAAATTGTGGTAAACCAGGACACCTTTTTCATAGGTACCACTGTCAAGCTAGGCCTTCTCCAACCTATACTTGTACCTTATATTTTCCCTATCCAATTATAGAACTTCAAATTTCAGCTTACTGCTCAAATGTTTCTAGAACTTTTTTGAACCTTCCTGGATTTGCCATCCCATATATTTTATTTTAAAGCCAATGAAGTTATTGGAAAAATAGGAATTGCAATTTTTTACTGACCTTTTGTCTCTGTGTTTAATTGCACCATGACATGCAGCAATGTGGCAGATGAAGGATTATTTTTTTTCCCCTTCCTGGCCCCAAGATATGGAAAGAGAAGCATTGATAAAATTCTTTTAGTCCAATAGGCTTGGCCCAGGGACCCAGAAACTATTGGGACCCACTTTGACAAGCAGCTATCCAAAAGAGATATTTTGGATAGCCATTCTCTCAAGAATGGCTGAAAAACAACCATTTGTTATTTTTAAGAGTTGTTTTCTCTCAACTTTATGGCAATGTAATTCCAGCTGTTCTAGTTGGGATGAGATAAAATGGCCAGGTTAATGAATAGACCAAGCAACTGTCCACCAGGCCATTGCCTAGAGCAGTGTTTCTCAACCATGGCAACGTGTGAACTTCAGCTCCCAGAATTCTGGGTTTATAGAGGACCCATACCTATAGATTCATGTTGTCAGGCCTGGCAGCCATCTTTTGCACTGGGCCTTCAGACCCGGGATGGGTTCTACTTACCTTTACTACCAGTTCGTAATGCGCCAATCGACTATAATGACATCCAGGTGGGTGGGCGGAGCCTGTTGCCGGTTTTACTACTGGTTCGCAAGAACCGGAGTGAACCAGGGGCAACCCACCACTGCTTCAGACCTGCCACATTTACTACTGTGGGAAATTGGGAGGGGAGATTGTATGGAGCATAGGTGATATATAGTCATAATAACATTGCTTTGTCAGAGAGTCGAAGACAACTTGCCCTGCATCTGGAAGGCTGGAATTGGGAGGCATCTCCAGTTGGGACGGTGCTTTGATTGGACCATGTTATGGACTTGTGAGTGTTGGGCAGGGACTTGAACTTTCCTTTCTTTGAGTGGGGAAAACCTGGAAACTTTCAGATTTGGGTTTTCCCAGATGTGCCAATATGACATCTCTAATAAAGTGTAACTTTGAGGAAACTCAAGCCTCTGGGTTTTCTTTCATTGGGGGTGTTACTTGGAACCCTGACACATATAACATTAATATGAATTCAAAATTCAGAGTTCTGGGAATTGAAGTCTACCTATCTTAAAACTAAGGTTGAGAAACACTAGTCTATATATTCAACCTGGTATTTTTTTTCAGCAAGACTTCACCTTGATCAGTGTTAACTTTCTCAGTGGAGTCATCCCCAAATATAATTGGCTACATTTCCCCCTAGCACAGCTAACATAGGAGAGCTTCTAGTTGGAATGGATGAGTACTACAGTTAACTAATTTTGGATAGCCAGAAGCTGCAGAGTAAATTAGTGATGCAAAATAGGCAGATAAGTCAATATTTTCTTGAGAATTTATCTTAAAGGAGAAGAAGCATTCGCACATTAAAAGGGGAGGGGTTTTGATCACATAGTCGTGATCTACATTTGGGTATTTTGACCCACTGATGGGGGAGGGATTCTGAGTTTATTAAATATATATATAGTCTAATTTTGGGTTGGAGGAGTAGAGCTGCACATATTCTGGGGTCTGAGGTTTCTAACCACCATAGCTGGGGAATGCTGATATATATTTACATTTAAGATAGATTCCAGCACTGATCCACTTGCATTGTGGATTAGATCTGTTCACACATCTGTGAAAAGTGAGGCAGATTTTATTTTTTTGTGGCTTTCTACAATGAAACAAAATCTCCAGCTGAGAAGGCCATGCACATGCTTCTGTATATTACCAACAGTCCTACTTGTAGAGGATACAGTTTACTCATAGCCTGGTACTAAGCCTGGTATTGTGAGATTGAATCTCACTACAGCAGCACTAGTTATGGGATAGGAAAAATAGAATTTTCCAGAAACAACTAACTGGTTAGAAAACCAGTGGTGTTTGGTTACACGTGAGAGACCAAGTAGCCTTTGGGTCTGTTTAAGGCACAGGAATATTCTGGTATATTTTTTAAAATAAAAAGGTAACTAGCATGCCTGGAGGTTGAAGTTCTTCTTTGAAATTAGCACAATGCGGGGTGAATG
This sequence comes from Ptyas mucosa, assembly GCA_012654045.1. Taxonomy (NCBI): domain Eukaryota; kingdom Metazoa; phylum Chordata; class Lepidosauria; order Squamata; family Colubridae; genus Ptyas; species Ptyas mucosa. The sequence goes on from WNWU01000013.1 coordinate 2,148,602, forward strand.
GGCTTCTTTTCAGCTCAACTGTTGTAGATGAGATGTTGTTACCGAGGTATCTTGTAGTCTGTTCTTCTCATGGGTGCAGGCAAGCTGGTTATGTAAAGCAACTCTGGGGTGGCAGGACATTGCCCCCAGCCTGTTCTGATCCTGCCTTGTGATGTCATTTCCCTGGTTGCATCACTGCATTCTAATCTATACTTTTTAGCACCTTATTCTGAGGCAGTTCAAATTGTTGTTCATCATTTTTATTGTCTCTGAATGATGAAGTCTGTTTACCTGCTAATCATAAAATTACAATTGCCCCTATTTTTGTTTTGAAGATAATTTTATACATACATACACACGCACGCATGCACGCACGCACGCACGCACGAGTACTAGTTGTAAGATATAGCACAATCCACTTTGCAGAGGAATGTCTTTCAACCGATGTTTTGTGCATTCTGCTAAACTCACTGAATAATGTATCTGCATTTGCCCATTGGCTTTATTATATGTTAACAGAAGACTGTTTGAAAATAGATAATGATATGATGTCCTTGGCTTGGGGCACTGAACACCTGTCCTTCTGTAGTCCACTTTTTTATGCATTGTAGGCCAGGATGTGTTTAGCTGAAGGAAATTCTGAACAAAAGAGTTCAGAGTTCCTAACTGTCTTTTCTACTTAACAAGCAAGGTGCTAATCCTCATAATTCTGTCTGAATCAAAAGGTGTTGGCAAATGACACCTGGGCTCAAAAATTATTCTATGGCATGCACAATATTTAAGAAGCTAAAAAGATGCTCTTGGTCCATTGTGTGTATTTATTAATTAAATGTAGTATGTAGCTGCTCATCTCCTCCAAAGGGAACTCAGATTTCCCTGCTGTGTCTGGTATATTGTAGCTCTCCAAGCAGAAAAGGTTCATTTCATACCTGTCTTTCATTAACGAGAAACTTGGACTTTCTGCATACAAAGAAATGCTTGGTCACTAAGATCAGAATAAAACGATCCTTGCGTGGTGCTGATAGAACAACTGCATTTTTAGAGATACTCCTTTCCATGTGCCTTTGGCAGGCCATGTTTGTCATTTTGTGATGTGGGCTGTGGAGATATCTGCAATCCATATAGAATAACAGAGTTGGAAGGGACCTTGGAGCAGTGATGAAATCCAAATTTTTTTACTACTGGTTCTGTGGGCCTGGCTTGGGCGTGGCTTGGTGGGTGTGGCAGGTGAAGGATACTGCAAAATTCCCATTCCCACCCCACTCCAGGGGAAGGATACTGCAAAATCCCCATTCCCTCCCCACTCCTGGGGAAGGATACTGCAAAATCCCCATTCCCTCCCCACTCCTGGGGGAAGGATGTTGCAAAATCTCCATTCCCACCCCACTCTGGGACCAGCCAGAGGTGGTATTTGCCGGTTCTCTGAACTACTCAAAATTTCTGCTACCGGTTCTCTGAACTACTCAAAATTTCCACTACCGGTTCTCCAGAACCTATCAGAACCTGCTGGATTCTCCCCTGTCTTAGAGGTCTTTTGTCCCAGGATCTCCAACCTTGGCTTTGCTGGCTGAGGAATTCTGGGAGTTGAAGTCCACAAGTCTTAAAGTTACTAAGGTTGGAGACCCCTGTTCTAGTTCAACCCTCTGCTTAGGCAGGAAATCCTACACCACTTCAGACAAATGGTTATTCAACATCTTAAAAACTTCCACTATTGGAGCATTCAAAACTTCTGGAGGCAAGTTGTTCCACAACTTGTTCCATCTGGAGCTTCCCACAGTCCAGCAATCTCCTCTTTGGATCTCATGATCAGACCTTTCACCTCATAGGTCGGCCCAGACTGATGCTGTTAATTGCAGGCAAATTCTCTCCCTGAACCCTGAGGAACAGCAAGATTCCCATCCTTATGGGGGGAGGTGGGATCTTTTTTTACATGGGTTGAATTTTTGTGCTTCTGTAATGAAGATTAATTGTTCTTTGAACTACCTTCTGCACAAAATCTGTGTGAGACAGAAGTTTCGACAGTTAAGTCCTCTGACCCAGGTTGAATTTTAAATATATTTTATGATGAAAAATGTTGATCTAAATTCCATCAGACTGCTTCAAGAAGAATGGGTGTGGCCATTAGAGGCAATTCTGTGATTAGTCTGTGAGAGCAAAGTGTTGGCAAATAATGTTATTATAAGAGGGTGAAAAGTTTGCTCTAAATTACCAATACAGGTATTGTGCTAGATAATTGATTGTTTACTTTACTAATAAACCTCCATTTGCCAGTTCTTCTGGCAATAATTCTTTCTGTCTACTACAATAATTCAGATGAAGAGATTTTGACAACTTTATTGTATATTCCAGTAGCCAAGTCCGTTGTCCAAACAACAGCTAAATTCCCTCCCTCCTTCCTTCCTTCCTTCCTTCCTTCCTTCCTTCCTTCCTTCCTTCCTTCCTTCCTTCCTTCCTCCCTCCCTCCCTCCCTCCCTCCCTCCCTCCCTCCCTCCCTTCCTGAGGAGTGAAGCAGATTAAATTTCATGGGAGAAGGATATATATACATTATCTTTTTAATGTTTTGGAATACTTCAAATTGTGATATTTGGATTTAGCCATTCATGACACAAAGGATGCAGTCACACAAGCTGGGTGAATGTGAGGCTTGATTAGGCTTACTATGGCAACACAGCTTGTTCCTTATTGGTTAGTTTAGGTTTCAGTGCATTGTGTGCATTTAAAAAGGTTTAATTAAATAGTCAGATTAAGCATATTGTGGAACGCTGTCTGGGTTTGGATTGAATCAATTGACAATTAAATAATGCACCAATTAATACAGTGCGCCAGTGCTAAGTTTCATGAAGTTTTTAGTTCTCTCTTGTGAGAGGAAATAGAGTTTTATACTGTCTGAAGCTGATTGTATCCCCTGAATAAATTGCTAAAGCTATCCAATTTGGATTCTATTGATTCTTTTAAAAAAGCTGATCTCCTATCTGACATTATCTCCAATTTCATTAATATAAAACGTAAATTCCCATCACTCACCTTCTTGGTTTTCTCTTCCCAAGAAAACTTTGTTTTATTAAGAATGGAGGTAAATTTAACTCCAGGTGGATTTCATGTTTTCAGAAATGAAAGAAGAGTCATGGTTCCTTGGCTTCTTTATCTTAGTAGATCTAAGCACCCTAGGAAAAGATACAACCAAGGCCCATTTTGGAGGTATTTATTTAGAGATCCTGAAGTAAACTAGATATCACACGCATAACCAGAACATGAGTAGTATTCTTATTGGTGAGGGAGGACTGAAAAATCATTCATCTGAACCTATAGGCCTATGGGACTTATCCGCTGCCTCTTCCTCCCCACCAATGTCCCTTAATTGAATAAACAGCTCCTATTAAGAGCAGGAACATGGGTATTTGCAAAGGGGTCAAAAAAGTCAAGAGAAAGCCTGTAACCACACTTTTGAAACTCTGCGACACATTTAAAAAAGGGATGAGCATTTCACTACCTGGTTGAAGACACCATCTGACTTTTTGATACCTGCTCCTCCTACCTCCAGCTGATCCTGAGCTGGAGTATAATAAAGGCTCCACAAATTGTGTTTATCAGTGCTCTTCAACTCTTTCACTCAGTGCCATACCCAAAGAAATGTAATGTACCCTGTGTGAAAACAAGCAGAAGCAAGTTTAAGGAGAAAAACAACAGGGGAAAAAACCCCTGAGGGATGGAATTGTATACCTTCCAAGGGAGAACTGATAAAAACCCTGATAAAACATTCCACTGTGGATGAAACCAAAATGTTATAACATAATGTAGAGCATAATATTAACGTCTCTCATAAGTGGACAAATAAATGAAAAACTGGTAGCTTGTATATCAGCTACTCATTTTTTCTTCTGCCCTAATTTCTAGATTGTTGGGTTTGTTGATTCCTTGCTAAAAGGTATTAATATTACTCTATTCACCATCAAATGTCCTTTCCTTGGAGTGGACTATCTTCTACATCTCTGGGTAGATGATATGACTCCAACCAGATTCCAATAAGTCACCATTTTAAGAATTGACTAAGAGAAAAGGTTATGATTAACTCATCTTGCTATTATCCCACCATGTCTGCCTGCAGGAGATAACTTCTAATAAATGTCTGTGAAGAGGACATCTGTCAATTCTTTATAAATTGAGTTTTTAATCTTGGTTTGTCCTTTTTTTGACATTTGTAATAGACCATTTCCTCTGGGATGGATATAATCCTTTCTCCAAACCCCAAGAGATTTTTAAAAAAAAGGATATTAGCAATGTATTGCAACACAGAATATCATTTATGATCGTGGAAAGATTAGCTGGTCCAAGTAACTTGATGGGATATACCCCCCTTCTCTCTGGTGTGTGTGTGTACATGTGTGTGTGTGTGTGTGTGAGAGAGAGAGAGAGATTTGGTTCATGTTTGCAATCATCACACTATATCACAATAAGAATTATTTCTGCTATATGCCTGCTAGTTTCTGGATTTTTAAAATAACATTTCTTATTATACTATTATAGAAATATTATTTTGTTGTGCAAATTAGATCTTAACACAATGAGACTGAGTAGTCACTCTGGTATCATCCTTCCCAGCTTGGTGTCCTCTAGATACTGGCTGATGACTTTCAAAATTCCTACCCAATTCATTGCCAAGCGTTCTGAGTATTAAAGTCCTATACTGCCATTTTAAGAATAATGTACTGTGTTAGACTGTCAAACGGGAAAAAAGTATATCTACAGGTGTTGGAAGGTTTAGCTCCCTGAAAGCAATACTTAATGACTCCTGGATATGTTACATGACTTAGTTGGGAAAATGGGAGTTGAAAAAAAACCAGGCTATGTTTTGTTTGCAGTTTTCTATATAAACAACCCAGGAGAGCACAAGAAAACTGCATGGATGCAGCCTGCAGGTGTTCAGTTTTACTTGGGGCTACCTGAACTTTTCATAGCAGAGGGTGGGAAAAACTGCCTGCTGCAATTTAACCCATTTATACTTGGAAATAGGTCCCATTGTGTTCCATGTGGTTTCTTCCTTATTCAGTCAACTGAAAATGTTAGCCCAAATTCTTCAGCTGGCTAGAAACAAGGAGATCCGCAAGAATGCATTATTGCTTTTGGAAAGACTTAAGTTAGCCGTAGAGCAGAAGCAAAGCAGTTGCATTCATATAGCGTGCTACATCCCCCCAAAAATCAAGCCATATTATAACTTGATATGATTCATACAACATGTGAAGATAATGGACGACTACCTCAATTTACCCAACCCCATTTTAATCCAATCTAGCAGGTTGTACCAACCTAGTCAAACTGTTTTAGAACTAGAATCATATGCTTCCTTGACTATGTTCCCTTAATTTTTGTTTTGTATAATTGTAAATTAAATAGGGAGAACTGTAGCTATCCAGATACCAAATATTATTGAATTACAGCTCCCAACATCCCTAGTGAACATGCCCAATAATAATGTTTTAATTTAACAGCAGTTAGTGGGTCACAAAGTATCTATTTGAGTAATAAATTTCAATCATATAATTTAAAATAAACCAAACTCCTTCCACCTTAGAAAATACACTCCTAACCATACCTACTTCATATGACAATCTTATTAACTTCAATAGTCTGTAGTAAACTCCAGAGACGTAAAACATAATTTTCAATGGGTTGTAATAACTATATTGCAACCAATTATACGTAGGTGTCCTATCCTGTTCTCATAGCATGCCAGCCGGCACAAATTCAGTCAAATCTCTGTATTTAAGTACATAATTACTTTAACCGGGTCAAAAAAATCGTAATTTGGGACACACAAAGTTCTCACTTGACTTAAGTGTTCCCATAAGACAATCAACAAATAGTGGTAACCTAACTTGTTTTGAATTAACTTTAACCCATGGGAGAAATTTAGTAGCCTCTTTTCAGGCTAACACGTTTTATTCAAAGGCAGAAACTTTTGTTAGCTGGAAAAGGTGCTATCAAACTCCTGAGGTTTTTTTTTTTTTGGTCACCATGGACTAACACTTCTTCCTACAATGTCTAATCCTTGGGAATTAATTGTCTAGGTTAATTGGTCTGTTCTTAGTATTTCTATAATGTCCTAGCTCCCTCATTAACCCTGGTAGGCATGTTGTGAAAATAGAGCTACTGTAGAATGTTGGGTTTGACTCAGAAGAGATTAAGTTCCACACTAATATGTATTGTCAAATGCAGCTGCATATGTTGGGAGAGTGGGAGGAGGGATGGACTTTGGCAATGAAAAAGTTGGGGTGGGAATATACATGTAAACAAAAGAAAGAGATAATAATGGAATATTAAAGTAAAAGCTCAGAAAAGAGCAGAGGATTGAAGTATCTTAATATGGACCTGTCTGTAAAGAAACTTTTACACGATGCATTTGCATTAGCAAATGGGCTCATCTCAGACAATTTACTTTGTAAATAAAAACCATAATTGAAGACAAAATTGAACAGGAGATGTAATGGTATGTAGGGATGACCCTGGGAGACAGGAAAAAGAGCTGCAGCCTAGACAATCATAAATGGATTTTGAAGGGTAGGCTGGGGTTAGGAGGGGTAGGCTGGAGAATATGTGTCAGAAGGGACTCTGCCTAGTTTTTGGAGGGGAAAAGTAAGGGATGGGAGTGGCACATTCAAGCTTGCACGATTCTGTTAACGCAACCTTGCAATAAAAATAGAGACATTCATCGTCGTGCTTCTTGTCTGAACTACTTTAAAGAGCTAACAAAAGTCCAGTCTACCTGCACACATAATATTTAAGTAGAACCGCTCCTGGTGTAATCAAACCGATATCATTGATGGGATCAGAAGTGGGTTTCAGCAGGGTCTGACCAGTTCTGGAGAACCAGTAGCGGAAATTTTGAGTAGTTCGGAGAACTGGTAGTAAAAATTCTGACCGCCCCCGCCCCCATCTATTCTCTGCCTCCCAAGTCCCAGCTGATTGGGAGGAAATGGGTATCCTTCCCCTGGAGTGGGGTGGGAATGGAGATTTTACAGTATCCTTCCCTTGCTACACCCACCAAGCCACACCAACCAAACCATGCCACACCCACCAAACCATGCCACGCCCACCAAGCCACGCCCACAGAACCGGTAGTAAAAAAATTGAAACCTACCACTGGATGGGATCCAATCAGGAAAAGGGAGAATAAACTACCAAGCAAGAATGACAGCCCCTCAGATTTAAGGCTTAGTTTGTTGGCTTGAAAATTGTTTTTTGTTCAGAAATGATGGGGAACTGGACTTCAAAGGCGTGCTACCTGTGAAAGGGTTTTCTGGCAACTTTCCACAAATTGCTGACCTCAAACTTGCAAGACTACATCTCATTGAATTCCTAATTAGCATCATTCTGCTAGGTAGGGTATTGGAAGTCCAGTGTGTTTGGTGAGCATCAAGTTAAGGAAAGCTTCTTTTTTTTTGGTTATAGGCTGCAACAACCTAGATGACTTCCAAATCGTAATATTTTCCTCTGTTTCTTTGCTACACTCTAGTGGTCCTCCAGACTTTTTGCAGACTAAATATGACCTGGATTTTAGCATTGGAAACTCATATGTTAAGTGGAGCTTTAAGTAGTGATGAGAAAGCATGTAGCCATTGAAAGTGTGTCGATCACAATGCTACAGTAGAAATAGAAAACTAATTTATTAATCTTTTCTTTTTCTTTTTGCTATGTACAAGTTTAATGGAGAAATCTTTGTGCCTGAAATCAAAAAGGACAGAATTTGTTTCCCTTTTTAGATATTTAACATTCAATAATTAACAGAGGAAAAATACCCAAGCCAGCTACATCATTTCTTTATCGATCATGCGTCTTGTCTGAAAATTTTAAGCAGGTAGCAGTGAAGAGGAATTCACTTGCTCCTGGTCCTGGCAATTAATAAAACACATCTTTGAAAATGACAGCATGGAGACAGCAGGCTTGACAAAATACATGCCACGGAGAGAGAAAGAAAATGGGAAACTGATAATAAAAATCCACAAATACCATAGCACTGCCATATCAAAGATGTCAACCCCAATGGGAAGCATATCAGGGATTGGTTTTGTTTTTTTGTTTTTTTTAAATTCTAGTTAAATCTCAGTTCTAAAAAAAACCTGTAAGTCATAAACCAGGAATTAGAATCTGGTTTCATATCCAGTCTTCCTATGTGGTGAAAAACACACCAGGGACAAATGCACAGAAGGAAAACTCGGTCTCCTTTCTAAGGAACAGGCTGGTAGGATTCTGAATTGGATCCGTGGAAACTGCTGGTGAGAATGAAGTCGGCTGCATTTTTGAAAGCCCACTTCCCCGATGAAAATGATTTTTCCTAAACATAGAAAGGTAATATAATAGAAGGAAAGCGTTACCATTACCTGCTCTCTAGCGTGTTAACCATACTAAATGTAGATTTTTAAATTTTATTCATACAAATGTAAAAATTGTGAAGTATTATTACACAAAGCGATTCTGAATTTTATTTCAAAGAAAATAGAACTTCCCTTCCGATGCTAAGACTGGTTGGCTGATCATTGACAAAGCAGAATAGTACGAATGGGGTTGGCTTCTTTGGCCATGGCAGCTCTGAAATCAATTCACAACATGTTTATAATCTGAGAAGGAAATGACAACGACAACAACGACAACAATCCAGGAAAAGTCCATTTGTTTAAATCTCATTTGGTTCCTTCAGGTCATCAGCCAAGCCATCGTACTCAACGGAACGTGGGGACATCCCCAGATACTGCTTCAGGAATTCACTGAACCTTTTCTGGTTGTGCCACTTCCGGGCTGATTTTCGAACACCAATGAAGCCTCCAAATCGTTTTTGGAGCGCTTGCACCTCAGGTTCTTCCATCTGCCCGTAGTTGAATGGGCCCCTCAGGAAATCGCCCACCCTCTTGGGAATCTTGAGCTGATCCTGTAAATCCCCAAGTGGAGTTTGGCTTCCATCACTAGTGTCATCTTCTGCCTTTGGCTGACGGATGAGACCACTCAATTTGGACACTTGCTTATCTTCTCCATCGCTAAGATCCACCATTCTGGTCAGGTCACCGTGATGTTTCAGGTTACTTCTGCCTCCTTTCAGGCTGCCATCCCACATCTCCAGTGGCCATTTCATTTCTTCCAGGCTACTATGGTCTAGGGACAAAGAACTTTTTCCGCTGATGGCTTTATTGCAAAGTCCCCAGGTAGCACTAGAAAACAGTTTCCCTTCACACTCCATTACACAGATCTGTAGGGAGGAAACAAGGACAGTTAGTAATATGCCTCATTTTTTGAATGTAAGGAAAGGTACAAATCATAATCTTTGTGTCAGGGCTCCGATTAATAAATTCAAGCAAATCAGAACTCTGAGACTTGGCTCCTTCTCAAAGGTCCTCTTTAATGAGTACATCATATCGGCACAGCTTCTAAGGAAAACCAAATCTAAAACTTTCCCGTGGTTTCAATATAATTAAACTAGGAAATAACCCCACCCCCAAGTGTCACAGGTAATGTTGGTCAGTTGGGTTAATTGGCAGGCTCTTCAGGCACTCCTTCCCTGATCTTATCTGTTGCCAGTAGAGATGACCTTGGTTCTCATGAGAAAGCTCTTTGTTGTGTCTAGTCATGCATTCCAACCCCCTTCCCCCCTTCCCCCTCTGTGTGACAACTGAGGAACAGAAAGATGGCTGCGGCCAGGTTCAGTTTGAAGTTGACACTTTGCTGAAGAAAGTCAAAAAGGTGTATTACAGTAAATTATGTTTTAAAATAATCCTGTTTCTGCTTTTTGTTAGACATATAGCTTAATTTACAAAGAGTGAGTTTCAGAATCCATGACTGCAATAGAGAGGCAATTAAAATATGTTATATTCCTTCTGATTTCCTTTTCTGGAAATTCTTTACGACTTTCCTTAAATCCTACAGGTTTATAGACTAATTCAGAAGTCAAGACATCTGTTTGGGTTTAGTCTTTGCAGTGAATTCACCAAGCATTTTTACTCATGATTTGACAGATAGTGGTAATCTAATAGTAGTAGTGGTAGAAACAGAAGACAGTTTCAAATCAGTCTCCTATTATATGAATAGTGGCCATTGAAGACTGATCAAAATTCGCATTCAAAATTGAATTGTTCAATTGCTTCCTAGGAGCTTGATGAGCAAATGCCATCAATCTTTCAATATGCTACAGCTTTTGGGTTTCTTTTTCTGGTCCAATCTTCTAAAATTGTTGTTTTTGGCTTAGTCCTGCTCATTCTTCTATGGATTTAATCATGGGGAAGATCTATATGCAGAGTTTTCAGAAGCCAGATGCTCAGGCTGTGTTGCTGTTGAATCACCAGATCTATCAGAAATTAGGAGTCTGTTCTCTGATGGTGATTATTAATAAGAATAGCCACCCCAGGATGCCTTCAAGAATTTTCAAACCTAGCTGTGTGCCCAGGCATATGGGGTTTTGGAAACTGCAATCCAGCAATAGCATTGCATTTATACTGCTTCATAGTGCTTTACAACCCACTCTAAGCGGTTTACAGAGTCAGCATATTGCTTCCAACATCTGGGTCCTCATTTTACCAACCTCTGAAGGATGGAAGGATGAGTCAACCTTGAGCTAGTCAGGATTGAACTCCTGGCAGTGGGCAGAGTCAGCTTGCAATACTGCATTCTAACCACTGCGTCTTCACGGCTCTGAAGAATAGATACAGGATATCTAATTTGAATTAAATAGTTTTTATTCTTTCTTAAAAGTTTGAAGAGATGAAACATTTAATTCAGGGGAATGATGAGGTGGTAGACTCTACTTGTCACTATTGGCATTGGTTTCCTAAGGAAGTATTTTGAAAGACTAAACTATGGTAACTTTTGCAGCCATTAGAAACCAATGTTCAAGTGTGTGCTCCTATAAAACATTATTGAATAACGATTGTACCTGGTCCTGGCTATGGGTTGGAGAACATTTCTTGTTCTTTCTGTTTCTTAGAATCAACCCCTCCACACTGAAACTACTCTCCATTAGTCTCTGTATTTTCTTTGGTACTAGTTCTCCAAGGGTTCAAACATAAACATTCATACTTGGAATGCTTATTACCTCTCTAAAACAAAAATAGAGCTTCTGGTCTTTATACCATTTTGCCCAATAAAGAATTCTAGAGAACTCACAAGCATCTATGTTCAAAAAACCTATTGTCAAAAGATAGATTTTGCATTGTTATTTTAAAAAATAAATGTACTTATATTCATTATGTATATACCACCAATTTCACATGGATTTTTAACAAAGTTATGTAAAAACACTATAAATATTCTTATAAATGAGTGCATCAAATCAAATCCCAGGATTTTCTGCCACTCTGGATAGGCTGTTTGTCTAAACTCATGTCTGTAGATGTACCCAAAAAAACCCCAACAACCCCATAACAGGATGAAAACAATAGCTTGTGTACTGTTAAAAGGCAGCTAACCCAACTGTTAACAGAGAAAACAATTGCTTTTAGAAATACTAGCATGATTGTAAAGGTTTAGCAATCTGGGCATGAAAAAAGAAAGTGGGATTGATCCCACTTGGCTTTTAATAACCTCTTACTGTGAATTCAATTCCCTCTGAATGAAAGGGAAGTGTCAGCCCTGGTGGTCATCTCATAATTGCTTTCCGTTAGATACTAACAATCTCTTTGAATGACTGTGACGAATTAGCTCTGTAGTGAAAAGATGCTGGAACAATATGGTTAGAGTCAGAAAAGGTCTTCTCTGTCCCCATCACGAGAAATAACAGGCCTTATTTTTGAACTGGGATTTTCCGAAGTACGTAGTGAGTGTCACCACTTGAGTGAATGTCAATAATTGGGGGTATTTGTACCTCGCGATCTTTTTCACTTGGTGATCTCTCAGATAGAGTTGAAAATTATCAGCCATTGTCTTTACTTCTTCTTTGACTTCTTTGAGTCAAACAAGGAGGAATGACTATCACTTCCTGAACCTGAGCTGCCTCAGATAAAGGATTGGAGAAAGAGAAAAAGAGATTTATAAAAAGGGAAAGAACAAGCAAAGCAACCTGTCCCCCTTTGTAATTACAGGTCCTTTGTCAAAGAAAAGGAGGAAACTGACCAATCTGTCAACCTCACCCACTTTATTTCATCAGGACTATTGAAGGGTAGAAATTATCAAGCCAATGAATTCCCCTTAAAGGTCTTGTTAGGAATGGGAGGTGGGTAACAGTTCCTTTTAAAAGAAGAAAACATTTCAAAGCCTTGCAGAAGCTTGCAAAGAAGCTTTTCAGCCATTCTGTTGGCATCATATGGTGACAGAAATTAGGAGCTGCTTTTAAACCAGCACAAACATCGTCATTTGGAAGTATCTTCAGGATTTCAAATTCTTCATTCACAACCTATGTAAATTATACCCATGTCCACCCCGGGAACTCTTTATCCTGTCTTATGCCATGCCCCAATGCCACATACGCAGAATGATTAGGATGTTCTTGTAGAATTTAGGGTTCTTCCAGAAGAGCATTACACAGGTCTTCAGAAGCAGTCCAATTGTTATAAGGGTTGTGAGGATCACTGGGAGAGATCCCTATCCCCTCATTTCAGCCTACTCCCCTCTATATGATTGTCATGGGTGTCAAACTTGTGGCGTCACGTTGCTGTCATGTGATGTTTTGTGATGTTTTTCCCATTTGTTGAGCTGGGGTGGGGCGTGGCCTACACATGACGCATCTGGCACACAGGCCACCAGTTTGACACCCCTCTGGTGGATGTGGTGAGAGGGTGCAATCAATAGATGCTGCATGGGGAAATCAATTCAGAGGTTTCATTTTAAGCTATAATACAGATTATTTATGTGGGCCTAGCATGTTTTGTGACTATAACAGTGTTTAGAGTGTGAGGTAATCCCTGCCTCAGTTAGAATAGAAGAAGCTTCTTAGAAGAGAATATCTATGGAGATTCTCAGTCATCCAGGTCATGGTTGTCCAAAATGTGCTTTCTTTCAAAAAGCAACTGGAATTTATTTATTTTTTTGCTTGAAGATATTTCGCTTCTCATCCAATAAGCTTCTTCAATTCTCCACCATTTACTCAGAACCAGTTGCTTTTTGAAAGAAAGCACCTTTGGAACAGGTTTAGACAAAAAGCGAAACATTTTCAAAGAAAAAAAAAATCCAAGAAACTCCAGTTCTGTTTTGGAAAAAGCACCTTTTGGACTCTGCCTCTTTGGTCATGTACTAAATGATTTTACAAAAGGGAACAAATATTTTGGGAATTAGCAAGATTTGCTTGCATCTTTGCCCTCTCCTACTTAACTTGACTTGTAGTTGTGGGCAGTTTAAAAGCAAATAATTCTCCCCTTCAAAAAAAAACAACCAATCAATCAAGAAAACCTCGTAAGTGTTGGCCTCATCCCAACCAGTACAGTCTTCATCTTCCAAGGTTTTCTTGTGGACCCAGTGGTGAAATGTAAAATTTGTTACTACCGGTTCTGTGGGCATGGCTTGGTGTGTGTGTGTGGGTAATGTGACTGAGTAGGCGTAGCCAACTTTTTAAAAAAAACTTTTAAAACCATTTTTTCTACAACCACTTTGGCCGAAGAGGTTGTAAAAAAATGCTTTTAAAAGCCTCTGACGACCCCAGCTGAGTTACCTGATCATCAGAGGCTTCTTTTTCTTTTAAAAACATTTTTTCTACAACCTCTTCAGCTGAGGAAGCTGTAGAAAAAATGCTTTTAAAAGATTCTGACGATCCCAGCTGAGCCGTGCGATCATCAGAGGATTTTTTTTAACTTTTAAGAGCATTTTTTCAACCGAAGAGGTTGTAGAAAAAATGCTTTTAAAAATAATTTAAAAAGCTTCTGATGATCACGCTGCTCAGCTGGGCATGGGGGGGGCCCAAGGATTTTTGCTACCAGTTCTCCGAACCACCTGCCACCATCGCTACCAGATCAGGCGATCTGGTCCGAACCGGGAACATTTCACCCCTGTGTGGACCCCAAACACCAAAAGGCCGAATAGAAGGTCTGACAGCTCAAAGAAGGTGCAATTGAAACAATAGCATTTTCTAGATTACCTAGAAAAAAATCCCTCTTGGTAATGGTGGGCTTTCAGAGAGCCTGTATGAAACTGCCTTAAGATCTATTTGGCTCCTGTAATCTACTGATCATTATCTATATTCACATCAAGAAAAACCAGTTGTTTCCACCTCATCTAACATGGTCCTCGTGTCTTTACTCTCTTGGGGACAGCTTGCAAAAGGTCTGTTCCTTCTGCAGTGCCCTTGGAAGTTGACTCAAGGTGGAGCCAATTATGGAAATTTGTTATTGCTGTATAATGAGGAGGCCATGCGTCATGGCACAGAGCGGAAAGGCTATTCAAATGAATATTAATGATCTGTCAATTGCATTTTCTAATTGTACAGAGGTTCTCCAGCCAGCAGGATGGAGGCTGCTCTAGTTAGCCAGTTTTATTCATTCATTCTGACTCTTAAACTGCTCAGCCATGTCAGTAGATAGAAAATTAGCAATTGAAGTTACAGATGAAAGGTTACATTTTCTAATGTTGAGAACAGCATTAATGACAACATTCTTACATCTTACTGATGTTAGCCTGAACCACAAGTAATGAACCAAAAGAACAATCATGGTTGTCATATCTCAAACCACTTGCTAAAGGCACACAATATCTGCCTGACCGTCCGTGTGTCCACCCATTCACTCATCTTGCAAATTATGGATTTGGTGGCTAACATAGACTACCAAACAAGATTAACAATGAACATTATTTAACTTTGATGACGAAGTAGAGGGAGTGCTTATCCAATTTTATGATACAACATTGGGTAGGCAACTAATATCGTAGAACAACGTTTCTTAAACTTTTTCTTTCTCAAGACACTTTCCCACTTTTAAAAAATATAGAGAACTCCCAAGGAGCTTTTGTTCATATGAGTTATATTTATCAATATTTACTATATTAAAAATTAAAAAGGACACATTTCCTATCACTTCTCACAACTGTTTGATGGGCTTTTAATATTATATTGGCTTTCAAGACAGGCTGGCGAATAATTTTGACTTCATGAACCCCTGAGAGGATCTTAGAGAAGGTACTACACTGCTGTAGAAGATAGAAATAGAATTCAAAATGATCCTGATAGGTGAAGCGCACTTGAAAGAATGCTGCACAAAAGAATGTCAAGATCTCTCCTCCATCATTTCTAAACATAGGACACATGGAATAAAGGATTTAAGTTATGGGAAAGCAGATTCCAATTGAACATTAAACTTCTTCATAAAAAGAGCAGTTTCACAATGAGGCCAATATTCATAGAGGGGGATTCCCATATTGGATAGAAAATGGGGTTTGATTGCCTGAATCCCCTTCCACTTCTATGAATCAGGATAGCAATAGCAATACCACTTAGACTTATACACCACTTCATAGTGCTTTACAGCCCTTTCTAAGAAGTTTACAGAGTCAGCATATTGCCCCCAACAATCTGGATCCCCATTTTACCGACTTTGGAAGGATGGAAAGCTGAGTCAACCTTGAGCTGGTGGGGATCGAACTTCTGGCAGTCAGCTAAATTAGCCTGCAATACTGCATTCTAACCACTCTTGGTTCTAGGATCCCTCTAGAAAAGGTGAATAATATTGACCATATCCCTTCAGTGACATCCCCTGTGATCCTTGGAGCCACATTTTTAAAAAAAACTTTACAGAAACCTAGCCTAATTTAGCAGGGTTCTTCTTAAATTCTTAACCTTGTGCCCTCCATTGATTTTTTTTAAATAGATGATGAAAAGGGGAAAGAGGTTTCTATTAGGTTTACTCTGTACCCAGAAGGTGCAAATTGCTCCTGCTAGAATGCATTTTTAGGTGGCACAGGTGGTGATGTGAATAAAACTATTTCTGAAATGAAATCCATCTTTTGAGCTCTATTTAATATGAGCTGTGATGGCGCACTGGTTAGAATGCTGTATTGCAGGCTAACTCTGCCCACAGCCAGGGATTCAATCCTGACTGGCTCAAGGTTGACTCAGCCTTCCTTCTTTTTGAGGTCAGTAAAATGAGGACCCAGAGTGTTGGGGGGTAATGTGCTGACTTTGCAAACCACTTAGAGAGGACTGTAAAGCGCTATGAAATCTAAGTGCTATTGCTATTGCCAAAAACAGGGAATGGAAATCAATGACCACCAAAAGGAAGAGTTATCATAATAATAGAGAAAGAAAACACCTTTGCCAAAATACTTCTGCCATTGAACAATTGAGGAAAAAGATGTAATAAAGAGAAATGCATTTAGCTCTTTAACTTTCCAGACAGAAGGCTGACTGAACTGATTTATCTTACTGGGAGAATTAAATATGCATTTAGATAAATCCCTTTATTTACTCTGTTGGAAAAGTTACACTGCTATACCTACGTCTCCAGCAATGTCTTCCCCAATAAGCTGGATCCTTATGGGAAACATCTGTGGTGGAAATTAATAAAAGCAGGGTGTGAGGTTAAGAGTGTAAGCAAAGGGACCAGTGGAGGAAAGTTAACAGTTTTTTGAGCTTTCCTGTTGGATTTATTTAGTGCCTTCCTGCACCACTGGCAGCTATTATGCAGGAAAATGTTAGCTCAAATAATGCCAGAGCCAAAATCAAAGGTGATGGGAGGACAAGATAGGATACCAATGAGAAGGCTCTGATGATGGCATTATGCGAACAAGGTAACTTACATATCTATGTCAGAAGGTCAACTTGTATGAGAATGTCGCATTGCAAGTTGTTGCCATTTTGATGCCATTGTGGTTTGTTGACCACATGAGAGCCAGTTGGCTATAGTGGTGAAGGCACCAGATTAGAATCTGGGAGACTGTGAGTTCTAGTCCTGCCATAGGCACAAAGCAGCTGGGTGACCCAAATGCTCTCGTAGCCCTAGGAAGTAGGCAATGGCAAACCATTTCCAAAATCTTGTCAAGAAAACTGCATGAACGTCTTCATGTAGTCACCAGGAGCCAAAACTGATTTGAAAGAACATTTCTTTGTTGGTGGATAGAAGAACACGGGGATATTTCAGAATTACCACAGTAAAAAGCACCCAGTTACAATGTTATTTGGTCAATGATGGGCAGGAGACTTATCTTACCTTGCTATCAGGAAGACATCCATGTTTGGAAGAGTCTTTTGGAGTTTTGGGGGAGGGAGGGAGAGAATGTGTACTGAGACCAAACTAGCTGCATTTCAAAAAAACTTGCACAGCCGGTAAGACACACATAGAACATGAACATATATGTAAAGATAATTGCTGGGATTACTCACCAGAAGACTGAAGTCATCTTGGTGGCTGTACAGATGTCTGTGGCAGTTCAGGCAGTCCTTCCGGCAGTCATCATGGGCATAGGCCAGCAAGCAGAATGACAAGATCCCCCACAATAGCATCCTCATGATGTCACGTTGGAAGCTACATGAGAAGAAATTAGAGAATGGTTATTTCCAGTAAGAAAAAACTTGGCAATGTGCTATCATTGGCACCACCACACCAACAGATTCCTGGATCCTTGCAAGGCATCTTGTTCCCTGGCTTTTATTCTTTTCATTAAAACATGAAAATAATAAAGAAACTGGCATATTATTAAGTTAAGAACTATCCTCCAGCATCACCTCTAGTTACAGAAATGTTTCTGGTTCCACATGAAATGTAGAATTTTTAGAAAATAAAAAAGTTGATGGTTAGTTCGAAAGTATATTGTTTGAGACTATGCCTACCTCCTCAGAAAGAAATCATCCAAAGTAAGATTTATTTATTTATTTATTTATTTAGATTTATATACCGCCCTTCTCCCCGAGGGGACTCAGGGCGGTGAAGAGACAAAAGTAAAAAACATACATACAAAATTTAAAAACCAAATTAAACAATGGCCCCAACTATTTAAAAGCCCAATTATAAAATATTAAAACCTCAAATATTAAAATATTTAAATTTTTAAATTTTTAAATTATTTTTTTCAGAAAAAGGGGAAAAAATTAGGCCAGGCCCGCCTGGTGGAACAGAAAAGTTTTTAGCTCACGGCGGAAGGCGCAAAGGTCCGGGATCATCCGTATCTGCGGGGGGAGTTCGTTCCAGATAGTGGGTGCCCCCACAGAGAAGGCTCTCCCCCTGGGGGCCGCCAGTCGACATTGTTTGGCCGACGGCACCCGGAGGAGCCCCTTTCTATGGGAGCGTACCGGTCAGTGGGAGGCTATTGGTGATAGTAGGCGGTCCCGCAAGTACCCAGGTCCTAAGCCATGGAGCGCTTTAAAGGTGGTAACCAATACCTTGACGTGCACTTGGAAGACCACCGAGAGCTAGTGCAGCTCGCGCTGGAGAGGAGTAACATGATCACCACCCGCGCGGCCGCACTCTGCGCCAGTTGGAGCCTCCGGGTGCTCCTCAAGGGGAGCCCCATGTAGAGAGCATTACAATAGTCTAGGCGAGAGGTGACAAGGGCATGAGTGACCATGTGTAAAGAGTCCCGATCCAGAAAGGGACGCAACTGTCGAATCAGGCGAACCTGATGAAAAATCCTCCCGGTCACGGCCATCAAATGCTCTTCTAAAGACAGCCGTGAATCCAGGAGGACGTCCAAGTTGCGCACCCTCTCTGCGGGGGCCAATGATTCGCCCCCGATAGTCAGCGATGGCACCAGCTGACTATATCGGGATGTCGGAAACCACAGCCACTCGGTCTTGGATGGGTTGAGTCTGAGCCTGTTCCTCCCCATCCAGATCCGCACGGCTTCCAGGCACCGGGACATCACTTCAAGGGCATCGTTGGGGTGGTCTGTGGTGGAGATGTACAGCTGGGTGTCATCCGCGTACTGATGATATCTCACCCCAAAACCACGGATGATCTCAGCCAACGGCTTCACATAAATGTTGAACAGATGATGTGGGTGAGAACAACCATCTTCAGGGATTTCAGAAGATGACAGGAAATAAACTCACTGGTTTACTTCATGCGCAGCCATTTTGTGAACAGTCAAGTCTCTTTCCCCATATCCCCCAGAAGCCATTTTGTAAGGGCACCCATTACCTGCTCTTAAAATTCCACATATATACAGAAGGACTATCAGAAGTGAAGACATACTTCACATCCTTTGAAGTGAACTGAAAGCAAACAAAGAACTGAGATACGTGTTTTGCTTCATCATTTGTCATTTTTCTGCTCAGGTTTGTTTCTGCAGTACTGAGAAAAAACATGAGCACAAAATAATAAAGATGCTATATATTGGCTTGTTCATATGATCTGCTTACTGAATTAATTTATTTTTCTGGGATTGCACAAACACTGAATCTTAAGCTTATCTCCCTCGGTGTGTGTGTGCGCACGCTTTAAGCCCTAATGGAGGTTACCATGCTGGGCAAATATATCTCTCAAGTATTTGATTTGATTAAGAGTATTGTGGGAATACAAGGATTTGTTCATGCCTAAAAGGCACTGCTTTATAAATATATGTAAATGTACATTCAAAGCAAGTCTATTAATGTCTTTATAAAACAGCATGACTCCAAACAAAAATAAAATAAAAATAAAGGTACATTTATCCTATTAGGGAGCTTTATAACTCATCATATTGAATTATTGTGTTTGCATAACAATTGGTTTTATTTAGAAATCTATTCCCATGGACAAATATTTTTCAAAAGTGGTTAATTATAAGTATTTAATGTTTAAACCAAAACATTGCATTCTTAAATTTGTTGGTTAATAATATATATTTCTAATTCAAACTCTATAAAATCGCTTATTAGGATAAACATTATGCAATTTTTTTTTGCACTTTTGTACTTTGAAAAGTTAGTAATAAGTACCCAGATGTGCCAGGCTATAAATCCCATCCTCCTTAACCAGCATAGATTATTTGTCACACAGTCAACCCTACGTTCAGACTGGATTTGGCATTTTTATCTACATATCATTTTCTTCTGGATCATCATGTTACAGTCCAAACTGAGCTCTTAAATGCTGTCTGTCTGTCTGTCTGTCTGTCTGTCTGTCTGTCTGTCTGTCTGTTTGTTTATTTATTTATTTATTTATTTATTTATTTATTTATTTATTTATAAAATTCATTGGCTGCCCATCCTACCATAGGGTAACCCTATGGTTACCGTATGGTAAGCTTACATGGGTGGCTTACATCTATATTTATCCAGCTACAGCTATTCAGGAGCAAAAGACTGTGGGGTTCCCCCTTTTTTCTCATTTTATACGTGCACATGAACATAGACATCGTGCAAAATTTTGGGAATATTTGAAAAAAGATGCTTGAAGCCAGAGGTGGGTTTCAGCAGGTTCTGACCAGTTCTGGAGAACCGGTAGTGGAAATTTTGAATAGTTCGGAGAACCGGTAGTGAAAATTCTGACTGGCCCCGCTCCCATCTATTCTCTGCCTCCCAAGTCCCAGCTGATCAGGAGGAAATGGGGAATTTGCAATAACCTTCCCCTGGATTGGGATGGGAATGGACATTTTACAGTATCCTTCCCCTGCCACGCCTACCAAGCCATGCCCACCAAGCCATGTCACGCCCACCAAGGCACACCCACAGAACCGATAATAAAAATTTTTGAAACCTACCACTGCTCGAACCACCTTAGACCCAAACATATCCCCTCTCTGCAACTGCTGTGTAATCCAGGAAACAAAGCAGCTGCTTTAAAAGGGGAACCTCATATCTTCCAAATCACCTTTTTCGAAACTACTCTGAAGCATCGCACACCCCTACTACACAAATACTTATCACACATTATCACTAGTTTTTCAATATCTTACTGGTTTTCAAATTAGCCCATTAGCTGTATTGCAAAGATGTAATCTTGAAAGCAATTAAGATATTGTAAAATCCGCTGGCAATGGCATATAGAAAACAGACGCAAAAGAGATTAGTCCCTAGGAGTTTATTATTTATATTTTGTTGGAAATAAGTCTGCAGATTGCCTTAAAATGGAACTATGCAGACTTTTGTAGGAGTGAATACTAGGTTTAATAGATAAACTGAACTTTATTATGCATAGTATACCTCTGTATTCCAGGGAGAAAAGGAATTATCTTCACATTAATATCTTATTGTTTTTAATTTTTTAATAATGTAAAATGCCCAGAGCTACCTGGGAATTAGGCAGCTTAAAATCTAATAAAATCAATCCGTTTTGCTACTAATTTCTCAGAGGCCACAGGGCTACCAGATTTGGGTTTGATCAAGCAGACCTTTTCAATTGCAAAAGACCCAACATGACTCATCTACTCATGAACATACAGACCCCTTGTATAACTTTCTACAGGTATCTCTTTCTCCACACCTGTGTGACTACAAGGTTGGCAACTGGAACATCAAGCTCTGCCTTTTGGTCAGCTGAATCTGGATTGGGGATTCCAAAATGAAGCCAGCAAATTTTAGATGGCGTTGTGTAGGTGGATTTGAAGGGTAAGAGAGATGTCAGCATTATGCAAATACAAGGAACCTGTGAACAAGCTGTGCAAAGACTAACATTCAATGGATGAATTGTATCTGCTGTTAGGGAAAGCACTACCACCGGTACTGGGGGGTGGAAGATGCCTCCCCTCCCAGCTTGTTTCATTTGTATAACAATCCAGAAAGAAAGTACTATGCAATTATACATTCACTTAATCTAGCAGAATAGCCCCAGGCAATCCTTCCACCAAGACTGTTAAAAAAGCTAAATTGTGTTGAGTATTCATGAGAATCTGCTCTTTTCATTTCTCTCTCTCTGTCTCCTTGTCTCTCTCTGTCTTTTGTGAAACTTCTCTTCTGTGTTTCATTGAATAAGAGAACAATGACTCCCAACTAGGTTCAGGACCTTTTGACAGAAGACTGAAAAAAAGTGCTCCCTGCCTAGAAGCAAGGAAATTCTTCTGATAATCCACAGATTACTTATAAACTCTTCATAATCCTACCCCTCTGCTGCCAAAGCTTTGAAGTGAACATTGTGTAAAGCAGCATGCGTAAAACAGCAATGTTCTTTGCTCATCCCCAGGGAAAGAGATGTTAAAAAGACTATTTTCTGAATACAGCAGGAAATGTGCATTTTAATAATAATCCTGATAGATGGATAGATAGATTTGGAACTATTTTCTAACAATAACTGACTGCATATCAGATATTTTTGTAACAAAATTCATATCAGAACAATGGCAGCATTAGGCCAACTAATGAAAGGTTGCACAAATGTGCAAGCTCTTGAAATTTACAAATCTCTTCATTCAGGCAATTTTCTGCAAAGAGCAAGTTGCAATGGGAAGAGAAATTTGGGAAAAGGTAGGCTTATGAAAAAAGAAGCCCTATATTTTAAATGGAGTCGAGAGGTGGTTTTTGTCTGGGTGTACCTTTGAGTCTGTTTTGACTCCTAGTGATCGCCTGGTTTAATCCTTACAATTTTTCTAGGCAAAGGTTTTTGGAAGTGGTTTGCCATTGCTTCCTTTCTTGGGTTGAGAGAGAATGACCAGCTGGCTTTGGTTTGGTTTCTAGCCTGGGGCCACACCTAGTCCTTAAGTTATGACCACAACTGGGAGCAGATTTTATATTGCAAAGCAAGGCATTTGTTAAGTATTATATCCAAAAACAAAAGTATGTTGTGGATTTCATACAAACACACACACACAAAACCTAATGGTTAAGAACTGTGCAACAATGGAATTCTACCTGGGGAGGATATGGATTCTCAATCTCTGGATGCTTTTAAGAAGAAACTGGAACAGCCATCTCTTGTGGTTGGTTTAATTGGCTTTCCTGCATATGGCAGAGCATTGGATTTGATTACTTTTGTAGTGCCTTTTGACTCCACAATTTTAAGATTCCATGCTGAGTTAAAAATGCTAGCCATAGTTTAGATGACCTCAGCTTTTACAACCATTCAAATAACCTGAAGTGGATATGATGAAAGAAAGAAATTAAGGAGAAACTTCCTAACAGGGAGGACAATTAACAAGTGGACCAGCTTGCCTTCAGAAATTGTGGGCGCTCCATCACTGGAGGCTTTTAACAAGAAACTAGACAATCACTTATCTGAAATAGTATAGGTCCATGATGGCAAACCTATGGCATGCATGCCAGAGGTGACACATAGAGCCCTCTCTGCTGGCATGCATGCCATCGCCCCGGGTCAGATCTCCGTGGCGTTTCTTTCATGAGCCTCTGTTTCCCTGCAAATGATGAAACAGAAGCTCATGAAAGAAAAAGATCTTAACTCTTGCCACCTTGCCGGTGTTGGGATGCTCTGCCTCCTGCCGGCCAGCTGGTCTTCGGGTCTCTGCTGCGCATGCAAGCATGTCTACACATGTCTGTGCATGCATGCACCTTTCAGTTTGGGCATGCACACATGCACAGTTTGGGCACTCAGTGTCTAAAAGGTTTGCCATCACTGGAATAGGTTCTCCTGCTTGAGCAGGAGGCTGGACTAGAAGACCTCCAAGGTCCCTTCTAGCTCTATTCTATTCTATTCTAATTCTAAAGCAGGACGGTTGTTGACTTTTTTTTTACAATTCAGTGGATCTCCAATGAAAAACCTTGTAACAATTAGGAATAGTGCTAAATATATACTCAACAAATATATATATATATATATATATATATATATATATATATATATATATAGTTTTTGTGTCGAAGCACCTGGTCTACCCAATATGAGAGGGAGCATACTGCTTCCCTTTCGCCTTTCAGCTCCAACCCAGGAGCCCTCAAGCAGTCGCATTCACGACAAACCATTTTATACCAAATTTATATTTGCTGATAAAGTCTCCCTTTTTTTCTTTATCAGCAAATATAAATTTGATATATAACTCATTTAATCTCCCCTGGTACAAGCTGACAAAGCAAGGAGAACCTGCGGCTTAGAGGTTAATACATCTGCCTAACATGCAGGCAAGCCCAGGTTTGAATCCCAGAGGGGTATGGCTAGCTGATGAGAGCTAAACAGCTTGAAATAGATCTACACTAGTCTCCCTTTATTTCTTTGTCAGTAAATATAAATTTAACACCAAATAGTTTCAGCTGGAAGAGGAAGAAGAAAGTCCTGGAAGGTGTCCCAGGACTCAGCCATTTGTTTTGTTTCACCTGCTTTCTTCCTGCCCTGATCTTTGGTTCAGATTCTTTGAGACCCAGATCAGTATGGTACCTATGTCGATTCTTATCATTCCAAGTATTAGAGAGAAATGCTAACATTGGGGTGGGGGGCAGTAATAGAGAGCAGCAAACAATACTGTAGTTCAATCCCTTGTTGCCACTCAATTCTGAAATTTTGCAACCCTAATATGGTTGTTCCATGGGAGAGAAAGAAACGGACGAGCCCCCCCCCTCAAAAAAAAAAGTGGAAAAAGTAAGATTGCCAGAGACTGGAAACAGATAGGGCAATCCAAGGGGGAAAATATAAGGTAACAAACAAGATAGTTCTGCATAATTCTAGAACTCTGGCCAATCTGATCAGACGTTCTCGCATTTCTGAGAAAACTACATGGACACATCCTTGAGTCACCAGAAGTTGAGCTCAGTTTGAAGGAATCTTTATCTCCTACAGAGGCTCTTCTGTAAATAAAGGCAATGTTGGATGTGACTGTTTTGTTTCTAGCAGGCATTCAGTTTGTATTAGCTCTGCTGTCTGGACCAACACAGAGCAGACATGTCCATCTTCTGAAGGATAGCCCTTCAGCTATTAAGGAAATGAGATCACTTCCCTCTTTAAATCTCTCAAGAACCGTGTAATGTTCTTGCGACATTAAAAAAGGCTCAGTTGTTGAATATTATTGGGCCAATTACTGCGTTCGGCATAGCTCATCCCTGGATATATGTGGAGTTTATGGCACATTTTCAAACCACTGACATAAAAATAAAAAAGCAGCAGTGTGATAAAACACAACAACAGGTTATCAGTGGCAGCAATATGTCCAATGAGATGAGTAAAATCATCAGGCCGTTGAATGCTACTAAAGTATGCAATCATTAAAAGTCATTATGTACAAAGTGTATTCACACATACTGGGAATGAATGAATTTCTCCTTCCAACTCATTCAATCAATCAATCAATCAATCAATCAGGCAGTCAGGCAGTGAAAAGCACCAACAGGATGCCCTGCTTTCTGTACTGCAAAATCTACCCATTTGTTCATTCGTTTTTACAGCAAGCAGCGTGATCTCCTAATGTATTGATGTGGTACCATCAGAGCATTAAAATGGGCTGTTTGGGCCATTAAACTCAACCTTCTGGTCAGTGCAGGAATCCATACAAAAGCAGACCTGACAGATGGCTGTCAGGTCTTTGCTTAAACCCATCTGGAGAAGAGATATCCACTAACTCTGTGGGTAACTAACTGTATTCCACCATCAAATTGCCATTATCATTAGGATGTTTTTCCAGATACTAACAACTGCCTTTCTGTAACTTGACTATTATTTCTTGCCCTGCAGCCAGGATGGCAGAACAAGTCAACAATTCACATCTTGAGAAAACAAAGCATATACTTAGAACTTTTTTTTTTACAGTTACCATCAATTTTGTTAAATTAGCCTGTGTAAATATCTTGCTTAAGCATATACTGCAGCCATTGCACGGACTTTTAATCACATCCAAAATTTGGGTTTCTCTTCACATAAGGGTTTAAATTAAAATATTAGAACTTATTTTACTATCACAAGAATGGACTTCTTAAATTCGATAACAGTTCCTATTAATTGTCTACTATGATTAAGGATTCTTATTACATTTGTCCAAGGGTGACCAATTACTCATTATTAAATTGATTTCAAGAACAGTTTACGATGATCTTATATGAAGTTATTTTGAACATTCTTATTCAATTTTACGCAGCTTGTAAATCTCTTTTTCTTTCTTTTTTCTTGTCTTTTGTGTGCCATGTGAACATGGCTAGTCATTCCATTCTAGCTGCTAATGTTTTGATTAATGACAGTATCAATTGTCATTAGGATTTGACCAAAGGCATTGTAATTAGCAAACCATGCTGATTGCTCTGTAGTATATATAAACTGGGCATGTTCAATTAATACGAAACATAGCTTAGTGCGATGGCACTAAGGCAATGGCTCCTATCCCACAGAAAGTTAGATATCATCAAGACCTTTTATTTCAGTCCACTTGAGGGTGTCTAACTCTCTGCTGGACAGCAAATTTTGCACTGGATAGTAACATGCTGCTATTTCAAAGAATACTATTCAAACCATTGTCTGCCTTTTAGCAACTTTTTTTTTCAATTGCTGGGAAGGAGTCTTGAGAGAGACAAGGTAGGATAAAAATTGCTCATGGTTGATTAAGAGCACAAATTCACAGCCCTCTACTCCCACTTGAACTTCTTGATGTTAAGCAAACTTGTTCAATCATGTCATGAAAAGATGACTAAAGACTGCCTTTGGTTTACATTGAGTAGCCTAAATGTATGTTTGGTGGGATTAACTGCTTGATTAGGTGAAAATAGCAGGTGAATGACAGATGATAACCAGGGGTGGGTTCTAAATTTTTTTACTACCGGTTCTGTGGGCGTGGCTTATTTTGTGGGTGTGTGACAATTATTTAGGATTTAGCAGAGGTACTGGTCTACCAGGTTTTTAAATGCTTGCAGAGCTGTACCGATCTACCCATTTATTTTTTGCAGGCACTGGTCTACTCATGTATTTTTGCAGGCACTGATCTACTCATGTATTTTTCCAGGCAGTGGTCTACTCATTTGTTTTCTTTTAACACTGATCAGCTGTAGGGTGGCCCTTTGAAGCCCCACAGCAAGAATTTAAACAGGTTTTTTCCCTCTAGCCATCAGCTGGGATTCAGGAGGCAGCAATAGATTGGGGGTGGGGCCAAATAAAAGGTAAGAATAACGTGGGGGGTGGGGGGCATGGGGGGTGGGGGGCGCAGGGGAGCGGGGGGGACCGCTCCCCCGGTTCAGTGACATCATATCATTACCGCTACTGCTCAGGAGAACAGGGCCGAACTGGGAGGAACCCACCACTAATGATAACACATAGCGCCGTGAGCCATGGGTCCCTAATTTGGAAAATGGATTCAAGAGCTCATGGCTGGGGTGCTGAAAGGTGCAAGCGTGAAATGGAAGCTTTTATTGTTCTGTCAATCATGGCTGCTGTTGATTTAACTTTGGAGATGACGGATCACCGGTTGCAAGATTGGGTGACGATTACTGTTGCACACAGAGAAGTTGCCACTTAACTATGGTGGGATATGGGTGGTTCAAGGAGTTTTCTGACCTAGGCTTCCTTAGAAATTAAACAGCACAAGCACAAACTTAGTCCCGGCAAACCTCTTTAATTCATACAGCTGTAAATTACTTTCATTTACAGGCTTGATAAACAGTCTTTCAGAGGAAGGTTATCAACACCCACCTACCTCATGTGGAACGTTGCCAAAGGGCTAATTTCCAGGTGCAGGGCAAGGCCAAACTTGGCACAGAGTCACAAACAGAATTTTCAAATCTTGAATTGGCCAGATAAACTAATTGCTTCCTGCAAAAGCTCACGTCCTGTTCGCTTCTCTTTTATGTCTTATGGGAGGGCCAATCATCTCCAAGCCTTACTCCCAAGTCGACCCTGTTTCCTTAATTGTTCCTGTCTCCTGGCAGCTCTGTGCATGCACACACTGGGAACAGGCTCACACTGTTTTTCTGCCTCGCTGATGTCAGACTCTTGAGACTCCGGAGGCAGCAAAGAACTACCAGATGGCCTTGGCCTCCTCTCTGCCTCCAACTCAGAGCCATTGTCCGAGCCTTCCCCAGACTCCAGGACTGGCCCACATTCCTCCCCAATCTCCTCACTGTCTGAATCTGCTGCCAGCTCTGCTGGCCACTGGCGGGTCACAACAAGTTTACCTTGGTGATATGAAAAATAGCACAATGGGCAATTTGGACAATACTCTTGGGGTGGGGTGGGGTGGGGTGGGGAGAAAACTTGCCAATTTTGCTTTCTTCTCCATTTGAATTTATTTCAGATTCTTTCTGTATTGATTATGAAAAACCTGCAGATGTTCCCCCAGCAAAGAAATTCTCAGCTTTTTTGCATTGGTCAAATTCAACAGTTGTGGTTAAGGTATTGGTGTAGGATCAGAGAGATTGAAGTTCAAATTCAGCCTCTGTCATGAAAGCTCACTAGGTGGCTGTCACTGATTCTCAATCCAAACCAGTGGTGAGTTCCTCCTGGTTTGGCCCGGTTCCGCCGAGCCAGTAGCGGTGACGATATGATGTTACCAAACTGGTTCTCTTTGTTTGGGAGCTGGGGCCCCCCTGTCCCCCGCCCCCCGCGTTATTCTTACCATTTATTTGGCCCCACCCCCAATCTATTGCTGCCTCCTGAGTCCCAGCTGATTGGCTAGAAGGAAAAAAACTGTTTAAATTCTTGCCGCGGGGCTTCAAAGGGCCACCCTACAGCTGATCAGTGTTAAAAGGCAGTGTGATGGTAGACCTGTGCCTCCAAAAACAAATGAGTAGACCAGTGCCTGCAAAAATAAATGGGTAGACCTGTGCCTCCAAAAGCAAATGAGTAGACAGGTGCCTGCAAAAATAAATGGGTAGACCAGTGCCTCCAAAAACAAATGAGTAGACCAGTACAGCTCTGCAAGCAGTTAAAAGCCTGGTAGACCAGTACCTCTGCTAAATCCTAAAGAATTGTCACATGACCCGTAGTAAAAAATTTTAGAACCCATCCCTGGTCCAAACTAGCCCATGGAGTGGTTGTTCTGGGGTAAAAAAATTGGCAGAGTAAAATCCTGGAGAGAGGTAGAAGAGAATCATCAAGAACATCATTGCCCCACCCACCCAATCCTAGGGCATTCACATGAGATTTTGTAACTTTTCTATTCAATCTGCAACACTTCGCAAGTTCACTTTCGCAGTTCAACCGGTTGTTCACTCTCTAGAAAGGCTGCATCCCATTCAGACAACATTACTTCACTGAAGAGGTAAATCCAAATAGAAGAATATTATCAATATTATAGAAAAGTTCCCAAGTCAGGTTAGAAACCAGGAAATTGTGTGTTCTAGTACAACATTAGTCATGAAACCTAGTTAGGTGACTTTGGGCCAGTCATTCTCTCTCTCAGCCTAACTCACCTAACAGGGTTATTGTTGTGGAGAAAATAGGAGGAGGAAGAAATATTCGGTATGTCATGGACTGAAACATAGGATCTGCTGATTCCAGTCTCTCTTCTGTGTACTCACCTTGGAAAATATAGAACCATTACGGAGCTATATTACATCTCTGAATGTTTTGTGCATTGTTAGTGATATAGAAATATTGGACAGTGCAGAGCAATGATGGGATTCAAAATTTATTACTATCGGTTCTGTGGGCGTGGCTTGGTGGGCGTGGCATGGCTTGGTGGGTGTGGCTTGGTGGGCGTGGCAGGAGAAGGATACTGTAAAATCTCCATTCCCACCCCACTCCAGGGGAAGGATACTGCAAAATCCCCATTTCCTCCCGATCAGCTGGGACTGGGGAGGCAGAGAATAGATGGGGGCGGGGCCAGTCAGAGGGGGTATTTACTGGTTCTCCGAACTACTTAAAATTTCTGCTACTGGTTGTCCAGAACTGGTCAGAACCTGCTGAATACATCAGAAACATTAGTCCTATTTTTGAAACTCCAGCTCAAGTTAATTACTTTAAATCCCCACCAAGGAGGCCAAACGCATCTACCTTTTCCTTTGTATCATCTCAATGTGCAGAACATAGAATAATATCCAGGAAAGAAAAAGTCTGTAGCTCAGGATTGAACTGGAGTGCTTTCACAGCTTGGTTGTTTGTCTGAAGACATTTCGTTATCCATATAAATAACATCTCATTTGCTATCTGTTTATATGCAGTAGCTTGCCCTGCCAGTTTGGTTGGGGGAAAATCCCACATTTCCGTACACTGATGATATTACCTAATTAGGTAATGAAAGGTCTTCAAGCAAACAACCAAGCTCAGGGAGTACTCAGAACTCCATAACAGAATAATATATTTATTTCAGAAGGCAATCTTTACCTGGCTGTTAGGAAAGCCTTTCCAAATCTGGAAAGGCTGTCTCTCCACTTAGATAGAGATTGGGTTTCCGATGGTGGATATGTTTAAACAGAAACTGGATAGTCTGGATTGTTCTACTTTGGATTTCTACACTGAACAGGAGCTTAGATTTAGTGACCTAAATTATCTCTTCCGAAAATATGATTTCATGACTCCGTTCCTTTGCATCTTTAAGGAATCCACACTCCCAGTTTCTAAAACTGAATCTAGGAGGGTGTTCTCTGCTGTTCAGATCAAAAAGCATCTGATTGTGTTGTGTACAGTGCTCCGTGTTCCTTCTGTAGCAGTGGCCTATTGTTTTCGTCAAGGAACGTTCTTCCCTATTGGACAATATATATCCTGACAGCAAAGGACAAATGGTTTTTGTGCCATAGGATCATACTGACTGAGTCATGCTCATTTTGTGACCTGCTGTCCTCTCAAATTACTTCTCTGCAGTGCTGCTTTTTGGCCAATTAACCCTTAAATGTTATGTGTGCGCCTTTCTTCTTTATTTCCTGCCTGTAATTCCATATATTGCTATCTCCCGAGTTCCATTTATGGCTCAGCATCCATAAGCACAGTGGGTGATGCTGCAAAGATATTTGACGGCAGGAGATGTATTTGTTCAGCCTTGTAGTTTTGCATTTGATATATTGATTCGACGAAGATGTTAAGTAAAGAAAAACTGCAACTGCATTATCTCCTGGAGGTACAGGATGGCTGGATTGATCATTTGAACAATCAAACAGGAGATGAGAAACCCTCCAGTTACTGCTGAACTATAATTCCCAGTACCTCCAGCCTATATAGACAGGGATAGGGAATATTGGGAGGTGTAGTTCAGGGACACTTGCGTAGTTTAATATTAATAACCTTTGTCCTACTTTGCTTCTATTTCCTTTGTTTATGGATTGCAAGAAGATCCTTGAAAGCAAGTCCCCAGGCTAACAGGAAGAACAGAAAAAGCCACCTCAGGTTAGGTCAGGCTGCATCCCAACATTTCTTACTCTAACTGTATTCCAAGTTTGGGTGATCAGGAATCACCCTATTGGCAGGTAAGCTGAGGGCCTCAGTAGACTAATTTTGCATCTCATGATACAAGACAATTGGAACCAGGTTTTATTTTAGACGTGAGTGAATGAGTGGGGTTTTTTTTGTCTTCTTTAAAAGTGTATTTAATTTATTAATCGTATAGCTGCCCGTCTATCCAATGAAATTCTGGATGGAGAACAAAGAAAATAGCCTTGGTGGCACAGCAGACTAAAGTGTTGTTAAGTAGCACCAGCTGCCTGCAATTACTGCAAGCTCGAATCTCACCAGGCTCAAGGTTGACTCAGCCTTCCATCCTTTCGAGGTAGGTAAAATGAGGACCCGGATTGTGGGGGCAATAAGCTGACTTTGTATAAAAAAGAACACCGCTTAGGGGTGGCCAAAAACCCTACTAAGCAGGTATATACAAAAGTATGAAGGCTATTGCTTAACGCATTGTAAGCCGCCCTGAGTCTCTGGAGAAGGGCAGCATATAAATTGAACGAATAAATAAATAAATAAATAAAAGACAATCAAGAAAGCCAACATGGAAATCGAGTTGAGGCCCTTCATCATAAATATCTCAGAGTACATACGTCATATATATCCACACCAAAGCTCCAATAAATGACATTGTGGCCCCAAATTTCTGGAGAAGACCTTCAGAAGAGCTATGGAGATAGGACTGTCCATATCTAGGAGAAGTTTCTTCCATAGACCTTGACAGAGAAGACATGCTTCCTAGGACCCACCAGGTAAAACAGTGATTCAATCTTCCCCGCTCTGCCAGATCTGCTGGGACAGGTGGAAATAAATGGGGATAGGTAGTCCCCCAAGTATTCTAGATCTGCCAAGTAGGGCTTTGAAAGTCACAATCAGCACCTTAAATTGCACCCTTGAAGTGCATTCAGGAGGTGATTAAGGCATGAGTGACTATGAGCAGCACCTCCTCATCTAGAAACAGGTACAATTGGTGCACTAGATATATTTGTGCAAAGGCCCTTCTGGCCATTAGTTGCCACTGCTCATTGACTAGGAGCCATGAATCCAGGACAAACCCCAGATTGTGTGCCAACTCTGTTTTGCAATATTTGTTTTAGAGTTTAAATTTCAGTTGTGGTGTATTTATTAACTCAGAATGGTGGGAATGGTGAGTAGCTTCCACAGCTCTCACAATTATTTGCTTAGTTTAAGAATTTCCATAATGAAACTATAGTCACATCCAGGTTGCGCCCCCAAAACACATTTATCTTTTTGAATCCAAAGCACAGTATAAAACTAATAAAAACATACTTGTGCCAAATAAAATTAAAGACTAAGCCTTCAATTTCATTCACCTTCAATAGTGGTCAACAGGATTTTAGATATTTATCTAAGCTATCCCACTAGTTTTCTGGAGGCTCATAGTGGGGTCATCTTTTATTTGATCTCATAACAAGAATCTTGGGCTGGGTTAAGAAAGAGTGACTAGTCTAAAATCATCTTGTGAATTTCCATGGGTGAAGATGGACTTGAACTTCGCTTTCCTTGCACCTGAGGACCATAACAAGTTATTGCTTAACTTAGTTCCTTAACAACTAATATGGACAGGCAGTCTATTCCAAACTTCTATTACAAAGTGAAGATTGTTATTGTAATTGTAATTGACAGATGTTGATAATAGGACATAAATGATCCTTAAATATTCTCTATCACATCTGTAGCCAAAGAAATTGGGTAGATGATTTCTCTCAGCTTCCCCTGGAGAAGCACGGGAAGAGTTTCCTTATGATGATTTCACTTGGGATTGAATTGAAGCATGAGAATCCTGATTGCTAGAAAGAAAGAAAAAAATACATTCTGGCCGCACTGTAAATAAACCGCTTGCAACCACACTTATTGAATTCTTTTTTTTTCCCTATGGAGGAATTTTAAAAGAAAATTGTTTTTCATCAAATTGAAAAAAAATCTTGATGTCTTGATTTGAGAATCATCATAGGCAGACATCAGAGAGAGTGTCTACTCTGGAGAGCCAGGTGCCCATCTCAGTGCCATGCTGTGAAGGAGTTTTACTGATATCCAGTAAGGTAGTTGACTATCCAGATTAAGAGACTGGGAGATGTACAAAGGGTGGGTGGGTGGTGATTCTGAGATATATATAAAGTTTATTGTCATTGTACGTATATACACAGTATACTCATACAATGAAATTCACATAACACCCAGAGACCAAGCCCAAACATACATGACAATCCCCAGACACATCCCCACCCACCAAAGTTCCCCACCCCTAAACCACCCAAACATCCACACAACAGACCACGTAATGCTGTCCAACAGCTCACTGATGGTGGCCCTTTAGTTCATTGCTGAGTGCAATTATAGCTCTGGGATAAAAACTATTCAGAAGATGTGTGGTCCAAGTTTTAATTGTTCTGTATCTTCTGCCAGAAGGCAACAGTCCAAAAAGATTGTAAGCAGGATGGGAAGAGTCTCTGAGAATGTTGGACAACTTCCTCACACAGCAAGATGCGAAGATGTCATCCAGGGCTGGTAGCTGTAGCCTGATGATATTCTGAGCAGTTTTAATAATTCTCTGTAGAGAATTATTTTATGTCCACTGCAGAGCTGCTCCCATACCATGCAAGAATGCCGTATGTCAGGACACTCAATGGTGCTGCAAGGACAGAAGTAGATGCTGAGATAGATTCATCTTCCTGAGCATCCTCAGGAAGTACAGCCGCTTCTGTGCCTGAGTGAGTCCATGAGATGTCCTTTGGGATATAAATGCCCAGAAATTTAAAACTACCAACCCTCTCTACCTACTCACCATTTATGTACAATGGTAAATGTACATCTCTCTTCCTCCTGAATTATAAGTTCTTTAGTTTTTTTGGTGTTAAGTGTAAGATTATTTTCTTTACACCACAATGTCAGCCCTTGTACTTCCTTTCTGTAAGCAGACTCATCGTTCTCATATCCACCATTGGAGTGGGCTGCTTCATTCTGCCTGATGCTAGGGTTGGTCCCAGCCTGCCACCTTATAAAATTCTCTACATTGGGCCTCATCAACCTATCATAATGAATTGCAAAGTTTACGTTCTCTCTCTAATTAATATCTGTTGCTCCACTTCTATCCACTTTCTCTACATGATACACTGTTTTGTACATTTGATTCTTCTTCCACTTCATTAAAATTCAGCATTACTCATAAGCTAAACCTTTTCTAAAAAGGAATCAATTGCATCTCCCACTTAGGTGCCAAAAGAAATAATTGTTTTGACAACAACTGGAATGATCCAGAGAGGCAAAGCAATTTGTAAATGGCAGATCAAGTAAAGGATGAATTATAAATGAGAATATTGACAATCTGGGTTCTGACTGATTTTAATCGTAATCATCAACATCATCATCATCTGCTGCTTGTGAGTTAAAGCTAAGTTGGAACTCCTAGTTTTGGGCACATGTAAAAATGTTTAAACGGAGAGCAATAAAAAACATAACTAAAATCTATCCAATTCCCTTTAACTGCATTATGATGCAAAGAGATAATAAGCAGGACTATTATCTGCTGATAAATGAAAAAGCAAGATAATATTTCCAAGGAGGCTCATAGAACTGATTATGTGTAACAGGTCCCAATAGATAATTTAATTCTCAACAATGGGATATTTTATATATCCAAACTACCTTTCACATAGGGATCCCTGTTCAATTATCCATAGATCTCTTTTGAAATGTTGCAGAATACCTTAATAACCTTAATGATATTCTCCAGCATTCCTAAAAGGTAACATCTACTGGTGTATTCTGGTATGACCTCAAAGCATCCCATGAGGAGCAGCTTATAGAATTTAGTATCTAAGCATCCCCTGCAATTATAAATACGGATGAGCAGCCTCTGACTCATAGACTGCGTGTCCTTCCAAAACTGTCCAGACTGCTCTGCCAAAATCTGGTGGCAACGTGCCATAATTCAGTGATCTGGTTTTTCAGTTTTCTTTACCAAAATAAGAAAAGTAGAAGGAAAATTATCTCCCCCAAAGTCAGATTTGGAATCTCCTTTTTCGGAAGACTTGAAATTTTTTAGTAATAGTTTAAGTGACTTGAACATTTTGGTATATACCAGGGAGAATGGTCAAATCAATTTTCCTATAGCCAGTTTCTTTTTTGGTTACGCTGCCTAGGGCAGGGCTGTCAAACTCCTGGCCCGCAAGCCAGATGCGTCACGCACTGGCCACACCCATATCTGGTTTAGCAAAGGGGAAAAAAAACTCCCGATATATCATGTGATGCCGCCGTGACGATGTGAGTTTGACACCCCTGGCCTAAGGCATTCTAAGATGTATTATTCCAACATATCTGGAAACCATCAGATTGGCATAAGGCAAGGCTCCTATGCTTGAACTGCAACATCTGGCAGCTTACTAAGTGGCAGCAAAAAGATACAAAACTAACTCCTTGATGTCATTGGATGGTTTTTCTGGACTTTTGCAGTCCTTGAGTGCATTGTTTAATCATTAGTGATTAGGCTATCATAATCCTTTGCTTATCCCAAACTTTTGGACTCAGGGAGGCACATACCGCAATAGGAAGGGTTAGTTAGATAGATTTGATTAAAATAGATTAGAAAGGATTTGGCGGTAATTATTGAATTTACTTTCTTGCAGTTAATGTAATGAGGGACAAGAGTAAATGCCATTTGGATAAAGATCAATAACCTTGCTAGACATGCTGAAGAATCGAGGAAACACCCCCTGTGGTAATTCGTTTGAAGTCCACCAGCTGCGTTCAATTTGTCAACTTTCTTACGGACAGAGTTCCCATGTCTTTAATAGAAAAAGTCAACAGCTATAGCCTGCTGCTATACTCCACTATGATAACTATTCCTAAGGTATATTAACTTTGGTTCACTGTAGTCATTTGTTGCTTTAAAATTCTGTTTTTGCAAATTGCCTTGAGAACCTATAATCTGTAGCAGCCATTCTCAGATGCATTAGAAAACCATTCTTTAGAATGGTTAGAGCAGGGCTGTCAAACTTGCGGCCCGCGGGCCAGATGTATCATGCACTGGCTACACCTATGCCCCGTTTAGTGAAGGAGAAAAAAGTTGCAATACGTTCTGTGATGCCGCCATGATGCTGCCGTGATGCTGCAAGTTTGACACCTCTGGGTTAGAGTCTCACCGTTAGACTGTTGTAATCTAATATATTGGAAGGACACTGGGTTGGGAACAAGTTCCAATGAAACCACATTATCGAGAAGCATTTGGAGTTGGTTGGGATATTCCCAAGACTACTGAAATATGCCAATGAAAGGACATAATGTGTTCACAAAAGACAGAAGCTAAAGAAATGGGAGGCGGAATAACATCGCATGTGTAAAATGTTAGCATGTTCCTACTCAGAAAGCAACATGAACAAACCTGGTAATTCTGCAGATAGTATTTGGGTGAAAATTAGTGCAGAAACAAATAAGGTCAATACCGTTGTTGATATCTACTCCAGTCTGCCCAATCAAGTGGAAGACGTGGACTTACAAAAACAAACTGCAGATGTCTTCAAGGGGGATGAAATTACAGTGCTGGGAGGCATTTATTAGTAAACAAACTACCAAAAGCGGTCCTTCCAAGAAAGTCCAAACTTAGCATGTGGATACATTTCTCCTTCAGAGAGTGGAAGAAGCACCAAAACCAAACAAAAACACACACACACACACACACACCCCAGCACCACAATATAGGATTCTAAAGATATAACAGGTACTTTGAATTGGGCCTAGAAACTTAACAGTAGCCAATGCATCTACCTCAAGACGGCCATGACTTTGCAGCTGGTTGTGGCATTTTGTATCATGACAGCTTCTAGGTCCTCTTCAAAAGCAACCCCACATACAACTCATTTGCACCACTCAACCTGAAAAGTTATTAGGGCATATATAAGAGCCACCGTGGCGCAGTGGTTAGAATGCAGTACTGCAGGCTACTTCTGCTGCCTGCCCGCTGCCTGCAATTTTGACAAATTGAATCTCACAAGGCTTAAGATTGATTCAGCCTTCTATCCTTTCGAGGTCGGTAAAATGAGGACCCAGATTGTTGGGGGCCATATTCTGACACTATAAACTGCTTAGAGAGAGCTGTAAAAGCACTGTGAAGTGGTATATAAGTCTAAGTGCTATTGCTATATATCAGGGGTCTCCAACCTTGGCTACTTTAAGACTTGTGGACTTCAACTCCCAGAGTTCCTCAGCCAGCAAAGCTATTATAGTTCCTAGATCATTCTAGTCCAGTAGGGCAAAGCTGGACAAGTGTGTTCTGGGCCATGGTCTTCACCTACTGCTCAGGCAGGAACCCTGATTCCAGGAAGACTCCCCAAGTCACACACCAGCTTCTTCAGGAGGAGCTTTATTATATCAAAATGAAGTATTAATCCTGACACTATCAGTTAATCCTGATATCTATAGATGTACAGCAATTTTCTCTTGCTAGAGTTTAGTATGAGCTTCTTTTTTTTCCTTCAGGTCCCTGAAAACCTCCAGATAGCAATACCAACTGGGCACCTCTAATACAGTGCTTCTGATCCCCGTGAGAGTTTCTCACACAACCATAGCTACCTCTCCCGTCCATTGTGTCATGTTTGCTGGAGGATCTGAAATCCAGGGAGTCATATTTCTCACAGGGCAACTTTCCCATCACTGCCCAAGCAAGGAATACACCTGTTTTCCCCAACTTAGACTGGGAGAGGGGTGTTGTGGTCCACCAGCAGCCTGTGGCAGCAAAGTCAGACAGTGAGGAGGCTGGGGAGGAACATGGGCCAGTCCTGGAATCTGGGGAAGGCTCGGACGAGGGCTCTGTGTCAGAGGCAGAGAAAGGACCATCTGGGAGGTATGTGCTGCCTCCAGAGCCTCCAGAGCCGGACTTCAGTGAGGCAGAGGAACAGGGGGAGCCTGTTCCCAGTGCGCGCATGCGCAGAGCTGCCAGAAGGCAAGAACAGTTAAAACAAAAGGGATGACCCGGGAGTACGGCTTGGAGATGATTGGCCCCTCCATAAGGCTTAAAAGAGAAGCAAAGGCATGTGGGCCTTTGCAGGAAGCAACATTGTTAATTCTGTGCAGTTTAAAGTCTGTTTGATTCTGGACTCCATGTGGCTTTGCCAATTAGGTCTTTGGCAGTGTGTCAAGGGAGATAAAGGTGGGTGATTATCAGTATTATCCCAAAGGACTCTTTACAATTATTTGGGACTCATCTGTGAATGAACAGAATTTACAGCTGTTAAAATAAAACAGGTTTTTGGGACTACTTGTGTGTTTTACTGACTCAGGATGCCTAGGTCAGAACAACAGGGCATATGTTCAGAGATAGCTATGTATATGATTTACATGGCCATTTTAATCTGTAAATAGTATCTCTGGGTGGCTAGCATTTGGTTAAAAATTTCAAAACAACATAACCAAAAACAAAAGCACAGAAACATGCCACAACATAGCACAATCAAGGCCAAGGCACAGGCATATTCCAATCCCAAAACCATGGCAATAGAAGCTCAACAATGCTCTGGTCCTGTAGAAGAAGAGCAGACGGAACTAGGGAGGCAGAGTTAAGTGCATTTTCAGTTTAGAATTGTTATGTTCCCAGAAGCGCTCCAAGTCCAATGCCTCCTGAATTCTTTTGACCCTTATCTGGTGCCAGTTTAATATTGAAATTTAATTAACCAGATTCTTGTATATATGCTTGAATAAATCTTCTATGCTATAACCTTACAAATGGTCCTGCTCTTTGCATCTGACAATTCCGGTGCTGGGGGAATTTTCAAGTCTCAGGTTTTCAAGTCTTTGAAGAGCCGTGGTGGCGCAGTGGTTAGGGTGCAATACTGCAGGCTACTTCTGCTCATCACCGGCTGCCAGCAGTTTGGCATCAAATCTCATCAGGCTCAAGATTGACTCAGCCTTCCATTCTTCTGAGGTGGGTAAAATGAGAACCTAGATTGTTGGGGGCAATATGCTGACTCTGTAAACACTTAGAGAGGGCTGTAAAGCAGCATATACTGTAAGTCTAAGTGCTATTGCTAATGCTATTTATGGGAAGCCAACGATACTAACTGTATCACCAAAGAGCATGTACTGTGAAAGAGAATAATGATGCTGATGTAACTGCTTCTCAGACCCATATAGGAAAAAAATGTACATCACAGAGCACCGACAGGTCACTTTAGAAAGATCCTGGGCTATTACCTTCTTTATCAATCTGCTGGTACTTTGATGATACCAGGCAAAGCAGAACTCTAAATTCTTAAAGCAGTGCCAAACCCCCTAGAGAAAGCAACACAGCAAGGTCTCTCAGACAGATAGGTTGTTATAGTGACATCCTGGTCTACCACTTCTACTACGGTAGAGATAGGGCCTTGTTTCTCTCCAGGTGTTATCTCATTTCAGCAGAAACAAAAAAGATCATACAGGGAAGTTGCAGAGACTGAATAGCTGTGTTCACAGCAGTGCAAATAGCCAGTAGATGCTGGACAGATTCCAGCCACTGTAGCAACTGCTGTTAAACTCACACAAATTGTGTAGATGACAAGACTTACAACAGGGAAAGGTAGAAAACACTAATTCTATGTCATATTGAAAAAACCCAGTTAGGCTAGGCTAAGAATGAGAAAAAGATGACTTGCTTAATGACTACTCATTCAGCAACTGTTCGGTGTTACAATGGTGCTGAATGAGGAGATGTACCAAGGAATAATATGCATAGGTAGTTCAGAACTGCAGAATTGGTGTCAAGAAAATTCAGACTGAGATAAGTTAGCAAAGGAATAACAAAAATAGCTTATATTAGATGTGTTTTTTTAAGACAAAAAAAATTCTAGTGCAGAGGTCTTCAAACTTGGCAGCTTTTAAGACTTGTGGACTATGCTGGCTGGAGAATTCTGGGAGTTGGAGTCCACAAGTCTTCAAGCTTGAAGAGCTCTGTCTGGTGAATAAAAATGGAAAAATGTTAATAAGCAACCAAGAAAAGGCAGAGCTACCCTACCCTATTTATGGTTCTGTCATCTCCAACAAAAAGTTATGTCTTGCACCAAGAAATTGTGAAGAGCAAAATGAAGGGCTGGACTGAGATGGGAACAAACAGGGTCAAATATTATTTCTTTACTTCAAATGACTGCACACCGTAGGATCTTGAAGTTTTCTAACCAACTCCTTATGTAAATTTCTTTAAGAAACCTTGGCACTACCTGACAAGCAAATGTCCCTATTTTTAAATGTCCACGGCAGCATCTATTGGGCGGGGAGAGATAAAGGGAGTCAG
The DNA here is from genome assembly GCA_012654045.1 of Ptyas mucosa. Lineage (NCBI taxonomy): Eukaryota > Metazoa > Chordata > Lepidosauria > Squamata > Colubridae > Ptyas > Ptyas mucosa. Next base: position 2,188,895 of record WNWU01000013.1, read on the forward strand.
ACTGATGTAATTGCATCATTGTGATGCAAGCAAGCCCCACGTCTTTTCTAAGTGCATCACGATGTGCTTCACAGAAGTGGAAATCGCAGCATGACACTACAATACTATTTATTGTGATGAAAGCATTGAGAGCCTTCAGAAGCTGAATGTCTCCTAGGTTCAAAATGGAGGGAAACAAAAGATCCATCAAACCAACCAGCCCACATCAATGCCTGCGTAGATTCTAGAGCTGATTATAATGAGATTTTATCAATAAGCACCTTGAAGAAAATTACTGGAAGTCAGCATAGATTTGTCAAGAACAAATCTTGTAAGACCAATGTTATCTCCTGCGTGGTCAAGTATCATTTATCTAGCAACATTTATATATCACCCTATCTAAAAGAATCTTGGGTTGTGTACAAAATCAATATAATTCTCTCACACACCTGCACCCATGATATCTTGACTTCAATAAAGCACCTGAGAAGACATCACATTACATTCTGATCAGCAGTTATGGATAGGATGGTACCACAAGTAAATGTATACCCAGCTGTCACTAAAATGGTATTCAGAGTGCTCTTCAGTGGTTTCACATGACATTGAAGACTCAAATGGGGGTGGGGAGCAATGATCAGCCAAGGTTCTCTATTATATTTTTATTGATGACTTGGACAAAGAGTTGGAGGGAATACTTTCATGGTGACATAAAACTGAGTGGGATAACTAATACCTTAGAAAACAAAGAGTCCTCATAATGTTCTTTTTGGGATCTAGAAATGGGCTAAAAACAGTAGCCTGAAATGTAACTGAGATAAGTTCAAAGTTCTATACAACACACACACCACAGTGGTATTTGTACACAGGGATATAATATCTGGCTTGGTAAAACTTTGTGGAAAAGCTTTTGGGATAATAGTTGCTGAATATGAATTACTGGTGAGAGATAGTGAGGAGCAGTCATGGAACTGGGTAGTATAAAGGACTCCTGGAGGGGTTCGGATGAGGGCGCCATGCAAGTAGAAAGCAGCAGCGATGGAGTCCAGCCCGGAACAGCGGCGACCATGAAGGGAATGTGGAAGAATAATTACTAGCCCTAGAGTGTGTCTAATTTAATTCATTCTTCTCACCAGTTCCATGCAAATCTGCCAATCACATTAACTTTTCTTACTTATGTGCATAATATTTCATGATGGACCATGAAAGGAATACCTTTTTAGAAAATACAAGTACAAAATATAATGTAGCTCCCCACAGCCCAGCCCTCCCTTACAGTTATTACCAAATATGTTGTCTACTATTCACAGACTTCTTTAAATACATTTCAGCAGACAAGCTAATGCTGGCAGTGTAACAATGAGGGAACTGGAATTGCAGCTCAGATATTCACCAGCCCTCTACTTAAGAAAAATAATTGGAAACCTCCCCACAAGTTTGGCTGGACCAAAGTAGGTTTTCTCGGAATAATTTTCATGGTTATGCATCTCCATTTGCCAGCTACTTCAGAAATAACTGCGCCACTGTAATTGGTCTGAAATTGAAGCATTGCTTTCTGCTTGGGATTCTACAATCTGCGAAGACTATTTAATTGAGAAGAAAGATTTGAGGAACTGGGCTATTTGACTACAGCTTGCAAGGCTCCGCAAATGTGCTTGAAACTGGGCCCTACCCTTTGAAGGTAGATGACTGTCTGTGCCTATGCCATGAGGCTGTGTTTCTGCTGTACAGCATGTTTAGCTATGCTTAACTGAACCTCACATTACCAGCTAACTCAATTTTCTGGGTTGGTGCCAAACACTGAACTATAAGCTAGCTGTGGTTGGCCGAGCTAGGCCGGGAGGCTTCCCCAAAGTCCCAAGCCTAAAATATGGCTAGTTAATCTGTGTTTTGGCATGTCATGCAAGCATGGCCAATAAATTATGATGAAACTGCACTGCGGTGCTATCTCATCCCCTGTTATGTGCAGTTTATTAACATTCTGCAATGGCTTAGCCGGTTGTTTGAGCACAGATAAGCCTTATCTGCTGTCAGATTTCCATCCTCTTGAGTAAACCTAAACAACCCTTATTTCTGACTAGACATTCGTAGGCTTAGACTCCTTATTGCAATCCAACGCACTTACCTGGGAATAAGTCCTGTTGAAATAATGACTAAAATAATGCAATAGCAGAAACAGCTATCCCAAACTGTGATCTTTGGCACTCTCACTTCAAATAATAATGGGTTTATGATAGAGTTGAATAACTGTGATCAACAAACACATGTTCTTCCTAGAGCATAATGGGTGCACTTTTCTGTATTTTTGTCCCTCCACAGTGACTTAACTACCTTTGTATTATTGCCAAGAAAATCAGATAGTTGTGTCCATGTAGATGGGAAGAGATGACCACCAACGGAGGGTAAATTTATCTTTCCCTCCAAGAGCTGAAGTTGATTTTCATGACATTTCTTCCTCCTCCAATTAATTTTTACAACAAATGCCCTGTTAGGTAAGTTTGACCAAAAGATAAAGACTGATCTACAGTCATCCAGTGAGCAGCCATAGCTGAAGGCAGATTTGAACCTGAATTTTCCGGACCCCAGTCCAGTGCAGTGTATTGCACTGCTATAAAGGAAAAGTCCTTTTTTATAGCAACAGTCCCCAACCTGTTTGGCATGAGGAACCAGTTTTGTAGAAGACAATTTCTTCATAGATCAGGTATGGTTTCAGTTTTGTTTGCTCACACGCTTTAAGTCTAACGTTGTAGACACACTTCTGGAGTTATCTTGCCAGCAGTACAGAAATGGTATCCACCCTGCCATCTGCTGGTTTGGCTTTCTTTGAACTTCTCTATTTGGTGTATAGTCCAGGGATTTCCGAGTGGTCTCCTATCCATGAATTATGCAGTTCCAGCTTGCTTCGCCTTTTCAGTTACTTGCTACTATGTAATATTTCTTAATTTAAGAAAAAGATGAATAGAATAGAATAGAATAATAGAGTTGGAAGTCACCTTGGAGGTCTTCTAGTCCAACTCCCTGCTTGAGCAGGAAACCCTACACCACTTCAGACAAATAGTTATCCAACATCTTCTTTAAAACTTCCAGTGTTGGAACATTTACATCTTCTGGAGGCAAGTTGTTCCACTGGTTAATTGTTCTAACTGTCAGGAAATTTCTCCTTAGTTCTAAGTTGCTTCTCTCCTGGATTAGTTTCCACCCATTGCTTCTTGTCCTGCCCTCAAGTGTTTTGGAGAATAGCTTGACTCCCTCTTCTTTGTGACAGCTCCTGAGATATTGGAACACTGCTATCATGTCACCCCTTGTCCTTTTCATTAAACTAGATATATCCAGTTCCTGCAACCATTCTTCATATGTTTTAGCTCCAGTCCCCTAATCATCTTTGTTGCTCTTCTCTGCACTCTTTCTATAATAATATGTATACATTGTATAATATGTATACATTGCAACATAAGGTACAAGAGCCCATTGTAAGAAGAGACACCCACTCCTCCAAATGTGTGGTGTGAGAGCAATTACATTTGTAGGAACACTGTTTTGCCATTCCCATTGATCAGCTCAGGTTTAGGTTACTAAGGCTATGTAAGGACTCTTCCAAAGAAGATAAAATGGAGCTTAGCCAATCTGTTGGCTCTTCAGTAGATATTCTTCTAATGCACATCTTGCTAAGTTTTCAAAAAGCAACGCTTCAATTTTCTACCCTTGTGCTATAATGTCTTCCTTTACTTGGAGAACAGAAAAAGTCTGTTTATAATGTATAATGCCTCATCCTGAAATCGTGGAGCAAATTATGATTGTAGCAATTAAATCTTCATCTCATCTTATCTGCGATCACCAAAGGACCGCCCTGGAATAAAAATAGTACAAGCTGCAAATCTAAACACATTTACTAGAGAGGGGGGGGGAACCCTTTAGCATATCAGTAGGACTTTAGGTTTCACTTGCTAGTAAAAGTATGCAAAAGTATGCAAGACTGCAGTTGCTATGCTACTTCCTAAAGAGGAAGCCCAATCTTTGGTTTGGGCAAATCTCCAAGGAGAGATAATTTGTTTCTAACAGGACAATTGAATTCCAATTCAGCTTGTAAGTAAATGCTTTAGAAGAATAGAAACAGCTTACTTGGTTAGTGCTTTTGATCATCTCTGCTCCTTTTAATTCCCCAGGAATACAAGGAAGTTTAAAGCATACGAAGTAAGTAAATTTGAATGGTCTAAACATACATTCGCAACGATTGCCTTGCAAGTACCAAATGCTGTTCTAACCTCCTTCAACACTTGCATTCTTCAGTCTAAATGCCAGCATTAACTAAATCGAGTTGAGCGGGCTCCTATGGGGGCATCTAAAATGCTAAAAGCATTGCCTTTTCCATCAATCTTTTTTTTTTACCTCTCAAAGTCCACTTTCGCAAAATTATTCCCAATCACCTCAAACTTTGGGCTGATTTCTGAGCCTCACTTTTCTGACCTTCATTATAGACACAGCAGGACAAAGTACAAACGAGAAAGGAATTGCCAAAGCAGGGTTTGTAAGTCTGATATTTGCATTAAACATAAATCCAGTTGTGTACTGATTTTTCCATGTGAAAACAGTCCTCTTGGAATTATTGTCACTGGAGGGTATATCACATTTTCCTAGTTGTTAGGTGCTCAGGCAGTTTGCAACAAGTTATTTTGGAAAAAAAAATCATGCAAACTAGCTTATCCAAAAAAAAAATCATCTACTCTTATGAAGGAACAAACATGCACTCAGAGAAAAAAAATCTGGAGGAAAAGCGTAGGTTATTGGTCATGCAAAAATGGAGTACTGAATAAAGAGTTTTGTACACACACACACACACACACACACACACACACACGGCACACGGCAGAAGCCATTAAATAGTCACACTCAAGCTGTTTAAGACATTGAATGTCAAAATTTGAGCTGCATAGAGACTGGCTGACAATTTTTAGCACTCACATGGAATCACTTTCAGACATTCAGTAGTCCATGTTTGGGAAGGCCAATTAACACTTTTCAAGCATTGTGAACAAAGTAGTATCCAGAACCTCAATTCTCTATAATGGAAGCCAATGGAGCATAAGTTAAAACCCAAAGTAAGACTGTTCCTTCTTTACAGTTCCTGTCTAGACCACTTGAAATTTAAGGGAAGAGGAAGAGGATCTATGACTTTGCAGTTCTTTCTCAAAAAAAAAAAAAATCCTTCGTGATGTGCGCTCCTCTTCCATTTCATTCAACACAACCAGATTCTAACTTGTCCTTTTATGATTGCTGGTGAGTCAGATTCTTGAACCATGCCTAGGAAAGTCTCAGCCAGTTAGTTTACAGTGTGGGCAAATAAGATAGGACAAAAGTGAAAGAACACTGCTGCCTTTGTTTCTTTGTCAACCAGCTATTGCAGATGTGTGTCCACAAGCGTAGCTAACACATGTCTTAAGTGAATAGGTTGGAAGTTGCTTTAATACTAATTTTATTTATTCCATATATTGAACTATGATTTGCTTAGCCATAACTTATTAAAGAAATCAGTACTGACTCACATAGTACATTAAGCTATTGAGTCTGACGTGCTTCCTAGGAATGGAGAATTCACACTAAGTCAAAACCAAGCATACCATGTGTTGTAGCAACCCTGCTAGGAAGTAGAGTAAGAACCTGGTGTTGGAAACAGGAAGCCCCTGGTTTGACTCCTACTTACTCCAAACTCATTAAGTATAGTAGAAATTAGTCTCTTAGTCTCACTTTCCATCTGCAGTATAGAGTATAGTAATACCATCCGATTTATCTTACAGGGTTGTAAAATGCTTTGCATGTTCTGAATATATGCTATGCAAATACATGCTATGCAAATATTAAGGGTTGGGAGACTATCTAGGCTGATACATTTCCTAGATGTATTCATATCCATAACTGGAGAATTATTGAACTGACCTGGAGATACTAACGAAGCATTTATTCTAAGAACTTTTCAGACATTTTTCTGAATTGTTTCTTAAGACCAGTTCTTAAGTTGAACTCAACTACGGAGAAAAGGAATAATGGTTTAAATTTCTGTCCTTTGTCCCTAATATGATCTTTTCTGGTTTCTTTTTGGCTCTGCCTCACCCAGCAATTTGAAAGCTGCTTTAAACCAACTCAAGCCTGGTTTATCTAGCTAGGAGACTGGAGATCCAGGCCTGAAGACTGGAGATCTTGCCTAGACTGGAATCTTTACTAGCCTTACTTAGGAATATTGCAGATTTGACCTGCGGACATGAACTTGAATTGGCATTAACTTTCCACTGTTATGAATTCAAATCCTCAGGGTAAATGTCTCTCCATGTCTTTGTTTCTGGTTTGTATAGTGGGAATAACAGGAACACTTCATGGAATTAGTAAAGCAGACCAATGACTCTGCATATTTAAAAAAACAGCAAAGTGGGGGGATTCAATTGCATGAAGCCAACATCTTGCCTTCATCCCCATCCCCGACGTATGGCCCTGCAAATAAGAGTAACTGTAAAATTGTTAGTCACTTTGGAGAGAGCAGCTTTTCATGATTTGGTGCCCTATAGGTTAGATGGATTTCAACTATCAAAATTCTCAACCCATACAACAGCATTTGATTTTCCCAGTATCCAAGGGAAACGTTGATTAGTGTTCAGTAGTGTTGCATATTGAGTCTTTTTAATTGCATAAGATTTTTTTCTTCTTAAGGAACTCAGTGTAACTTAGAAATGTGCTTTGTTTCTTTCGCTCACATCTGTTCACCCATTCTCAAAGAAGAAGCCTCTGAACTATTTTTGGCCCTCCCTTTTAAAACTTTTTTGCCTCTGAAAAGTGCCTACAGCGGAAGGCATAATACCAAAGAAAAAAGACATAATTTTCTTCATAAGACGAGAAAAGAGATACTGGGTTTTTTTAAATAAATAATTTTGCCTATTATTATATACAGTATATTTTTTGAGCAAGACGGGTGCACATAATTCTTATTATACATATAGTTCATTTACATACATTACGTTTTATAGAGATAAAGACTAGTCCTTAACTAGGGTACAATGGTTAAAGAGTTAGACTATAATTATGGAAACCACGGTTCAACTACTTGCTAAGCCAGGAAATTTATTGTGTATTCCTGAGCTAGGGATGTTATCTCTCCCTCTCCCTCTCCCTCTCCCTCTCCCTCTCCCTCTCCCTCCCCTTCTCCCTCTCCCTCCCCCTCCCCCTCTCCCTCTCCCTCTCACAGACAGACAGACAGACAGACAGAGTCTCTCTCTAACCCTAACCTACTATACAGGGCTATTGTGAAGATGACACTGGAAAAGTAGGGGATTACACCTATCTGGAAAAAAGGATTACAAACCAAATCAATACCAATTTGTTTGCATAAAGGAAAAAGCTTCAGAGGGAGGGGAGGAAAATGAAACAAGCGTCAACTGAAAGAATTACGTGTTTGGTTCAATTACACATCCCTTTAGCAAGTGATGAGGGTGACGTGGTTGTACCAAAATATCTTTTGCTGGGGGCTTGAAATGACAAGAGACAACATGGGGGTGCTTAAAAAGTGATTGCAGGTATAAGGGAGCAATAAGAAAGAATGGGCAGAGACAACCGAAGGAGTAGGAGACCTGTGGATGGCTGAAGTTGTATAAAAATTGTGAGAGGAGATTGAGGTGGTAATAAAGTGACAGGGTAAGGATTCCTCCTTTCCTGGAAGTGAATGTTTCACCATAAAGACATTCATTTTTAAGGATCTACAAGGCTATTTGTCAAGATTGGCTGCATGTAGCCTCAGTCCTTCAGGATTTTTTTTTATTGGATATAGGCTGCAAAAATCTGGGGGACTATTAGCCGAGACACAAAGAAAACAATGCATCATGTGTGAAATGACCCTGGTTAAGTGCATTGTCTAAACATTGCCACAGTGGGCAAATAGAGAGACAACCATTTACTGTACCTTAAGAACATGGGGAATTCCCTTACACCAGCTTAAGCTATTTGGCCTCTTTAACCCATTGCTTATTGCGGTTGCACCCCAAGGTCTCAAGCAGTTCATTTTTCCATTGCCTTCTGTCTGATCCTGTTTTATTTATTGTATATACCAGACATCTGCACGCTGGGAGAGCCTTACAGATGGGCTGAAATCCTCAGACTTTTCATCAATGTCTATGTTGCCTGGATAATTCTGGAAGTTGAGGTCCATGCATCTTGGAGGACACCCAGGTTAGAGAAATTTGGTGGGACATTCTATATATTCCTAGTCTGATGAGAATCTGCCTTTTTGACTTTCATAATTTTTGATTAAGTCCATAAACGTGTGACAGCATCTCCTCTTTCATTGGCAGGATAGTCAAAACACAAAGCCTGCATCCACAGCAGGTGCAATTAAATGGTTAGGCATGTCATAATTTGTACCCCCCCCCCCGATGCCTATTTAAATCGATGCTTAAAGTAATTCTGAGCGCTTGCCTGCTGTTGGATGCAATGTTGTCAAATCAATGTTACCTTCTACAGCTGTAAATTGTGAAGAAAAGGCACATAAGGTGGGAAAAGGAATATTTTCCTATCATCTCAACTCATAAGTGTATTACTTCCACCAATAAATAAATATTCAACCAATAAAGGTGGTGGCAGGGGGATTGAGAAAAGAGCAAAGAGAGTTTTCCCTCATCCAGTGCATAGCTGACTTGTGGAATTTGCTGGCATGGAACATTGGTAGTAAAAGGAATAAGATGATGGATGAATTCAGCAACAGCATGGTGGGTGCACTGTTGGAAGATCAGAAATACCAGATTAGGGACAAATCATCCTGGAGAAAATCTATATGGATGTGCTAAAATAACACACAATCAGTCAATTCAAAAAAGGGATAAGACTGCTTTTGTTGGAAGTGTCCATCAATAGTTACTAATGATGAGTGCAATCATTGGACCAGAAGCAACATACTGTGAAAGAATTTATAGAAATATGAAAGAACTCTTGAGAAGGGACTTGGAAAAGTGATCCCACAGTCCAGAGGTTGGAGCAAGTTTTTTATTTTTATTTATTTATTTTTATTTTGTCAAGCATATATTCAACAGCAGATACAAATATAAACATGATTATGAATACATGAAATGGATACAAATAAAAGGGGAAATTAGAACAGTGTGAGAATGAAACTCAGAATAACCCCATCTTGGTTACCGTCAGTGGAGGCAGAGAGAAACTTAGAAAAGCTTCTTTTTTTTTGCCCTGCTACAATATAGTAGTTTTCCTGGAATCCCTGCAGTGCCGGCCTTATGACCTGGCCTACCTTGAAGGGCTGGTACAATTAATTACAAGGGACATCAGGAAGCAGCATGGAAGGACCTTTTCCTTCAGAACGCTAAAGTCTTGATCTTATGGAAGAATTCAGCAAGCAGGTTATCCTGCTAAAGGACTGGATTTGATCTAGATTAGTTTTTTTTTCTTCTTAGCACAGGAAAAACAACAACCCCATGCAGTCTGAACATGAGATGCTTGGAAATAAATCATTCTGCCTTCAATTATACAGAAGTGCATTTGAAGAATAATCCTGAAATCTAGAATTATGTATTTCTCCTTTCCTATGTACAATATATCAAAGTCTTTCAAAATGTACATATTGCATTCCATTTAGATGCCAAACAAGTGGAAGATGGAACTAGACTGGAAAAGAAATGAGATGATGTTGTTAATAGGTGGGCATGGTCCAACAGTGTTGTTTAGATGATACCAGTTACATCTTGCCATGTTTAATCTCTCTCTCTCTCTCTCCTTTCTGTGGAACTGCAATTAGCTTTCTTATCTGTCAGTGAATCAGTCTATCAACATGTCAAATGTCAATGTTTTTATTTGCAAGTTGGCGATGATGATTTCAAAGATGCTACACTGAGATGCTCTCAAAAATTGCAGACTGCATTGCCCAATTCCTGTTAAAAATCCAGATTTTTGTTTATACGTGTATGGGGACAAGGAAGGTTTATTGGCTTCAGAGTATAATAATAAACATGAGCTGCATTTCACTGTAAGAGCATTGAAACTTTTATGGTATTTTAATGCAGTTCAGAAATGTGAGGATTCAGTCTGCACTGAAATTTGGGAAAGTACGGCGTCTTTGCATTCTTTCACAACAGAGCCCTGAAAATTACTCTGAATCTGTATTTGGCACACATTTCCCTAGAAACCAACAGAAATTAAAACAACCCCAAAGTTCACTGTGTCGCAAAACTGATAATAATTGCTTATATTGCACATTGCAGGGAAAGTTGCAAGCCAGGATCAGAGATTGAGATATAGAAAAACTCTTCCAGAAAAATCAGATGTGAAAAAGGGACACAAATGAAGTTTTGCCTTGTCTTGTAGACACCACTAAGGGTCTAATTCTTCAGTTCATTCTACACAGTAGCAATGTGTTCTTTTTTGCCATTAAAAAAAAAAGCTGTGTGCCTATTTAAATCACTTCTTGGAATACAGCTTTAGTACCCATACTAAAGTTTCAAAGTTTTGAGAGGGGAGGAAGGTAACAATTGGTTCACATGCAGGATGAAAACATTTGCTGCAGGAAAATGATAATATTGAAAAACGAAAGGCATCTATATTGAAGAGAGATTAGTAATAACAAATCTACAAAGGCATCTTCCCAGAGGCATTATAATCCCTTTTCAAGAGAAGGGAGCGAGGGGAAAAGGACCAAGCAAGCAAGCAAGCATCGCACGCTTTCTCTAATCAGTTCAAAACAGATTTTCAGCATCAAATGTTTTGTAAAATAAATAGTTTAGTAGGAGCCGAGAAGAAAAGAACAACAGAAAAGTAAAAGGTGACTGAGGCAAGATAAATAACTTAACACTTACTGGAAAACAAAAAAGCACAAGAAACATCTTATTAGCAAATGCCTACCAATACTTAATACATTTCAACGCACACAGAGAGATCCCCCCCCACCCCCCTAAACTGATGAAATTTCTCGGTACGGCTCCCCTATCCCGGTCCCTACTTTTCTTTCAAATCAGGAAACACTGTTATAACAAAGACAAATTCTTTTTGAACCATCATCCTGGGCAGGACACATTCAGCTAACCAGTTTTCTTTCAACTCTGTTCTCAGACCAAAATACCTTGAAGAGGCTTAACCCCATGAAACAAGGATTTTGGACACAGGAGGAAGTCATTGAAAAATCCCCAAAGTGCAATGCACCCCCACCCCACCCCCCAGCAAACACCCTGTTTTCCAGTCCGCCCCATTGAAATCTTCCAGTTGTAAAGAGCTAGGTTTGGGAAGCAGACTCCTGCAGTGCTGGAAACCCATTTCCCAAGCTGTTAAAAGGCACCCCAAGACAAAGAGAACACAGCAGCATGCTGACAATTTGGCTGAGAAGCCGCCTACCTGCCGGTGTGCTCCGAATCCCAAGATTTCTTCCGATGTCCGAACGTTGCACTGTTTCTCTGTCAGCGTGGCCCTTATATATGTACAGGGAAGGCACACAGAGAGAGAGACTCACACCTCCTCAGCCCATTAACATGTGTATCGGTGAGTCCAACCCTCTGAAGAAGCCACCTGACTTATACACTGCCTAACAGCTGGATACCCCTTGGCACCCACCAATGAAACCTTCCCAGAAAGGGTTTGTCACACTTCAAGCAACTGAAACAATGACACATGTGCACACACATGCACACAAAACACACACATCCATCTCATGCCAGCCCTACAGTCATATAGGCAGCCCTAAAGCGAGGCTTCTGCTGCACGCTTTGTTTAAGAGATAACACTCTCACACCTCTGGCTGCAAGGATAATAACAGAGTGGCTCACTCAAGCATCCCTGATGAGGTATCTGGATAGAATTTGATGCTTCCAGACCTCTTGGAAGCTGCCATAGATCAGGCACATGGTTTCTTAAGCTAGGCTGGGGCGGGCAGTTTTTTTTCAGAGCCTTGTTTAAATCTTTATGGGCAAAGGTTGCATTCAGCAATCAATAAGGTGATGACGCTTGTGGCTGTGACATGAAAATGGACATGATTAAAAAGGAATAGTAAGAAATATTCCCCCCACTTCATCCTCAAAAATCTTAAAAGAGTGAAAGAATAAGAAGCAAGGATAATTACTAAAAGGGTCATTCGCAGCTAAATTCTGGCAGCAAAGAAACTTCTGTGGCACTCCAAGGACATGAGATGGCAGGCTGGGTTACCCCCATAAGTGCTCTCTCTTAACTCATTCCTGCATTGTCACAAGAGGGGCACAGTCCCTTCCTATAATTAGCTATACGTTGTTGTTTTTTAACTGGAGACCCCAGGAACTGAGAGCTGGCATCTTCTGCATCCAAGGATGTGCTCTAGGTGCCCTTCATCCATGGAGGACAACAGAATGGAAAATCTCTGAATACAAAGTCTACTTAACTCACATACTAATAAGTGGTCTCAGGCATATTCTATACCTCAGTTCCAACCATAGACTACAAAAAGAACATTTTCCTGTTTTTTTTCCTGTTAATGATTTGGCCCATTAACCAACTTCCTTTCCTTTCCTTTCCTTTCCTTTCCTTTCCTTTCCTTTCCTTT
>WNWU01000013.1:2201424-2248413 GCA_012654045.1 Ptyas mucosa
TCCTTTCCTTTCCTTTCCTTTCCTTTCCTTTCCTTTCCTTTCCTTTCCTTTTCTACCCTACCCTACCCTACCCTACCCTACCCTACCCTACCCTACCCTATCCTATTCTAGCTTGTTTCCTGACAACTGCGTGGACAAGTCCCTGCAGTTTTTTTGGCAAGATTTTCAAAAGTAGTTTTCCATTGCCTGCTTCCCAGGGCTGAGAGAGAATGACTGGCCCAAGGTCACTCAACCAGCAGGACTAGAACTTTTGTTCTCCTGTTTTACCCTGTGGATGGCTTTAACCACTACTCCAAATTAGCTCACTCTTCTGTTACTAACATATATTAAATCATCATACTTGTAATGTATTTCCCATATTGATCTTACCCTCCCTTCATTTTTTTTTCTTCTCCCTTGTGCCAAATTATACAATATAACTCCCCACCCCTCTCCAAAGAAGTGAGCAGGCAGAAAATCACAGTTTGATAATATTCTTCTGATCAAGGGATCTATTTTATTTATTTTTGCACCTGAAGGTCACATTGGATGTAACAGTAGCAGAGTGAACCCACAGGTAAGAATGGAACTGAAATGTTCAGAATGGTGGGTTGTCCGCTTTTAGAAAGAGGGACTTTAATTGAGTTTTTTAAAATCAAATTAAAAATCAGCACATCAAGCCAAACGAGAAATATAGTATATTTATCTTAGGGATCACATCTTTTTTAAAATCTCCAAAAAAAGCCACTGCCGTTTTACTGTTAAATTCTGACAGCTCAATCTGAAGTAGCTATAGGGGTTACAAAAATAGTCAAGGACTTTTTAGGTTTCCCACTCATGGGCTCATTGATGGGAAAGCAGAAGTGCACCATGAAATAAATGGCAGTTTTCTTCCTTCCAGGAGTTCTCAAGTCAGTGCTCTGAGTTCCCCAGGCGGAGAAGCATGCAAACAATCCCAGCAAAAGGTCAGGACCATGGACAGGTAGCTGAGAGGGGCTAGATTTTGTTTACTTCGATTTGGTGCCTGCAGGAGTTTTGGACCACTATTCCCATTGATTGTGTCAGTTATCTAAAATATTTGGTATGGATCAGTTGAGGAAAACCAGATGCTTTACCTTCTGTGAAACATTTATTTATCATATTTATTTATTGTATTTAAGAAATACCCATCTCCCTCAGAGGAAAATATACTGGTTGTACTCCGGAAATACTGGACAATTGAAGTAGACATGCAAACCTGTATAGAAGGGGCCAGTGATTTATAACTAAACCCCAATATATAACATAGAATCACAGGGCTGGAATGGACCTCGGAGGTCTTCTAGTCCAATCCCATGCTCAAGGCAGAAGATCTTATACCATCCTGGTCAAATGATTATACATACAGTGCAGATCCAATTTTGAAAACCTCCAATGATGGACCACCCACAACTCTGGGAGGCAAGCTATTTCCTTAGCAATAGCACTTAGACATATAGACCACTTTATAGTGCTTACAGCACTCTCTAAGCGGTTTACAAATACCAGCAGATTGCCTCCAACAATCTGGGTAATTTTACCAACTTCAGAAGGATGGAAGGCTGAGCCAACCTTCAGCCGGTCAAGATTGAACTTCTGGCAATGGACAAAGTCAGTGCAATTCTTCATTCTAACCACTGAGCCATCATGACTCATTGATTAATTCTTCTTACTATCCAAAAATTTCTAGGTTGGATCTATCTTTTTTTTTTCTTTTTATTAATTTATATACCGCCCTTCTCCCTGAGGACTCAGGGCGGTGTACAACCAAGATTAAAAAAACATGTAGTACAAACAGTAAAAACAATTAAAAAAATATATAAATTGTGGCTTCAATTTAATTTTTTTTTAAAACCCCTATAAACATTTAAAATATTTCTTAAGCCATCCTGGCTTGTTTGAAAAAGTGGGTTTTAAGGGCACAGCGGAAGGCGCTGAGGTCTGGAATTCTCCTTATCTCTGGGGGCAGTTGATTCCAGAGGGTAGATGCCCCCACAGAGAAGGCTCTCTCCCTGGGGGTCACCAGCCTGCATTGTTTGGCTGACGGCACCCCGAGGAGGCCCTCTCTGTGGGAGCGCACGGATCGGTGGGAGGTTGTTTGTGGCAGTAGGCGGTCTCGCAGATAACTAGGCCCTATGCCATGGAGCACTTTAAAGGTGATAACCAACACCTTGAAGTGCACCCGGAAGACCACCGGGAGCCAGTGCAGCTCGCGCAGGAGTGGTGTTACATGGGAGCGCCACGTTGCTCCCATCACTACCCGCGTGGCCGCATTCTGGACCAGCTGGAGCCTCCGGGTGCTCCTCAAGGGGAGCCCCATGTAGAGAGTGTTACAGTAGTCAAGGTGAGAGGTGACAAGGGCATGAGTGACTGTGCACAGGGAATCCCGATCAAGAAAGGGCCGCAACTGGTGAATCAGGCGAACCTGATAAAAAGTCCCCCTGGTCACAGCCGTCAGATGATCCTCCAAGGACAGCTGTCTATCCAGGAGGACCCCCAGATTGCGAGCCCTTTCTGTGGGGGCCAAAGACTCACCCCCAATAGTCAGCGATGGAGTCAACTGACTATATCGGGATGCTGGGAGCCACAGCCACTCAGTCTTGAAAGGGTTGAGCCTGAGCCTGTTCCTCCCCATCCAGATCCGCACAGCCTCCAGGCACTGGGACATCACTTCAAGGGCATCGTTGGGGTGGTTTAACAAGCGCCCAACCATTACGTCTTGTCCAACCCTCTGTTGCTTTGAAGAATAAGTCAACCCCCCTAGATTTCTCCTCAATTTCTGGCCAATATTGGGGTGATAAAATTGGGGCAAAGGTTGATCTAAAATACTCTTCATGGTGGCATGTTTGTGGAATTGGTTTGCAACTAGAGTAATGCCAAATAATTATAAAGCATTTTAGGAGGTAAGTACACTTACACTTGGCTATTCTAGTGGGACTTTTGAAATTCAACATTTGCTATGAACACGGATTCCAAATGTCATTTCTCTCACACAGAAACACAAATTGAGCTGACAGGGTATTGCTAGAGCTTCTGCCAAGGTAAGCTCTGAGCCACTACTCTTTTAGAGCTCTTTGTTTCTTAAAATGTCTACAGGTATCCGAACAGAGGTGGACATTGTTTACTTGGACTTTCAAAAAGCTTACAGCAATGTTTTTTTTTTACTAAAACTATAGTGCAAGCTTTAATTGAAAAAGTGATAGCAGAGAATACGAGCCAGTATCAGATAATGATGGAAGGTATTACTTTAGAATTGGGAAAACTTAAACTGAAGATCACAGTCAATTGTGCAAACTGATTGATTGACTTCAGACCTGTCATAACACCTTTATACAAATTTGTAGTGCAATGACTTTTAGATTGACATACCCAAGTCTGATTGACAGAATTCACAAAGAATATTGTAGAACTGGAAAATATGTAGAAAATGAAACTTTGCAAGAGAGGAGGGGAGGGCCTGTTAGAGATGTAGAAATTCTGATAGAGGGTTCTCTCTTACATCACGAAAACTTGGTATAATCAGGAATATATACATATGTATATGTAAATTTGCTTCTGGATAAGGGTTAGATTTTAGATGGGATGGATGGGTTGACTAAAAAATGTTGAGTTTTTGATATTCATTTTAGTTAACAAAGGAATAAAAAGTATTTGATACAAAGAGGTGAAAACAAGAAAACAACCAGAACTATGATTAAGAACTTCTAGTCCAACCCTCTGCTCAAGCAGGAGACCCGATACCCATGATGGCGAACCCATATTGGTGGGCACGCGAGCTCAGCTCTGGCACGCATGTGCATACCAGCCAGCTGGTTTTCGGGCCTTGTGGGCCCACCGGAAGTAGGGAAACAGGCTGTTTCCTGCCTCAGAAGGGCCTATGGGTGGTGGTGGGGAAGGCCTATTTTTCTATCTTCCCAGGCTCCAGAGCCTTTCTAGGAGCTGGGTGGGACTGGAAATTGGCAAATGGGCTGTTTCTGGCCTCCGGAGGGCCTCAGGGGAGTAGAGGTGGAGGTTTTAAGTGATTGAACATGAACCATGATGCTACTGTTGAAACCCTGCAATTTACATTAGATGTTGGGATGCAATGACATCCTTGTGGTTGTGTCATGATCACCTTGTGTGCAAATGGTCATATTTTCATAGCTGTGGACGCCTATGCCTAGTGCTCACTTAACCCGGGGAGAGAAATATCTATGTATATGCATTACTGCATATTTTAAAAGGAAACTCTGAAGATGTTCTTCTTCCAGCTGCTTTTAAATTATATTGTACCTGAGGCATTTTTTTAAGCTGCTGTCTTTTTTAATGCAATGCTTTCTGATGTTGAAATAGGAATAATTGCATTTTAAACGTTGCGGGTGCTTTGAAAGGCTAATTAGAAATTTAATCTTTCTGCTCTCCTCTCTACTCATGGCCTTCAGGCATTATCCATTTCCACTTACTGCCTGAGAACCAGTCTTGGCTGGAGGTGGCTGCTCATAAGCTCTATGAAACCTAAATGAGTGACCTGATCTAACACATTGCTGCTTCTGATTGGCAGAGACTCACCAAGATGAGGTAAAGAGATACCTTTCCTTGGCTATAGCTTGTGGCACTTATTTATTTAATTTATTTAAAACATTTATATAGCCATCCGCCATTCAGCCAACTCTTGGAGGCGCCCATTAAAGATTAAGAGACATATAAACTAATTTAAAAAACTATAAAATACAACCAGTTAAAACATAAAACCTTAAAAACAACAAAAACCTGATGCCAATCCATGCTAACGTGCCATTATCTAATCTTCTCCCAACACCTGAGGGAAAAGCCAAGCCTTCAAAGCCTTACAGAGTGGAAACCAGCCAAACTTCAGGAGACAGGATATTCCATAGGGCAGGGGCTGCCACAGAAAAAGTATGTTTCCTCGCTCCCATTAGCTGATGGTATTTGGGGAAAAGAATTAGAAGCGTGCCCACCTTATCTGACCTGGAAGGACTGGTAGATGTCCTGAGGGGAAGTCAATCCTGCAGATAGCCTGGTCCTGGGCCATATAGAACTTTAAAGATGATGACCAATGACTAAGGTGACATTGCTGGGATTTGAATGCAGTATCTTCTGTAGGCAGGTTACTTGAGGGACTGTCTCATCCCACTGGGATGGGCCCATCCCACTTGTGCTGGCAGAGGAGGCATGCTGCAGGTCCCCTCAGCCCAATTATTCCAGACACGGGGTTCAAGAGGGAGTGCCTTCTCTGCTGTTGCTCCTGCCTTCTGGAACATCTTGTCCCCCGATGTGAGGTTGCCCCCAACCCTCCTATCTTTTCGTAAGGGCCTAAAGATGTGGCTCTGCCAGTTGGCTTGGGGCCCCAGTGAAGAAACAGCGCACTGGAGGTGGTCGATTAAGTAATAACATATCCCCACTTGTCCTCACACCGCCCCTGCCCTCTCCGTGTGTCTTTGGTTTTAATGTTTGTTTTTAACTTTTTATATTTTAACTGTATGTGTAACTGTAAGCCATCCAGAGTTACCCTAAGGTAAGATGGGCGGCCAATACATTTTATGAATAAATAGGCAAAGCAAATGCTCTACCACTGAACTGTACCTCCTGCTAAACCTACAGAGCTCCTGCCCAAGTCTGTAGTCCTTTACCATGATCACAAATTTGAAGATTACTTCACTGAGGGTCGGTCAGTCTCATGAGCTCTCTACCTCAAGCCTTTTTCAGCTTTGCTACCTGGTGCCTTTTAACTGGACCACGTAGACGAGGCAGAGTTGTGCGCACAGATTCACTTCTCGCCCCTCCCTGGATGTGAATGGTTTCTGTGTGTCTGTTGCTATTTTCAAAAATATAATAAAAATAAAGTCATTAGTAACGGCTCTGAGAAAACAATGAATTGAACAGCTTCACCTCGTTCCATTCCACTCCCTACTTCTCATTCATTTCCCATTACTCCTCATTCCCATTTCCCAATAGCTGATGAGTCATATACATTCTGATATATATCAGGGTCTGTAGTTAATGGGAGCCAATGATTAGAATAACCCACTAAGGAAAATAAATCAACCTTATTAGAGGGCAAATATTCTTCCCACCTCGCCGTCTTCTTTTTCTGTTAGTATTTTAGCAACAGATTAGGTGACAATCAAAGCCCTATTTACTCTTCTGAAGTTCAGCTGATGCTTCAGCAAGTGAGTGGAAAAGAACAGACTCTTACAGTCAGGGGTGGGCTTCAAAACTTTTAGCAAGGGGTTCTCTGCCTGGTTGCTGGGTGAGCGTGGCCATGGTGGGTGTGGCCTAGTTGGCCTCCTGCAATATGGTGGGGGGGCATTTTTGCCCTCCCCAGGCTCCGGAGGCTTTCCTTGAGCCTCTGGGAAGGCAAAAATGGCCTCCCCAGGCTTCTGAGGCCCTCTGGAGGGTTTCCCTACTGAACTCCCTGAGCCTCCATGTGCGCCCTGCACTTACCTGCATCCAAAATGGGCTGCGTAGGGACTCCTGGGAGGGGAGGGGTGGGGTGGGGTGGGCAGAGCCAGCCAGGAGTGGGATTTGGGGGCTCTCCGAACTGCCCAGAATCTTAGCTAGAGGTTCTCCCGAACCCCTGCAAACTCCCAACAGCCCACCCCTGCTTACAGTCATATGGTATGGGTTATTTTGCAGTCATGTTAGTCACAGACAGCCAAGGAGACCCTTTAAAATCCAGAGAGGAAATGCTTCAGCGGAGCACAAATGGTCTGAACATTCTTCAGTTTGATAGTCAAGGTGACTTTGATGCTTTTTGCAGACTTTGTGAACATGAGCTTCTTTTGAATGGGCCAGTGGTTCAGGCACCAGGCTGGAAAGCAGGAGGCCCACTTTAGCAATGAAAGCCAGCTGGGTGATATTGCGCCATTCACTCAACCCACCTCACAGGAGAGAAAGGTATACTGGATATGTTCACTTCCTTGAATTATTTGTAAGAATAATAAAGATAAGATACAAATAAATAAAATCTAAAAACTGATCTAAATTACATAGTAGTTTACAGCAGTACACCAAAGGTGCTTTTTCAGGAGGCAACTGGACTTTCCTGTTTTCTTGGATGAGAAGCAAAACGCCTTCAAAGAAAAAACAACCAGTTGCCTCCTGAAAAAGCATATTTGGGACAACCATTTTTAAATTTTTTTTAAAAATTTGATTTATATGCCGCCCTTCTCCGGAGACTCAGGGCGGCTTACAATGTGCTAAGCAATAGCCTTCATACTTTTGTATATTTATACAAAGTCAGCTTATTGCCCCCACAAACTGGGTCCTCAATTTACCTACCTTAGAAAGGATGGAAGGCTGAGTCAACCTTGAGCCTTGGTGAGATTCGAACCTGCAATAATTGCAGGCAGCTGATGTTAATAACAGGGCTTTAGACCACTGTACTATCCAAGGCTCCATGATCAAGATGGGTTAATTATCTAACAAGATGGGTCATGTTAGGGTTAGGGTTAACCCTAAACCTAACATGAGCCGAGGTGGCGCAATGGTTAGAGTGCAGTACTGCAGTTACTTCAGCTGACTGCTAGTTCAGCAGATCAGCGGATCAAATCTCACCGGCTCAAGGTTGACTCAGCCTTCCATCCTTCTGAGGTGGGTAAAATGAGGACCCAGATTGTTGGGGGCAGTATGCTATTTAGTATATTGTCTTGGGTGTAAGCCGCCCAGAGTCCTCGGAGAGTGGGTGGCATAGAAATATGACTAAAAATAAAATAAAATAAAATAAAAATGACTGAGGATCTCCATAGACCTACAGCAGTACAGTTCCAAAAATTATTTTTCATATTTGAAGCAGCGTCAAAAGCACATTTCTTCTGCCATAATTCATAAGACATGTATCCCAACTCAATTCCACTTCACACCGGTGGTTCTGAAATTGAACTTAAAGACATCGGAATTTCACTACCAATTTGTGGGCAGAGAAAATTGATGCATTTTTCTGAATTTCTCCAGGGGGAAGCAGAAATTCTTCCAACAATTTTTCAAGAAGGAGATTTGCTTTAGTGGAAATAGTGGTGTTATTGAAACAGCCCTGTGGCATAAAAGAGAACTCCTTCATGATAAAGTCCCTCCTGGGATTTTACTGAAACATAAGAAGTTGAAGAAGCTGCAGATCACTAGACACTTAGACAAATGCTTGGACTAACATATGCACAAGAACAAGATAATTTCATCAGTGTTATTTAAAATCAACTTCTGAAGCAAGTTCTTTTTCTTCGAATTGAGTAACAACTGGTAGAATACACATGAGATTTTTTTTTTAAAGGTAGTATTAGAACCTTAGTTCATGTTAGGAGACGTTTGTGATTACAGAGGGCCCATAGCCTTGATGATTTTTTCTCACATCACAAGCCATGATTTAATTTTGTTGTGATGGAGTTCTGGCATTGCAACAGAAGATCCAAGTCCACTTAGCCAGGAGATAACTAAGATCTTTAGGTGAATGGAATGCTCTTCCTCAGATGAGGTTCTAAAGAACACTACCTACCAAGTTTATTTATTTATTTATTTATTATTAAAATTTATATGCCACCCTTCTCCTGAAGGACTCGGGGCGGCTCACATAAATAAAAACAATAACAATAAAATCTAAAACCAATCCAAAATTAAACTCCCCAGATTTAAAACCTCGTAGAATGATCAGGGAGTTTGCTGGAACAGCCATGTCTTCAGGCCAGTGCGGAAAGTGCGGAGATCAGGAGCCATACGGAGCTCAGTGGGTAACCCATTCCAAAGAGTCGGTGCGGCCACAGAGAGCGCCCTCATCCTGGGAGTCGCCAGCCGACACTGTCTGGCCGACGGCACCCAGAGGAGGGCAGCTCTATGCAAAAGTTTGCAGTCCTTTGTAGCTTGATTCTGCAGCTCCCAGGCTGTGAACGAGTATTGATCCGCAGCCTGTTAGGTAGTGTGTGAAATCATCCCCCCACCCGCCACTGCTGTCAGTCTTCGCCAAAAAAGATCCCTGGTAAAAAAAAATTTAAAAAGTTGGGGGCCATTGTTTTATAGGACAAATAATTAGGCAGAATTTTAGGAGTTCTGTTTCTGCAGCAATTCTTAAAATTCCTGACTAAACCCCAGGCTACTCAGCTCCAAGCATCTTCCAGATTGTGTGACTACATGCCTCGAAATAAAAACACTCAATCTAGTGTGATGTTGGCTGTTATTCCTGCACTCTTGCAAATGACACAGGAAGAGTACAGGAATAACAGTCCCCAATACACAATGACACACTAAAAGTTAGGATCTATTATTTATTCTTCAACTCTTGTCTATGTTGAAATCAATCTACTAATTGAAATCAATCTACTAAGAGCCTTGGTAGTACAGTGGTCTAAAGCACCCTGTTATTAACACCAGCTGCCTGTAATTATTGCAGGTTCGAATCTCACCAGGCTCAAGGTTGACTCAGCCTTCCATCCTTTCTAAGGTAGGTAAATTGAGGACCCAGTTTGTGGAGGCAATAAGTTGACTTTGTATAAATATACAAAAGTATGAAGGCTATTGCTTAGCGCATTGTAAGCCGCCCTGAGTCTCCGGAGAAGGGCGGCATATAAATCAAATTAAAAAAAAAAATCTACTAATGAATTGCTGTGAAGCAGGCAGTTGCAAAAATGGAATGAATAAATGAATAAGTTTTAGTAAACTCAGGTGCTACATTCACACAGCAAGCTATGTCCAATGTTTGAATGCGAACATCTTACTACTTGTGTTATGTCAAACTTTTAACAAATGTTAAGGCAGCTTATTGTGCTATAATGGGCCAATGGGATTGCTATTTCAGGTTTCTACAATTAGTATTTCTAACCTTTAAAACATATTCTGTAAGCAAAATTGAATTTGCACAAACCATGCTGGCAGCCTTCAGCAGGGATCCAAGCCACCCAATCCAATTGTTTTCCTATTTGGGAGGTTGCTAGCGCAAGTGTGAGAGAAAATCCTTTTGTAAGATAGGAAAGGAGTCCTTTTGGCATCATATAGTTAAAGCAGGTCAATAAAAAGCCACTTTTTAAAATTTATATTTATATGCCGCCCTTCTCCGGAGACTCAGGGTGGTTACAATGCGTTAAGCAATAGCCTTCATACTTTTGTATATTTTTATACAGTCAGCTTATTGCCCCCACAACTGGGTCCTCATTTTACCCACCTTAGAAAGGATGGAAGGCTGAGTCGTCCTTGAGGCTGGTGAGAATTGAACTCGCAATAATTGCAGGCAGCTGGATGTTAAATGCTGCCTTAGTAGGAGCATTAGCCTCCTACGCCACTCAGGCTCCACTTATCTTCTCCCTTTCCAAAGACATAGTATGTTAGCATCTGTTGTTGTTGTTGTTACTTGCGAAGTCATGTCCAACCCTTCGCAACCCCATGGACAACATTCCTCCAGGCTTTCCTGTCCTCTGCCATCCTCTGGAGTCCATTTAAGCTCACTCCTACTGCTTCAGTGACTCCATCCAGCCACCTCATTTTCTGTCGTCCCCTTCTTCTTTTGCCCTCAATCTTTCCCAGCATTAGGCTCTTCTCCAGTGAGTCCTTCCTCCTCATTAGGTGGCCAAAGTATTTGAGTTTCATCTTCAGGATGTAGCCTTCTAAAGAGCAGTCAAGGTTGATCTCTTCTAGAATTGACTGGTTTGATCACCTTGCAGTCCAAGGGACTCTCAGGAGTCTTCTCCAGCACCATAGTTCAAAGGCCTCAATTCTTTGGCGCTCAGCCTTTCTTATGGTCCAACTTTCACAGCCATACATTGCAATTGGGAAAACCATAGCCTTGACTATACGCACTTTTGTTGGCAGGGTGATGTCTCTGCTTTTTACTAGGCTGTCTAGATTTACCATAGCTAAGTAGATATTAGCATCTACTTAGGGACATAAAAGAGTGTCTCCTGGAGCCATTGGACATTTTGCGGGCTGAGGTTCAACATATTGGATAGCACAGTTTTGTGGGAGCTTGTTAGAGTTATTCCACTTCTAAACAAGCTACCACTTTTATAATATAGCCACTTTTGTTCTGGGGTGACCTTGCCTCAGAATCTGGACCATAATGAAAATGAAGGTGGGGAGAAAAGAATCCAATTTGTTCCCAAAGGTGGAGCTGGCTACAAATTTGAAGGTTTGGAGAAGGACTGATTCGGAGCTGGAAAGCCACACTCTATCGCAGTGTTTCTGAATCTTGATGACGCTAAGATGTGTGGACCAGGGGTGGGTTCTAAATTTTTTTACTACCGGTTCTGTGGGCGTGGTTTATTTTGTGGGCGTGGCTTGGTGGGGGGGGTAATGTGACTGGGTGGGCGTGGCCAACTTTTAAAAAAAACTTTTAAAAGCATTATTTCTACAACCTTAAGAGGTCGCAGAAAAAAAATGCTTTTTTTTAAAAAAATTGATTTATATGCCGCCCTTCTCCGGAGACTCAGGGTGGCTTACAATGCGCTAAGCAATAGCCTTCATACTTTTGTATATTTATACAAAGTCAGCTTATTGCCCTCACAAACTGGGTCCTCAATTTACCTACCTTAGAAAGGATGGAAGGCTGAGTCAACCAAATTTTAGAAGCTTCTGACGATCAGGCAAATCTGCTGGGATCACCAGAAGCTTTTAAAGGGATTTTTTTCCCCCTACAACCTCTTCAGCTGAAGAGGTTGCAGAAAAAATGTTTTCAGAAGCCTCTGAAGATCCCAGCTGAGCCACGGGATCATCAGAGGCTTTTTTTAACTTTTAAAAGCATTTTTCAGCCGAAGAGGTTGTAGAAAAAATGCTTTTAAAAGTTAAAAAAAAAAGCGTCTGATGAGGTGGGCTGGTAAGCAAGCGGTGACCGGGCTGGGGACCGGTTCAGGGGTGTGGCCAGCCAATGTTATTACTGGTTCTCGGAACTACTAAAAATTTTTTACTAACGGTTCTTGCGAACTGGTGCAAACCGGGAACAACCCACCACTAATGTGGACTTTAATTCCCAGAATTCTTCAGCCAGCATGGATTCTCCTACTAATGTGGTTGCTTCTGGGCATGACTTGCACTGGAAAAGCCTGAGCAGAATCAGGGTGTGATGAACACTCAGTCCTAAATCTTGTAAGGTAGGGCAGGGGTCTCCAACCTTGGCAACTTTAAGACTTGTGGACTTCGACTCCCAGAATTCCACAGCCAGCTTTGCTTTGCTGGCTGAGGAATTCTGGGTGTTGAAGTCCACAAGTCTTAAAGTTGCCAAGGTTGGAGACCCCTGAGGTAGAGCAATGTGCCTAAAACCATTGGAGGTTAGTCCCTCCTTAATGCAGATTTGCTTTCCACCCAACATCCTCTGAGCTACAGATGACTGAAAATCCCTTCACTCATGGAATGTGGCCTGCTTTTGCCTGTGGATCAAGGTAAGAATCCCAAAGGCACATTGGAAGTCAAATGGGGGCAAAGCAAGCATTGCTTCTACAAAGTCAACACAGAGATATTTGACCCAATCATATTGTGGCAGGTGCAAATAAGAAAGAAAATTATGGGCCCAGGCTCTTCTCCCCCAAAGCTGTACCTTCTAACAAAGATACACTGCTCAAAGGCCACTTATGCAAGCAAGAATGCAACCTTGATGTCCCTCTGATGTGGGAAGTGTACAGATTGATATAATAAATGCAATACTTTATGTTAGCTTTTGTACGGTGGTTTTTAGTTCATTGGTATTCTGTTATTGCAAAACAAGAAAACTTTATCTCGTCAAATATAGAACTGCAATCAAACTGAAATTGTAAGCACAACAAAACACACTCCAATTTACATCTGTTGAAATGAAATGATGACAAAATGAGTTTTTTTTTTTAAGCAAAAACCTGTTTTCCTTCACTTTCTCTCCAGCAACAGGCCTTCATTCAGCTTTGCTGTTTCCAAAAGGATGTCAAACTCAAGGCTGGATCCGGCCTGCGGGGTGCTTAGATCTGGCCTGCGAGGCCACTGTGGAAACAGCGAAGGACCAGCCGACGGTGGCTCTGCCAGCAAAAACGGAGCTTGGGAGGGCCCACTGTTTTTGCTGGCAGAGGGCTGCAGCAGGCCATCGCAGCCATAAACAGAGCCTCTATGTCAAACTTCTCTTCATGTGCTTGGTTATTCAATCTTGATGTTTCTACTAACTGATCTTTTTAAATGACCATTTCTCCAAGTATTGAGCTCACATTATGAAATCTCAATCTGCAACTGAAATTAAAACCGAAATCAATTTTGGAGTGTTTCCAGATTACAGACTTCTTATTTTAGCAGGCATTAGATACAATATTTCATAACCTGTCAGTAGGGATGGAATAGAAATTTATTTCAGTTGCATTTGAATACAAACTTGGCTAATTTTGCACTTCCAAAACTAATAAACAAACTGAGAAATCATTATCCTTAATAGTCACATTTTTCCTGATTTTTGCAGTGAATTTGCAGTATTTATGGAAAAATCTGCATCATATGGGAAAGTTTCCCCAAAAATGTGTGTGTTAGAGAAAACAGATACAGGATTTATTCTACAATCAGCTCATTGTTACTGGTTTTTGAATCAGACAGTATTGATTGTAGGTTATTTAATTAAAAGAAAAAGCTAAAGAATTAACCCCAAGGTTGAATTGTTTGCATTGTTTACTATAGTTCATTTAGGAGTGTTTATTATCAGAATAGGCAAATGGATAGAAAAGAATTTGGAGAACCAGCTGCCTCTTAGCATCAATTATTCTACTGATCTTGCGCATTAGAACAAGAAATAGTAAATAAAGATTTCCACTTATTGTCTTTGATCTGCTTTCAAGTCTTAAGTCTTAAACCTGTACAGGTGGTCCTTGATTTACAACCATTCATTTAGTGACTGTTGGAAGTTACGACGACACTGAAAGAAAAGCAATTGATGACCATTTTTTTGCACGCTTACAACTCTTGCAGCATCCCCATGGTCATGTGATCAAAATTTGGGTGCTTGGCAATTGGCATGTATTTATGACAGTTGCAGTGTCACAGGTCATGTGATCACCTTTTGTGAACTTCTGACAAGCAAAGTCAATGGAGAAGCCACATCCACTTAACGACCATGCTACTAACTTAACAACTGCAGTGATTCACTTAACAATCAAAGCAAGAAAGGCAGTGGTGGGTTCCTCCCAGTTCGGCCTGGTTCTCCCGAGCCGGTAGCGGTGACAATATGATGTCACCGAACCGGTTCTGCTCCACCGCCACCCCCCCCGTACCCCCCACCCCCGCACCCCCCCATCCCCTGTGTTATTCTTACCTTTTATTTGGCCCCACCCCCAATCTATTGCTGCCTCCTGAGTCCCAGCTGATGGCTAGAGGGAAAAAACCTGTTTAAATTCTTGCTGTGGGGCTTCAAAGGGCCGCCCTACAGTGTTAAAAGAAAACAAATGAGTAGACCAGTGCCTGCAAAAATACATGAGTAGATCAGTGCCTGCAAAAATAAATGAGTAGACCAGTGCCTGCAAAAATACATGAGTAGATCAGTGCCTGCAAAAATAAATGAGTAGACCAGTGCCTGCAAAAATACGTAAGTAGATCAGTGCCTGCAAAAATAAATGAGTAGACTAGTGCCTGCAAAAATACGTAAGTAGATCAGTGCCTGCAAAAATACATGAGTAGATCAGTGCCTGCAAAATAAATAGGTAGACCAGTGCCTGCAAAAAATAAATGGGTAGATTGGTACAGCTCTGCAAGCAGCTAAAAGCCTGGTAGACCAATACCTCTGCTAAATCCTAAATAATTGTCACATGACCATCAAGCCACGCCCACAAAATAAGCCATGCCCACAGAACTGGTAGTAAAAATTTTTAGAACCCATCCCTGAAGAAAGGTCATAAAATGAGGCATAACTCACATAACTGTCTTGTTTAGCAACAGAAATGTTGGGCTCAATTGTGTTCTTAAATCGAGGATTACCTGTATGGAGTACAAGTAGTCCCCAGCTTACATCTATCTGTTCAATAAACGTTCCAAGTTAAGGCAGCACTGAAGAAAATGAACTTACAATTGGTCCTCGTACGTACAACCATTGTCATACAGTCTCAGGGGGCACGTGATCAAAATTCAAATACTGGGTGATTGGCTCAAATTTATAATCATGGCAGAGTTCTGTGCTCGTATTTTTCTGCCCTGTACAAACTGCCTTCACCAATTCTTTTTCTACAAGGATCGTGCATCTCTCTGAACTGATTTTTTATTTTTATTTTGCAGAGGAAGAATCTCATGTTCATACCGTTGTGGGTTTCTATATTTGTGACAGGGGTGGGTTCTATTTACCTTTATACCAGTTCGCAATGGGAAGCTTCTGCACAGATCACCGATGATGACACCCAGGGTAGTGGGCGGTGGGTTGCTCCCGGTTCGGACCGGTTTGCAAGAACCGGTAGTAAAACCGGCTGGATGTATTTTTTAAAAAATTACTTTTAACTACTTTTGAGGATTGGTGAAGAATATTAGAATTGTCAACCTGATCAGACAACGATCTGAGGGGTCAGTTTCATGCCATGCATGCCAGTTACAAAAGTCCCCCAGGATGGGATGGAAATGGATGTAGTTACAGAAGAGAAGCAACTTAGAACTAAGGAGAAATTTCCTGATGGTTAGAACAATTAATCAGTGGAACAACTTGCCTCCAGAAGTTGTGAATGCTCCAACACTGGAAGTTTTTAAGAAGATGTTGGATAACCATTTGTCTGAAGTGGTGTAGGGCTTCCTGCCTAAGCAGGGAGGTCCCTTCCAACTCTGTTATTATATTATATTATTATTAAGAGAAGCTGGCTCTCTACTGGAGTTAGGTGGTAAATTCCCACAAATTGTCCAGTGCCTATTGCACTGTCTTGTAATGTTACAAAGATAGTCAGAGCAGAACTCCATTTCATGTTCTGTTGAACTTTACTACTTTAGACTAAGAGTCCATTTTTTTTTTTTTGCTCTCAAAGGTGCCTCCATGAATTACACAACATAACATCCTTCATTTATGCACCACTTAATTGCGGCTACTCCTGTTGAATGTGGAATTTCCAAGCAGAAAAGTGCAGTGGCATGCTCAAATTAGCAGTACGCTATTCAGCCAGGGCTGAAGGATGGGGAGGATCAGAGCTGCTGTTTTCTAATTAGAAGCAGCAATAAGCATCCCATTAATCTGAAAATGCAACTGACTGCCCCAGGAGGTAACGGTCAATCCATCACTGCAGGTCTTGAAGATTGAGCTCAGAACGGTAGGCAGTTTTCACCCAAGCCTTTGGGTAAGGATGACTGAAGTTTCCTTTTAACCTAGCTTGGGTTTTTATTTTTTATTGGGGGGGAGGGTTGCCACATGGATTGTTATTCTGCCAGCTCTACCATTTTTTGTTTTGTGTGGGGTCCCCCCCCCCCAATCATTTGGAAATTGCCCAGAGATGCTGGGAGTCAGGCAGCAAATAAATTTAAATAATACATTTTGGAGAAGGACATGTGTGGAGAGTCTGTTATGGGCGTTCTTGCAAAATAGCTCCTCTGGTGAATGGTTGCAGTGGTGAGTGTGATCAGCCACAAAAATATACAAGGTACCAGAAGATAAACTGTAGAGTAGTGGTCCCCAACCCCAGGGCCCTGTGGCCCATTCAGAACTGGGCCGTGGAATCAGCAGGAGGGTGTGCGCGCACACACAGCTTCACTTGCGCATGCAACGGGTGAGCGAGCATGCCCCGCTCCATTTTTGCGAGCAGCAGGTACACGTACCCACCACTCACGTGGAACCATCTCCTCTCCTACACCAGTCCGCAAAGCCAGAAAGATTGGCGACCACTGCTGTAGAGGATATTCCTGCCCTCCCAGAAAGGTCAGAATGGTCTCTATCTCAGTTTTTCACTTACTTTTCCCAGAGAGTTGGGCACATAACCATATTAAACAGTAGCCACGCACCATTCTTAGTCTTCGGATTACCACCATTTGTTCAGTGATGATTCAAAGTTACAACAACACTGAATGACCACCCCAACGATGCCCTTGAAGTGATGTCCCGGTGCCTGGAGGCCGTGCGGATCTGGATGGGGAAGAACAGGCTCAGACTCAATCCATCCAAGACTGAGTGGCTGTGGTTACCGACGTCCCGATATAGTCAGCTGGTACCATCGCTGACTATTGGGGGCGAATCATTGGCCCCCACAGAGAGGGCGCGCAATTTAGGCGTCCTCCTGGACTCACGGCTGTCCTTAGAAGACCATCTGACGGCCGTGTCCGGGAGGATTTTTCATCAGGTTCGCCTGATCCGCCAGTTGCGCCCCTTTCTGGATCGGGACTCCTTACTCACGGTCACTCATGCCCGTCACCTCCCGCCTGGACTACTGTAATGCTCTCTACATGGGGCTCCCCTTGAGGAGCACCCGGAGGCTCCAGCTGGCGCAGAGTGCGGCCGCGCGGGTGGTGATGGGAGCGACATGGCGCTCTCATGTGACACCGCTCTTGTGCGAGCTGCACTGGCTCCCGGTGGTCTTCCGGGTGCGCTTCAAGGTGTTGGTTACCACCTTTAAAGCGCTCTATGGCTTAGGACCTGGGTACTTACGGGACCGCCTACTACCTCCAATAGCCTCCCACCGACCGGTACGCTCCCATAGAGAGGGACTCCTCCGGGTGCCGTCGGCCAAACAATGTCGACTGGTGGCCCCCAGGGGGAGAGCCTTCTCTGTGGGAGCACCCACTATCTGGAACGATCTCCCCCCAGAGATTCAGCGGATCCCGGACCTTCGTGCTTTCCGCCGTGAGTTAAAAACTTTTTTATTCCATCAAGCGGGCCTGGCATAGTATCTCCCCTTTTTATAAGAAAATTTTAAATTGTATAATCCAAATTTTTAGATCTGGGATTTATATATTTTTTTAAAAAATGGGTTTGAATTGTTGGGCAATTGTTTAATTTGGTTTTAATTCGTTTTTAAATTTTGTATTTATGTTTTTTATCTCTGCCTGTTCACCGCCCTGAGTCCCCTCGGGGAGAAGGGCGGTATATAAATCAAATAAACGATAAACGATAAACGAATGCATGGTCCTTACCAGGGGTGAAATGCTCCTGGTTCGGACTGGATCGCCTGATCTGGGAGCGATGGAGGCGGGGGGTTCGGAGAACTGGTAGCAAAAATCCCTGCCCCCCCCCTCCCATGCCCAACTGAGCCACACAATCAGAGGCTTTTTTTTTTAAACTTTTAAAAGCATTTTTTCTACAACCTCTTCAGCTGAAAAATGCTTTTAAAAGTAAAAAAAAAAGCCTATGATGATCACGCGGCTCAGCTGGGATCATCAAAGGCTTTTAAAAGAAAAAAAACCCTTTTTTTCTTTTAAATGCCTCTAATGATCAGGCAACTCAGCTTGGATCCTCAGAGGCATTTAAAAGAATTCCCCCCCCCTTTTTTTTAAATGCCTCTGACGATCCAAGTTGAGTTGCCTGATTGTCAGAAGCATTTAAAAGAAAAAAAAAGTCTCTGCCGATCAGGCAACTCAGTTGGCATCGTCAGAGCCTTTTGAAAGCATTTTTTTACAACCTCTTCCCTGACGAGGTTGTAGAAGAAATGGTTTTAAAAGTAAAAAAAAAAATTGGCCACGCCCACCCAGTCACATTACCCGCCCCACCAAGCCACGCCCACAGAACCGGTAGTAACAAATTTTAGATTTCAGCCCTGGTCCTTACAACCAATCCTTGGTGTGATTGTGATCTCGGTGCTTGTTACCTGGCTCATAGCTATGATTTTACAGTGATCTTTGGTCACAGGATCATAATTTTTGTCATTCCTGCCCATCTTACACAAACAATGTCAGTGGGGAAGCTGGCAGGAAGTCAGAAACTATGATCATATGAGGTCCATCCATGCTTAATGACCCATGCAGTCCTTGTTTAATGATGGCAACTGGACTGCTGGTATGGCCGTTGCCAAGCGGCATGGTCATGTGATGACTTTACAACCACATCACGTAGAGTCCCAATTGCCACTGTAGTCCGAGGACTACCTGTACTACACGCACAGTCAGAAAGACGATGCCGGAGACTGGTTTTTACTTTGTAGCACACTGGCTTAATTAGTTAGAAGGGCTTATATAATAAGAGCAGCAATAACAATGCACTAATGCACTAATGATAGCTGTTTTAACTGTTGTAGCAGCTGGGCTCTCTTTTATCAATGCCGAAAGAGTTCAGTTGACTCTTAATTCAAGCTACTGGTGCATACTTATAATACTAAATTATCTGAGTCCTAGTTAAGTGGTTCTTACTCACAGGGAATATTTTCAAAGGAAAGTACCTTTGGTTGAAATAAGTGTAAAGGCCTTTCACATAATGGCAATTTGTGTGACAGGAGTTTGGTTGTAACTCCAATGCCAGACTTTGGCCAAGGACCAAAGCATCCTTACTTCCTGGACATTTCAAATAGGGCATTATATTTTAACCTGCTTTGTTGTTTAAACGGTTGCTGAATTACTGTAGCTCTCAGCCAACTGGTATTACAAAATGCAGCTGGCAGAGACAGTCAATGACCTTTCTGATATTCAAGACACACCTATTCCCCACCCTAGAGAGATTTTGAAATGAGCAGGCTTACTTTTATTTTAAAAATTAAAGTCAATCTTGAACACAAGCTTTGAATAGAATGGGCAAGTGTTTTATAATCTTCACTTTTGTCAGTTGAAGGGTGTTGTGAAATGGGAAGGGGATAATTTAAAACCTCCCTGGCAGAGGTTTTCCAAGGGCTCCATCATGAAAGTAATTACAATTGGTTGTCATCAATTAGACCTGAGCTTTCTGACATGCTCTGCACTTCTTTTAGCACACCGTGTGAAAAATATGAAGGAAGAGACTTTTGGAACCTTCTGTCCTAAGAGCCAGCAACACAGGAGTTCTTTGTATATAAGATTTGTATTTTATGCCAATTTTGGAACACAAATGTTAGCTTCAGAATTGTGCGTTGTTCTGCCCCAGCTACGGATCCCAAAGAACACAGCACACACAAAGTTTGTACAAAACTTAAATTTACTAAAATAACTCAGTCTTTTCCAAACAAAGGCTGTTAATAAACTTCCTTAACAGTCTACAAGAAAACAAACATAAAGTAATCACAATCTTACTAAGGTTGGCAGAAAGCCCAGAAGCAATTTGCAGAGAATCCAGACGCGAAGGAGAATGAACTAAAGTTGTTCCCTACAAATTGCTTCAGTCGGCGTTCCTCCTTAAATAGGCTAAGGGAGTGGCCAATTAGCCCCAAGCCTTACTCTCGAGGAGACCTTCTCCTGAGGAGCCACTCCTACCTTTTGGCAGCTCTGCGCGCCCGTGCATCGAGAAGAGGCTCCTCCTCTTCGTCCTCTTCACTTAAGGGAGTTTCTGGAGGTTCTGAAGGCCCTGGCTGAATCCCTGCCTCTGGCACCACATCTTCTCCAGCCTCCTCATTGTCTGACTCAAGTGACAGCTGCACAGCCTGCTGGCGTAACACCACACCAGCCTCCTCGCTGTTCGAATCAGGTACAATCTGCACAGGCCGCTGACGAGCCTCAACATACGTACAGGTAGTTCTCGACTTACAAAACACAACTGAGCTCAAAATTGCTGTTGCTAAGCAAGACAGCTGTTAATTTCCCCTCCCCCCTTTTATGACCTTTCTTGCCATGGTTATTAAATGAATCACTGCAGTTGTTAAGTTATGGTTGTTAAGTGAATCTGGCTTCCCCATTGATTTTGCTGGTCAGAAGGTCGCAAAAGGTGATCACATGATCCAAGAACACTGCAACCACCATAAATATGAGTCAGTTGCCAAGCATCTGAATTTTGATCATATGACCATGGGGATGCTATATTGGCTGTAAGTGTGAAAAATGGTCATAGGTAGTGGTGGGTTCCTCCCAGTTCAGCCCGGTTCGGTTGAGCCAGTAGCGGTGACGATATGGCGTCACCGAACTGGTTCTCTTTGTTCGGGAGCTGGGCCCTCCTGCCCCCCCCCGCATTATTCTTACCTTTTATTTGGCTCCGCCCCCAATTTATTCGCTGCCTCCCAAGTCCCAGCTGATTGGCTAGAAGGAAAAAAACTGTTTAAACTCTTGCCGTGTGGCTTCAAAGGGCCGCCCTACAGCTGATCAGCATTAAAAGGCAGTGTGGCGGTAGACCAGTGCGCTCGAAAAACAAATGGGTAGACCAGTGCCTCCAAAAACAAATGAGTAGACCGGAATGCTCCAAGAACAAATGGGTAGACCGGTACAGCTCTGCAAGCAGTTAAAAGCCTGGTAGACCAGTATCTCTGCTAAATTCTAAAGAATTGTCACATGACCATCAACCCACGCCCACAAAATAAGCCATGCCCACAGAACCGGTAGTAAAAAAATTTAGAACCCACCCCTGGTTTTCAGTGCCATTCTAACTTTTAACTGTTACTAAATGAACTGTTGTAAGTCAAGGACTATCTGTACTTGCACACAGGGAAGACCTGGGTTTTTTTTTATGTGAAAAATTTCATTTTTAAGTCAATGAAGTTAAACCTACCTTCTTTCCTTCCTTCCTTGGAAAAGATGGTCACACACACAATTGTAGACAGAATTCCAAATTTAATCACTACTGTCAGTCTAGCTAAACTAGTGACTTATCATATTTTCCGGCGTATAAGACGACTGGGAGTATAAGACGACCCCCAACATTTCATGTTAAAATATAGGGTTTGGGCTATACTCGCCATATAAGACTACCCCTCTTCCAACGCACACCAAATAAAAATTTAAAAACATCAACTGGCTCACCCACAATGTAAAAGCAGCTGTGCTAGACCCAAAATGGCCCCTGCAACAAGCAGGAACCTCACACAGCCACAAAAAGCCCCAAAAAAACAACTTTCACACTTTACACACACACAACACAACACAACTGGCTCACCCACAATGTAAAAGCAGCTGTGCTAGACCCAAATTGGCCCCTGCAACAAGCAAGGACCTCACACAGCCACAAAAAGCCCCAAAAAACAACTTTCACACTTTACACACACACAACACAACACAACACAACACAACTGGCTCACCACAATGTAAAAGCAGCTGTGCTAGACCCAAAATGGCCCCTGCAACAAGCAGGAACCTCACACAGCCACAAAAAGCCCCAAAAAACAACTTTCACACTTTACACACACAAAATTCCACATACAGCGTTGTGAGATTTTGTGTGTTTGTGTAGTTAGAGTGAAACACTACAGAAACACACTAAATCTCAGAAACCTGCACAAATATTATTTTATTTTATTTTTATTTTTATATGAAAGCTAAATTTAAAACTTCCTAAAGCTCCCAAAGGGGAAAAAAACTTACCCAATAGAACAGGGGTCTCCAAGCTTGGCAACTTTAAGACTTGTAGACTTCAACTCCCAGAATTCCTCAGCCAGCTTTGCTTTGCTGGCTGAGGAATTCTGGGAGTTGAAGTCCACAACTCCCTGACTGCTTGGGATCGCCAGAGCCATTTCTAAGGGAAAAACTTTTTTCCTTTTACTCTGACGATCCAAGCCGAGTCGCCTGATTAGCAGGCAACTCAGCTGGGATCGCCAGAGCCATTTAAGGCTGGTCAGAGCCTTTCAGGCTGGTCCGCCTGGTTACAGGAGAAGGACACCCGGCGTATAAGACGACCCCCGACTTTTGAGAAGATTTTCATGTGTTAAAAAGTTGTCTTATACCCCGGAAAATATGGTATAATTTATCAAGATCTTGTGCTTCAGCATATGTTCAGAAGTAATTGCAAAAGAGAGTGGGTGGAGAAGGACTTTCTAGATCAAGGGTGTCCAATCTTGGCAACTTTAAGATTTTGGACTTCAATTTCCAGAATTCTGAGAGTTGAAGTCCACAAGTCTTAAGTTGTCAGGTTGGACACCCCCGATCTAGAAGATCTCTCTTAAAGTTGCCCAAGTGGGACACCCCTGATCCAAGCCATCTGTTTGAAGGCTGTTAGGAAATCCTCCTTGTTCCTTCTCATTTCTTCAGAACCATCTTCACAGTATTATACGATATGAAAAATAAGAGAAAGCTTGCTTTGTGTGTGTGCGTGTGCGTGCGGGGGCGGGGGCAGGGGCGGGGGCGGGGCAGGAGATGTTCATTGTTTTGCCAAATCAAGCAAAAAGCTTTATCTCTGGTGGCATAGATTAGCCAACAAGTCAGAAAATTATTGTGGTAATTATGAAAGTTAGAGCCACCTGGATTCAGTCATTTTCCTCTTTTGGTTCTAGATGCCATCACACTATCCAGAGAGAATCATGCAGAGTTTGGATATCTTCCTGGACAGATGCCTTAAAGAGCCAATGGATTTTGACCAAATCAATCTTGATCACCAACTGCACAGTCCTTCTCAGTCATCTTTCATCTTTATTACTGGAATGGACTCTACATGAGCAAACCTACCCTTGAGGACCATTTGAAGCAGTGGTGAAATCCAAATTTTTTTACTACCAGTTCTGTAAACGCAGCTTGGTGGGCGTGGTGTTGTGTGGCTTGGTGGATGTGGCTTGGTGGGCGTGGCAGGGGAAGGATACTGCAAAATCTCCATTCCCACCTCACTCCAGGGGAAGGATATTGCAAAATCCCCATTCCCTCCCCACTCCAGGTGAAGGATACTGCAAAATCCCCATTCCCTTCCCACTCCTGGGGAAGGATATTGCAAAATCTCCATTCCCACCCCATTCTGGGGCCAGCCAGAGGTGGTATTTGCCAGTTCTCCGAACTGCTCAAAATTTCCACTACCAATTCTCCAGAACCTGTCAGAACCTGCTGGATTCCACCCCTGATTTGAAGGCTACTGCAGGTCCAGAATGCAGCAGCCTGACTAGTTATGGGTGCACCTAGCTATGGCTATGTAGTAGTTCTGCTTCATGAGCTGCACTGGTTACCAGTAGTCTTCCAAGGGCAGTTGAAAGCACTGGTTGTGACCTATAAAACACTTACCAGTCCAGAGCCTTGTTTCCTCAGGACCTCTTTTCTGTGATTATTTCTGCCCTTGGCAGAAGGGTGCATGGTTTCCAGGTCCCATCATTTATGCATTGTCACCTGATGAGATCCAACAGATGTGCTTCTTGGTTGACATGCCTGTCTTACAGAACAACAATCCCTATGAGATTTGGATGGCCCCAACTGTACCTGCTTTTTCAGAGACCTGGCTTTGCTCCCAAGCATCGGGCAAGGAGGTTTTGTGCCTACTTTGATTGCTTTTTGATTATGTTTGCTTGGACCACATTCACTCTGACATATTATACTTCATTGTACTGTAACATCTTTGATGATGATGTGCTGTTTTGATCTATTGATTGGGCTACCATTTAAATACACAAACAGCTAACACTTAAATGACTATAGATGTTTTACCACAACTATCAATGAGCCTTGGATAGTACAGTGGTCTAATGCACCCTGTTATTAAGATCAGCTGCTTGCAATTATTGCAGGTTCGAATCCCACCAAGGCTCAAGGCCTTCCATCCTTTCTAAGGTAGGTGAAATGAGGACCCAGATTGTGGGGGCAATAAGCTGACTTTGTATAAATATACAAAAAGTATGAAGGCTATTGCTTAATGCACTGTAAGCCGCCCTGAGTCTCCGGAGAAGGGCGGCATATAAATCAAATTAAAATAAAAATAAATAAAAAAATAAACTATAGTGTAAGTACGTAGCAGGGCATAAATAATATGATAGCCTTTCTACAACTTTATATACAAGGGGATAGACATGTGTATGTGTGCCTGGGTGTACAGAATGGTCCGGACCAGTGGTGGGTTGTTCCTGGTTCTGTCTGGTTCTTGCGAACCGGTAGTAAAAGCAGCAAGAGGCTCCGCCCACCACCCGGACGTCATAAGGTACGATCTGTGCATGCGCAAAAGCGCACTCCAGTTGTGAACCGGTAGTAAAGGTAAATAGAACCCACCCCTGGTCTGGACAGTTAATAAATAAAACAATTCAGCAACTTAGAATGAATAAAAAGAGCAAAACTACAGCTTGTTTTATATATAGGGGGAAAACCACATAATGTAAACTCGTGAAGCATTCCTGACGTGCTCTTGAGTTGCCATAGGCAGGTGGATGGGGAATTGAACATCACAGCTGCATTGGGGAACTTGCACTTCAGTCAAAACAAAGCACATTCTAGCTGGCCACGTCAAGGTCATATCATCACAGACCCACAGTGGCTGGCGGGAGGGACCTCTACAACCCGTGAAATTGCTTCGTTGGAGAATGTGACTGATGACACACCTTGGAGGGGAGGAGGAAACAGGGTCGTGGACACGAATTAAGTGAGGTCAGAGTTGGCTTCACTTGGTCCGTGCCGACATAAAACTCCTAATAAATAACTGGATTTCTTTTGAAGCGTGGCGTCATGGTTTAATTAGGGCATCGGTCAGAACCCTGATACATACATTGCCTTAAGCTCCTGTGCAAAAAGGCAGGATATGAATCAGATAAATAAGCAAACTCACAAAAATAGTGACTCGATTGCTTGAAAGTCCTCTTCCTTGTACCATTTATCTAAAAGATTTGCTGACAGATACACATATCAGCAATATATTGCTGTAATAAATCATAAGTATTGGTTTCCTAACTTATTTAATAATTGTTTGGCCATCTTCATTTACGAAAAAAATCAATTGTTGTCGATAGATTTCAAATCTTGATGACGTGAGGATTGATTGTAAAGTTGCTTTTTCATCACTATCGTAATTGTGACTGGTCACTAAATGAGAAAGCCAGTAAAGGAGGACTACCTGTACTATAAGATGAACACTAACTTCCACAGGCACAAAATGAAATTGCAAGCCACTTTTTGTATTGCCTAAGGGACTGTTTGGTCCTATCAAAAGCCAGGTCACAAATCTGTCCAAATTTCTCCATATCAAGAAACCATGGCAACTTTTCTCCAGACTTA
Source organism: Ptyas mucosa (assembly GCA_012654045.1). NCBI lineage: Eukaryota > Metazoa > Chordata > Lepidosauria > Squamata > Colubridae > Ptyas > Ptyas mucosa. Next base: position 2,227,273 of record WNWU01000013.1, read on the forward strand.
CTATAATCCTGCTCCCTGACCAATTGTGTGTATTTTCTATATGGTTAACAACATACACTCATAGTGATTTTCTGGGCACACAGCCCATTTGTGCAGAGGGGAATAATTAAAGGATGGGCTCTCTCGTTTTCTTTTAGACACTTTGATTTATTGAAAAGCTTCCTAGCTGTCGAGGATTGCTTGCTTGATGATTTCAAATTTATTCTGAAAATGGGTCAAATTCCTCCTAGAAAATATTGCCTTCTAGAATTTGCCCAGCTTTCTGTTTTCCTTTTTGGGGGGGCTAGTTTTCCATCCTCTCCAAAATCTTTTGGCAGAAAATATTGGAATTTTCCAGATCCATTGAAAAAAAAATCAAAAGTGTATTGGTGTGCATAGTCTCATTAATTCCAGTTCCAGTTCAGAAAATAATTTCTGGGTTTGTTCTGAATTGTGAGAGATCATTTGGCTACTAGCCTGTGTAATTTGTTCTTTGGACAAAGGTGATTGAAATAGGCTAATTTAAGAAGAAAGGGCATTTCAGTTTTCCCAAGCAATAGAATCAAGATTCACTTTAATTATATTGACTGACATTTTGTGATAAAAAAATCTAATCAACAGGATTGGGTAACAAAAGAGTGCCTGTGACATTAAATGGGGTTTGAGACTTAGGTCCCAGTTACTCCACCCCTTACTCTGTAGGGATAGCTGGCAAAGCATCGTCTCCTAATGGTCACTAATAAAACAGATCAGACGTTAATTGGAGCAAGCAGAACTGTGCTTATGTAAACCTATCTGGAACTAAGTCCGATTAATTTTTAACAAGGGTCATGTCTGAATGGACAGAGATCTTTTCCATATGATGCATGCACTTTGTGTACAGATTTTGGAGAAAAATGGAACAGCGCAAAGGATTATTAATATAGCTTTCAGCATCCGCTGTCTCCATCCAGCATGGCTGATGTTGGAGCCATCGCCTAAAGCATCTAAATGTTGTTTTCCAGTTACATAAAGAAGAGCAGGTACCTACGTTCCCAAGGAGTAACTGAAATATCTGGAAGCAATGCTATTTTTAAAAGTTTGGCCAGCAACTGTACAAGATACGAAAGACAAAGGTGGGTATTCTCAGAAAACAATGCACACATGCGTGCACATTCGCTTACAGGGACCCACAAACAGCATCTAACACTCCGCAGTGTTATTAAAAAAGGATAATTCATTCAGCACCTGCTGCTTTGAGATAAGAGCTCCTGTGCATCCGTAACCATTTCCACAGACAGATCAGTCACTTCATCTGCCAAAAAACACTCATCTCTGGGTCAAGCAATTGGCAAAGCAAACTTCCCCAATTATTCTTCTGAGTGTTTGTGCAAACTGTTTAACGGAAGCAAATTTACATTTCTCTCCCTTTTTACAGTATAAGAAGGACAGAAAGCCTGCACAGATAGTAAAATGGGTTAAATGGAATCTAACGTCTTTGTTCTGTCTATTAATGCTTGACTTTAAAACACCTGTGCAAATAATGATTCTACCATTTTCAGGTGCCTTTAGGGAAAACAAGAGGAGGCAAAAGAATATTTACTCTTCTTTGGTTGATCACATAAGCCAAGTTAAGCAAGAAATTCCCAAGGACGGAGCTGTGTAATCCAATCAGCTTCTTGTCTAAACATGTCAGGCTTATATTCATCAAGAAGACATAGAAAGATCAGTGGAATAGTTTACTTCACCTATGCTATAAATGCACTGGCTCTTCGGCTTTGAAACGGAGATGAGCACCGCCCCCTAGAGTCGGGAACAACTAGCACATATGTGCAAGGGGAACCTTTACCTTTACCTTATGGTATAAATGAGCTACCTAATCAAATCTGGAAGTTTTTAAGATGAGCCTAGCAGCCACCTATCATATTTTTTAACTTGCTGTTTTATTATTAAAATAGTAAAACACAGGCAAATTAGATAATTGTTAAATTTTAATTAAAAGCATTGTGTCAAGACATTTTACTAACACATCCTTCCTTTCTGTTTGTGTCTCCAATTGTTAAGTGCAGTTAAGCTATGTGCATTTTACCTTAAGCATTAACAATTGTTACTGGTTTCTAACTAAATGCTGGATGCCATATTCCAAATGTTTGAAACCTGCCTTCCTGTGTAAAGTGCTGAATATAGGAGAGCCATTCCTGCTTGAATTTGGTTCTCGTGAGTGGTTTAACTGATTTTCCTACACAATGCAGCACTTTCGACTAGCTGGTCCTTGCTGTTCCTTTCATTCTGACACTCTCTTAAGAATTGTTGTACAGGATCTGATTTTGTTTCTAACAGTGACTGATTACTGTATTCTCTTTCATAGCCGGAAGAACTATTAACTAATGATTACTATTCAAAATGCCAGTATGGTACTGTAATGGGCTGTAATAACAGCCTTCGGAGACAGGAGGAAGAGCCACAGCCTAGACAAAGGTCTGATAAGAGAGATCCAAGCCCAAGTAGGAAATTAGGAATGCAGGTGGACAAAGCAACCCAGAAGGGATCCTTCCTGGTTCTCTGGAAAGCCTTGCAAGATTCTATTACTATAATTTTATAGTGAAGGTAGATTAGTATTCATGGATTTGGCTTGGCTTCATGGGTGGGCTACCTCTGATAGGCCAACAGATACCTAGATAAATTATTAGGGAATGTTAATTGGGGCACTGTTGCATTTCTGTCCTGTTTCTCAACTATGACTTGAGTTTTGACAGCAACCTGTTCAGTTTCCTGTACATACTAGCATTGAATATATAGTGTGAGCTCTTAATGTACCAAGTGATGTGCTGTGAAAAGAGTAGTTTTTTCAGGACAGTTTTTACCTGCCTTGAGATTAGAATAGAATAGAATAGAATAGAATAGAATAGAATAGAATAGAATAGAATAGAATAGAATAGAATAGAATAGAATAGAATAGAATAGAATAACAGAGTTGGAAGGGTCCTTGGAGGTCTTCTAGTTCAACCCCATTTAGGCAGAAAACCCTACACCACTTCAAACAAATGGTTATCCAACATCTTCTTAAAAACTTCCAGTGTTGGAACATTCACAACTTCTGGAGGCAAGTTGTTCCACTGATTAATTGTTCTGTCAGAAAATTTCTCCTTAGTTCTAAGTTACTTCTCTGATTAGTTGATTAGTTTCCACCCTTAGCTTCATGTCCTACCCTCAAGTGCTTTGGAGAATAGCTTGACTCTCTCTTCTATGCGACAACCCCGGAGATATTCGAACACTGCCATCATGTCACCCCTAGTTCTTCTTTTCATTAAACTAGACATACTCAGTTTCTGCAACCGTTCTTCATGTTTTAGCCTCCAGTCCCCTAATCATTTTCGTTGCTCTTCTCTGCACTCTTTCTAGAGCCTCCACATCTTTTTTACATCGCGGCGACCAAAACTGAATGCAGACGATCTACTGAAACAAATAGGGCTGGATTTCTCTCTGACATTTATTTTTCCTTTTGCAGTAAAATAGAAAATGAGTTTATTCAATGACACAACAAAAATCACAACATAGTCAAGATGTGTAATTGGAGACCAGAAAGTATATAAGGCAGTAAAATGCAGAAAAGAAGACATTGCTCCAGATCTGATGTTATAAAAAGAGAGAAGGGAGGTAGGAATAACAACTGGTTTTAGAAATACCAGTCATTTGTTTTCATTATGAGGCAACAACATTGTGATACTCAAGGATTCAGTTAAAATGTGCTCCTTTGATAGCAAAGGATAAAAATAGTGGTGGTGATAGTGGAAAACAGCCTATTATTCAGGAGGTTTACTGCCAAATAAAAAGGAAGGGAACAATAGTTGAGGCTTGGTATAGACTTGAAGTCAGTGATGGGTTCCTCTCTCCCGGTTCAGCCCAGCTCTCCCGAGCCGGTAGTGGTGACGATATGATGTCACCGAACTGGTTCTGTCCCCCCGCCCCCGTGTCCCCCCCCGCATTTTTCTTACCTTTTATTTGGCCCCACCCCAAATCTATTGCTGCCTCCTGAGTCCCAGCTGATGGCTAGAGGGAAAAAAACTATTTAAATTCTTGCCGCAGGGCTTCAAAGGGCCGCCCTACAGCTGATCAGTGTTAAAAGAAAACAAATGGGTAGACCAGTGCCTTCAAAAATACATGAGTAGATCAGTGCCTGCAAAAATAAATGGGTAGATCGGTACAGCTCTGCAAGCAGTTAAAAGCCTGGTAGACCAGTACCTCTCCTAAATCCTAAAGAATTGTCACATGACCATCAAGCCACGCCCACAAAATAAGTCACGCCCACAGAACCGGTAGTAAAACTTTTTAGAACCCACCCCTGTTTCAAGTACCTCTCACTATAAATATTGCCTCTGTCACGTTTCAGCAAGGCCTTGAAAAGTATTCAGAGGAGTATTAACTTTTTTCTTTCTCAGCCTGATAATGAATTTAATTGAATAAAGTAACTCTCTGTTGCTTGAGAGCTCATAATCAAGATGATCATCCTTTGATAGTTCCTTCGATTCTATGGCCATATCATTGTCTGAGTCCCAAAGGCGCTTTTTCTTTGAAGACGGTTTGCTTCTTATCCAAGAAGCTCTGCTCTGAAGCTTCAGCTCTGACTGGATGGGGCGGAATGGAAGGATTTATAATTTGTTCATATGTTTCCCTCTATCCAGGCAGAGCTGAAGAGGATTCTTGGATGAGAAGCAAAACATCTTCAAAGAAAAACCAGAAATTCCAGTTGCCTGTTGAAAAAGCACCTTTGGGAGAACTATGACCTGAATGACTGAGAATCTCCATAGACATACAGTAGGTGGAACATCAGTTTTTACCAGCTTACTTAAAGACCCAATAAATCAGTGTTTCCCAACTTTGGCAACTTTAAGACGTGTGGACTTCAAGTCCCAGAATCCATCAGCCAGCCTGGACTGGAACATGCTGGAACAACCGTCTCTCTTCTTGAGTGTTAATAACCTCAATGGCACACACACACACACACACACACACACACACACACACACACACATATATCATTTTGAGTGGGAAAACAATCCCTGGTTGGATTGCTTAAGACCTCGAGATTAGGCAGATTCCAATTGTCTGAACCTATGAAGCTCCACACTAAGCTATGGGTCTCTTTAATGTAGGGTGTGTATCAGTGGTGGGTTGCACCCGGTTCGCACCGGTTCGCAAGAACCGATAGTAAAAATTTGTAGTAGTTCGGAGAACCAGTAATAACATTGGCTGGCCATGCCCCCGAACCGGTCCCTGGCCCGGTTGCCGCTCGCTTACCCCGCGTACCTCATCAGAGGCTTTTTTTTAACTTTTAAAAGCATTTTTTCTACAACCTCTTTGGCTGAAAAAAATGCTTTTAAAAGTTAAAAAAAAAGCCTCTGATGATCCCGCGGTTCAGCTGGGATCGTCAGAGGCTTTTAAAAGCATTTTTTTCTGCAACCTCTTAAGGTTGTAAAACAAATGCTTTTAAAAGTAAAAAAAAAAAGTTGGCCACCCCCACCGTCACATTATCCCCAAGCCACACCCATGAAATAAGCCACGCCCACAGAACTGGTAGTAAAACAATTTAGAACCCACTGCTGGTGTGTATATCCTGTAACCTCAGGATCCCTTCTTTTCCTTTTCTGAGTCTTCATAAACCTTTCTGACTGCTATGGACAATAAATTGTGAGATTTCCCATTTTGAGACAGGAACTGAAACCATAATGTAAGCCCTCAATATAATCAATATATTTTTTGAAAACAAAGAACTTTCCCCAAAAACTGCCCCCGCCCCCAAAATAGGGACTACACACATGAGATGACACAATTAATTGCTTGTCCACCTTTGCCGTTGACAAATTCCCAGCTCCATCCAAACAATAAAAATCGTTACTGTGCAAGATCTGGCCACCAAATATGCCCATGCAACTCCTCCCATCAAAGCTGAATTAAAGCCAACAGATCAGGCATAATAGGAGCTTAGTAACATATTGCAGAAAGGCTAGGGAGCCAATAGGAAAGGTGAATGCTATAAATCTAAACTATTAGTAGTTCCAAAAATTCAGAAAGAGGTAACTGGAACTAGTTTCCCCTTTCAAGCTTCAGAAGAATATCATCAACTAAAGCCAACACCTTATCAGCCCACTATATAAAACTACAGGGCAGTCCTGGGAGTGTGCATGTAATGCCTTAAAATGTAGGGAGGAGGAAGAGTGGAATTTTTAGCTTCAGCCCTAATGAAATTCTAAAGCTCTTTTTTTTTTTCTTATTTATAATCTGTGAGAGGATAGATCTTACCAGTGGTGGGTTGCTACCGGTTCGCCCCGGGTCGGGCAAACTGGTAGCGGTGGCGGCGGGAGGCTCCGCCCACCCACCCGGATGTTTCTGCATATGTGCAGAAGCTTCACATGCGCGAGCGCGTGCCCACAAGCAAACCAGTAGTGACACATTTTGAAACCCACTACTGGACCTTATGTACCTGCTCTATCCCTCTAGACCCCATCCTGAGCCCTTAGAGAACTATAACCCTGGCAGAACTAACTTTCTTCAGGAAGGGAGACGTGGAAAAAAGAATAGCACTTAAAATGTATACTATAAATAAACAATACGGGGCAGGCACTGTACAAAGAAACACACGCCAAGCATTTAATTAAAAAATAGCAGCATCCCAAGACTTTTTAGCCTGGCAGGCAGCACAGCTACCTGGGAGAACTGAATTTTCATAACCTTGGGGACTGGTCTACCCCCTTTTCGCAGGCCAAAGCTAAACATTTCTTTCTCTACACTGCTCACTCAGTCCTGAACCTCTCATCTGCATTTCTTTTTAAAATTAGGTGGAATTTTAAAATTAGGTCCAGGTGGAAAGGCCATTATTTTGACTCTATGTTATAGACTACCCTGCTTAGCACAGACAAAAAAAAAAAGCAGAAATAGTAACAAGTAGCCAATCAGGAATTGTTTCATTCTCAGCCCTGTGAGGCAAATCATACAAAGCTAGAAGAAAACACTTCTTGTTGCAGCTTTTTATGAAACCTGGCAGGTGGCGCGTTAAATTACACAAGCAGGTGCCCTGTGCCTTGCTCCAAGGCTGACAGAAGACGACTAGTCATTGCCGGGATTTTGAAAAGTTGAGAGCTATTTGGCTGGTTCAGGCATGCTTTAATTTTCTCCAATCTTTGTTGGTCCTACTGAAGCCTCTGCTTCCTACTGGGGTTGTTTTATGGATAGCTGGGAAGAGAAAGGCATTAATTGTTTGCTTTTGCCACTGCAATCAGCGGTTTGGAAGTGGGATTATAAGAATTTCAGGATTTGCATGTAGTCACGGCAATTCTTTAAATCCTTATTAGGTAAAATCATTCCGCAGGCAACTACACCTTGTAGAAAAGGTTTATAGTATTCGTGTTGTGCTTGCAAGCTCAAGAATTAGCCCAATACATTTTGGGTTGGATTTAAGAAAGCCCAAACTCCACTCAGTACAATTTGTGGAATTTTAAAGCATTTGCGTGATTGTTCATTTTTCATAATTCACTGAGATTTTGGCTACTCATAAGAGAAAAACCTGTATCGATATTGGCATTTTATCAAATGCAAATTGATCAAATGTAAAGATCTTCCCTCTCACCACTGCAAAGTTTATTCAATAACCTTTGCTCACATAGTTTCAAATATATCTGATTCTTTTATGTGGTTGATAAGAAATTTAACTGCCTACCCACCACTTCCACATTTGCAGAATGGCCACAACTGAAAGTTGCGTCAGTTGAATTTAAATAAGGGAATTTGGGGATTTTCATTTTGCTTAGGCACAGGATCAGGATTTGTGTTCTCCTTTGGATGTTTCATCTTAATGCAGTGTTTCCCAACCTTGGGGACTTTAAGATCTGTAGACTTCAACTTCCAGAATTCCCCAGCCAGCACAACTAGGAGTTGAAGTCTACAGATCTTAAATGTTGCAAAATTCTGTCTTACTCTTGAGGGATTCTGTCTTGTTCCATTAACACAGAGAGGATAAACAGGCATCATTCAGTACAGAGGCTCCTTGCCAAAATGTTCCTGGCTTTGACTGAGATGGTTCCTTCATCTTCAAACTTCCCTTGAATCAGGGGTGGGCTCCTGGGGGTTCCAAGTCCCCAAGGTTGGAAAACACTCTAGCCAAGGACCACCGGGGTTCAGTGAACCCCCAAATGCTACCCCTGGTTGGCCACACCCACCCCTCCCAGGAGTCTCCACATGGCTTGTTCATCATTCCAGGTAAGTGCAGGGGTCTGGGAGGACAAAAAACAGGCCTACCGGAGGTTTCGGAAGTCTGGAAATGGGTCTGTTTCTGGCCTCCAGAGCCTGGGGAAAGCTGTTTTCGCCCTCCCAGAGGCGCAAGAAAAGCCTCCGGCGCCTGGAGAGGGCGAAAATGCCCCCCCCCATGGTGCAGGCTGCTGACTAGGCCACGCCCACCCAGCAACAGGGCCGCAAACTCGTTGCTAAAGGATCTGAAGCCCACCCCTGCCTTGAATCCAACTTGACTCCTGGTGACTTCATGGCCAGGTTCATTGTGCTTTTCTTGACACTGCAGCTGAGGTTTGTAGTCTCCTTTTCCTTCTTTCCCCAATCCCAGAAAAACAAAAAAAAATTTTGTGGTGACAGTGCTGAAAATTGGAATTTTTTAAAATTTATTTTTGGCCACATGTTCAAACCTTTTAAGGAACTGCTGAGCGAGACTGTGAGGAAATGCCTCATCTTTGCTCACCTGCTCTCAAACGCATGGCCTCACTCCACTGCCTTGAACCAAATGGCAACCTTGACATTTTGCTGGAAAGGAGAAGGATGCCTTCCACTCTGCTGCCTCCTCAATGACAAAGAGGCCAAAGACCTGTATCAATTACACTTCAGATAAAGCTTTTTCTTTGTCAAGAAATTACAAATAAATCATGAAAGTGCTAGTTTTGGAGAAACAAGTAGTAGCACGGTGGGGGTTTCGGTTTCTTTCAGTATCACCACTGGAGTTCTTATAATGACCCTAGTCTTTTTACTCAATTTAATGAGTAAATATACAATAAACTCAATTTGCTGGAGTTACTGGAAGGATCCCAATGGAGATACTTGAGTCCCTGAAAAAAGTTTGCTCCAGTGCCATGAACCCACAGATATGACAGGCTGTGGACACATCTAATAGTGTCCAACAGAGAATTAGATCTTTGGTTCACTGACCTTCCCAACCAGATATTCTACAGTATGGGAGATATGGTTGCATCGTAACTGAGGACAACAGGATGATAGAAATTCTTCTTCTTCCTAGTGCATTCCCGCAAGTGCAGAGTCCACTTTTCAGATCATTGAACATCACTTTGCACGGTCAGCTACGTCTCCAAGACGCAGCCCCATGGCTTGCATATCTTTGTTGATGGTGTCTTGCCATCTTCTTTTTGGACGCCTGCCAAGTTGCTGGCCATTGACTTCTAGTTGGTAGGCAGTTTTGGCAACGGTAGAAGGTGCTGCTCTCAGGATGTGTCCATGCCAGTGAAGCTGGCCTTCAACAGGACGATAGAAATGTTGCTTGTAATATCAATGGTGACCTCCAAGGTCTTAACGGAGAGGCCTTTCCCAGTCTATTGACATGAGGTCCTTCAGATTGGAGTTATTGCCAAGGACTAAACTCAAACCCTGAATGCAAATATTTTGAGGGGGAATCTTATTAAAGTACTGTGCAGGAAAACCTGCCATGAAATGGGAGGGATGCAGTCATTTTGCTTCATTTGTAGCCTGGTACAAAATTCTAGCTGAATTAATTGCATCGCAAATCGCATCCTAGCAAAAGCAGTGAAAATCTGACATTGTATGATTTTAGATTGATTCAAAGTCGAATTTTTGAATAGTTCGCAGTCATTTCTCTTCACTAAGATAAATCCACCTTGAGTCTGAAAAGATTTATAATATTATTTGTATGCCGCTCATCTTGCCTAGAGGCTAATAGACTGTTTATTTATAATCCCCTCCGCTGGATTTTAAATACTTTTTTAAATGACTCTATGGTTTAATGCAGCATTGTGGTCTTAAGCATTTGTGAACCACACTGGTGTATAGATATTAGAGTGGAGGGATACAAATGTCAACATAAATAAGCAGTGAATGCAAAAACCTGTATTTAATTGGCAGGAGCAATTTTACTTTATAGAAGGAATTATGCCTTTTCTCTTGTGTATCTGCAACTAGGAGTATAAACTTTATCTGTAACATGCCAGATATACTCTGAGACTATCAAGTAAACAACTGAAGGCTAACACTGCAGATACTAAAAGTGGCAAATTTAATCTTGCACAAGAGGCAATTGTCACTTAACATTAGACTAAACAAAAGAAAGCCCAATGCTATCTGTTAAAAATAGCTGCAGCTGACATAAAGCGGTCCACGTTGCAGACACCTTGACATGGTGGGGTGTCAAACTCACGGCGTCATGTTTTTGTCATGTGACGTATTGCAACTCCCCCCCCTTCGCTAAAACAGGAGTGAGCACAGCCAGCGCATGACGCATCTGGCCCGCGGACCGCGAGTTTGACACCCCTGCCTTATGACACCATAGATCTCAAACCCTGAAGGTTTCCAGGCTGTTACCCATTTGTAAATGATAATCAGAGAAATGAAATAATGGTCAACTCTTCTTTTTTGCCTGTTATAGAAGAGCCAACAAAATTCATTGGATGGATTTGATATCAAGTGATCTAAATAGACCTTGTTTGGCTAGTTCAGACAATGTTTGTAATAGGGCCATGGCATCTCCATTCTGCTCTGGCCTTAATGTGCAAATGCAAAGCTTCAGGTGTTCTTCGCTAAATCTCAGTCCAGTCTTTTCACCATATAGGGCCCTTCTAGTCCATAGCCAATCTTCCTGTAATAATCTCTGGTACCCACACCTGCAAGGAAAAAAACAAAGATGTCGTTCAAGAAACAATTTACCGAGAAGAATATACAAATAGCCAGTCTCACTGGAAGATGCATTGAAACGCATATTCCAAATTACCCTTGCTACATCTATTATCAGCAGCAAAGTACGTTTGCTTTGAAATAATGTAGCATCTGTTTGTCTTCTTCGCTACCACCTGCACATGACACCAAATAGGTTTGCTTCATTCTGCCTTACATTTTGGTCGTCAGGTTATTCATCCCCAGTTCCCACGTTACAGGGGACCCTCTTGTTTTTAGAGCAGCATGTTCTTCCATTGATACCAGAGATGGGAAACCTTGCAGCCCTTGGGCTAATTTCATTCAGTTTGAGGGTTAATTTTCAAAAATCTTACGCAAACTCAAATTACTGATAAGAGTGACCTGCCCTTTAGCTGCTGAGATGTTGTGAAGAGGAAAAAGTGAATAGAATAGAATAGAATTTTATTGGCTAAGTGTGACTGGACACACAAGGAATTTGTCTTGGTGCATATGCTCTCAGTGTACATAAAAGAAAAGAAAAGTGGGTGCCAGAGAGGCTCCCTCCCCAATGCACTTCTATCATGTTATTCAAGGGAATGTGGTTCTCGATCGGTTGCAAATCTGTGACTTATACCAATCCTCCATTTCAACTGCAGAGCTTTTTACTTATTCCGTGACCATGCTTTCCACACGATTAACTAAAATGTTCATGACCATTCTTTGACATTTGCTACATAATAATATTGTTGACAGTCAAGTGATCTTTTTGTTTACATTTATGATTATTAAACTGAACTAAGGCTCCCCCCCCCCCCCCCGATGTGGAACTATAACCCAGAGCATATGGTTTCCTCCAATGTATCTTGTGGAGACAAAGAGAACCCATTAGCATATCTCCTATTTTGTTGCTAGAAAATAAAGTTCTTAATCAGTGATTCAGCGAGGGGTTGAAGATGCCGAACGAAAACAAGGAAACAGACGGGTGCAAGCGGTAGATTTTTCTGAAAGGTGGCTAGTCTACATGTTCCATTATTTTGAATAATGCTTTTTTGTGGGCTTTATGAAAATCGTATCTCTTTTTTTACATCAGGTTCTTGCCAATCCAGAAGATCAAGTACAGAAATTCTACATCAACTATACATAAGAGATAAAATTTATAAGTTCTGAAAGACATACTTTTTAAAATAAGAAAGGTAAACACTGAATCACATCACTTTTACTTTTTACTTTTTCACTTATGTAGTTATCCTACATATCTACATAAACTGGAACAATGTACAGAATCTCTTATTTGCCTAGTTGCAAATAAGGAAAAAAAAAGATGGGGTAATAATACTTTCAGTAGACCAGGAACTATTTTATCAGATACTTGAAATATTATACTGGGGAATATGAAATAAAACACAGGCAATACAGATAAGCTTATTAATACTGAATAACAGAATGACAAGAGTTGGAAAGGACTTTGGAGGTCTTCTAGTCCAACCCCCTACTCAAGCAGGAAATCCTATACCATTTCAGACAAAGAGTTGCCAATCTCTTCTTAAAAATCTCTAGTGTTGGAGCACCCACAACTTCTGGAGGCAAGTCATTCCACTGACTAATTGTTCTAACTGTCAATAAATTTCTCCTAGATTGGTTTTCTCCTTGATTAGACTCCATCTGTTGCTTCTTGTCCCATCTTCAGATGCTTTGGAAAATAGGTGACCCTCTCTTCTTTGTGGCAATCCCTGAGATATTGGAACATTGCTATCATATCATTCCTTGTCTGTCATTAAACTAAACATACCCAATTCCTGCAACTGTTCTTCGTATGTTTTAACTTCCAGTTCCCTAAATATCTTTGATGCTCTTCTCTGTAGGCTTTGTAGAGTCTCAACATCTTTTTTATATTGTGGCAACCAAAACTAGATGCAATATTCCAAGTGTGATCTTACTAAGGTATTATAAAATGTTAGTAACACTTCACATGATCTTAAGCCACATTGGCTTTTTTGGCAGCTGCAGCACACTGCTGGCTCATTTTTAAGTGATTGTCCACTAGAACTCTAAAATTCCTCTCGCAGTTACTACAATTGAGCCAGGTACCCTCTATTCTATACCTATGCATTTGATTTTTCTTGCCTAAATGTAGAACTTTACTTTTTTGCCACTGAATTTCATGTTGTTAAATAGAGCCCAGTGTTCCAATTTGTCAAGATCCTTCTGTATCTTGAGCCTGTCTTCTGGAATGTTGGCTGTTCCTGCCAGCTTGGTGTCATCTGCAAATTTGATGAGTTCCTCTTCTATCCCCTTGTCTAAATCATTGATGGAGATATTGAAGAGCATCCGGTCATTCATAAAACAATTACCAATTATCAGCATACATTAAAACATGAAATATGCTAGTCCTATATGGAATGCAGAAAGGTATTTCTAGCAAACCATGTATACATAATACTGGAGGATGGGGAAGTGAGCAAATTCTCTATGTTCTTGGTGACCTTATATTGTCCCATAATAGCATTGCCACAAACGCTTCCTGGAGAAAAGATGGAGTTGGTATTTAGCTCTTTTGCAATTTCTGTTTCCTGGCTCTTGTTCTGTCTGTTACAAGTTTGTGGTCGCCTCTGGCCAGTGGCTGTTTCTGCTGGTAGTTGGCACTCATAACTAAATAAAGGGTTCCCACCCACAGGCTCTGGAGAGGCAAATGATACAATTTAGGATAGGCTGTCCGTCACTTGTTATACTTTGAAATGATTTTAAATGGGGCTTGCAAGTGGCAATAAACAAAACACTATCATTTTCTCTTCAAGGCTGGTTCTGTAATCAATTATTCTCAACTATCTCCCCCCTCCCTTTTCAGCTTGTTGAATGAGCATTGTTTGAAACAAAGCTGATGTAAATTCTTAGGTCAGAATTAGCAACCTGATGCTTTCTAAATATTTTAGACCATAGTTCCTATAAGCCTCAGCCAACATGGCAAGAGTTTTAAGAGCTATATCCCAAAGTGGAGGCAGTATATGATCAGGACAAAACTATTTTTTAAAAAATCAAATGCAGGGGATTGAAATTGTCAAGAAGGCAACTGTGACTACATGACAAAAGCTTTGCCTCTTTGTGTGTTTTTCATTCATGATTTACATAAAGGGATGGCTCTGATCACAGCTGCCATCTTGATTTTGTTTACCACCACTGCAGAGGCTCTTGAATGCAATTACACTTTATTCAAATGAAATACAGTTAATATAGTCCCTTGTAATGAGTAGAAGAAATTACGAGGAGCAGTAGGAAGACCTGAAAATGGTCCGATAAAGGAAACCTGAGTCTGGGATAGAATTGTAACCTGAGAAAGCATCTGAGACAAACCCCTCATGAAGAAAAAGGAAGGGAGGAGGGAAACACGTTCACACTTGCAAGATTCTGTTATTATAACTTTATGTTAAAAGTAGTGTTGGCCTATATGACTTTGATTTCCTAGTCTGATCAACTGTAGATGAAGATACACATAAGTAGCCACTAACTCTGTGCTGTTCTTTGGGAAGACTCAGATAGATCTATTTCTGCCTTATAAGGCTTCATCAGTGAGCCACACCCTCATTTCATGTATCCTCCCTGTAAAAAAAAAAAAGCCCAGAAACATGTGAATGAGATTTCACAGAACCAGGGCTGCATAACATCTTGGCCAACTCAAGGAGGCAAGCATATCTAGTAATTCTTTTTCCCTCCTATTTTCCCCTGTGAGGTGAGTTGGGCTGAGAGAACATGACTGGACCAAGGTCACCAAACTGGTTTTCATGGCTGGCTTTCATTTTCCATCCCATGCTATGATGTTAAAATTAGGCAGAGAGACAGTGAATAACTCCAAGTCACCCACTAAACAATGTGATGAATGAGCCATGTGCATCCAAGTTTTTAATTTCCGAAGCACAGCCTGACTATAGCCCACTGAGAATTATCTTTGGCATATGGATTTAATAATGGACTTATTCATTTATATGGTACTTAAATTCCCCTCTTCTTTATTGTAAATTTTTCTGTTCCTAACCAGAACCATGTTGAGGATTGATTCTGGTTTTTTATTTTGAGGATTAGTTCTAATTTAAGGATAGAAAAATTTTCTATCACTTTTAGAACCAGCAAAGGCACATATGTAATCAATAAAAGATATGGTTCAGTTCCTAACCTTAAAACAAGGAAACCAAATGCTGCTTAAAAGTGAGTTGTCCTGTCCTGCCACCAACCTCTGCTGATGAGCACTGGTCATAAGTAAAGTATGATGAGGAAAAGCTATATAAAAATGTTTAGAAGCATCCAACCTTCAAAAACACAATCATAACAAAATCAATCTCTGATTCAAATCAAGCCCTAATAATTATTGAAATATAAGTTTTGGCTGGAAAGCCTCCCGCCCATTTTGAACCTGGGCACCACACGATGGGGTGAGCTCCTGTCCTTGCCCCAGCTCCTGCTAACCTAGCAGCTCGAAAGCATATAAATGTGAGTAGATAAATAGGTACCACTTTGATGGGAAGGTACAGTGCTCGGTGGCGTCATGCTGGTCACATGACTGTGGAAATGTCTACGGACAGCACTGGCTCAATGGCCTTGAAATGGAGATGAGCACCATCCCCTACAATCAGCAATAACGAGTGGAGTAAAATCCGCAGGGATTCCTTTACCTTTTTGGGTTTTTTAAATAAAAATAATTGCAGACTTAAGTTATAGATAAAGATATAATTGTGTGCCAATTTTTAAAATTGTTTTTGTTTCTTTTGTAAGCACTGACTCCCACAGTGGGGGTTTTTTGGAAGGGGGAATACAGCTGGGGATGAGGCCGAGCTAAAGTGCCATTAATGAAATATTGCCATCTCTGCAGGAGCTCAATGAGATATAATCACTCCATCTGGACGGTCTGTGACAGTTCTGAGTCTGGTTTTAATCGCATAAAGAAAAAAACTACAGTCCAAAGAAGCTAGAATCTGCATCCACAAGGATGGAATTGACAGATTTATCTACCACCAAATATTATTGTCAGAACATTAATCACTAGGTTCAGTCAAAATAAAGTAGAACATTCAAGGACGGTTTATTATTTCGAAATCTATACCATGACATTTCTGTCATTAGCTCCTCCTGGTGTCATATTGAGCTCATGTGAATCTTTCTGCCTCAGAAAAAACCTTTCTCAAGATTGTGGTAAATCTCAGTATATTCTCTGGCTTTACAAACTTCACCTCTAGCATCTGATATATAAACTGTAAATCAGCTTTCACTCCTTTTGTATCTGTGATGGTGAACCTATGGCATGCGTGCCAGAGGTGGCACAGAGAGACCGCTCTGCTGGCATGTGCCCCGTCGCCCCAGGTCAGATCTCCCCGGCGTTTCTTTCGCGAGCTTCTGTTGCCCTGCAAACGATGAGGTTCGAGGTTTATTTAATTTGTATATCGCCCTATCTCCTGAGGGACTCAGGGCGCTGAACAGCCATATAGTAAAACAATGTGCATACAAAATTTAAAACAAATTAAAATCCAATTAAATAATTTGGCCTTAATATTTAAAAGCCTAATAATTTAAAACAAATTTTAAATTTTAAATTAAAATTAAAATTAACATGATTATTAAAAGAGGAGAATTAGGCTAGGCCGGCCTGGTTAAATAAAAAGGTCTTGAGAGCGCGGTGGAAGGTGCTTAGGTCCGGGATCCTTCGTATCTCCGGGGGGAGCTCATTCCAGATGGTAGGTGCCCCCACAGAGAAGGCTCTCCCCCTGCGGGTCGCCAGCCGACAATGTTTGGCTGACGGCACCCTGAGGAGACCCCCTCTGTGAGAGCAAACCGGCTGGTGGGAGGCTAATGGTGGCAGCAGGCAGTCTCATAAATAACCAGGTCCTAAGCCATGGAGTACTCTAAAGGTGGTAACCAAGACCTTGAAGCGCACCAGGAAGACCACCGGGAGCCAGTGCAGCTCGTGCAGGAGAGGTGTCACACGGGAACGCCATGTCGCTCCCATAACCACCCGCGCGGCCGACGAAACAGAAGCTCACGAAAGAAAAAGATCTTACCTCTTGCTGCACTGCCAGTGTCGGGATGCCCTGCCTCCTGCTGGCCAGCTGGTCTTTGGGTCTCTGCTGCGCATGCGTGCACGTCCAGCATCTGCATGCACATGTCCATGCATGCCAGGGGTGGGTTCTACTTACCTTTACTACCGGTTTGCAACGGGGCCGCATGTGCAGAAACGTTTTGATGACATCAGAGTCAGTGGGCGGAGCCTCCCGCCAGTTTTACTACCGGTTCTATAGAACCGGTGCAAACCAGGGGCAACCCACCACTGATGCATGTGCATGTCTGTGCATTTGCACGTTCACACATGCCCATGCATGCACATTTGTGTGCGCGCTCACACCCTTCAGTTTGGGCATGTGCACACGCAGTTTGGGCACTCGGTGTCTAAAAGGTTCGCTATCGCTGTTTTATATGAAAAGCAACACTTGAATTGCCTATGGAATACTGCACACATCTCAAGGAATGGTTTTTCAACAAGATTTTGGAAATGCAGGGCTGTGGGCTGCCTGAACTGGGCAGTACTGTATGCAATAAGCTCCCTGGTGAATGGAGAATTAATGGAGCCCATATCTCAGTAGTCAATCACCAGGTTTGCATAGAGAAAGTCTTAAACAACCTCTGACCTCATCAATTTAAAAAGGATCAGATGAATATGAAGAGTCCTGCTAAGTCAAACTAAAAGTTCACCTAATACAGTATTTTCTTACTCAACTGGCCAATCTGTAGTGCTGGGAAATCCAAAAAAGGACAGCAGTACCTCCAACCCACAATTACTTATGACCAATATGCAAACAAGAAGTGATTATAAAAACTATACATATGTCCAGTATGACTAGTATCTGTGAAAGACTTATTATTCATCAGTTTTCCTCATCATTCAAAGTTGCAGCATTTTCTTAATGACTTCTTAAGTTAACTATGTGCTATACGTCTGTAGAGATTCTCAGTCCTCCAGGTCATGATTGTTCCAAAGGTGCTTTTTTTCCCCCCAGGAGTTTCCCCCAACTGGACAGTCTTGTTTTTTCTTTTGAATAAAAAAAAAAGAATTTAAAAGAATGTGCCATGCAAATTGCTTAGCTTTATCTGTCCTGATTCCCATCCTTGCTTACTGTTAATGCCTCCAAAACAAGCAAATAAAGTCTTTTTCTTACTGCTGAGCTGGTGAAAACCCACTGCAATTTAAGCCAACAATTTTGTGCTAGATGGAGAAACAACAGGCAGTTTCTTAAACAGAACCTATAGCCATGGTGGCGAACCTATGGCACACGCCCTCTCTGATGGCATGC
Organism: Ptyas mucosa; assembly: GCA_012654045.1. Taxonomy (NCBI): domain Eukaryota; kingdom Metazoa; phylum Chordata; class Lepidosauria; order Squamata; family Colubridae; genus Ptyas; species Ptyas mucosa. The sequence goes on from WNWU01000013.1 coordinate 2,245,473, forward strand.
GAGCCGTCGCCCCAGTTCAGCTCTGTTGCGCATGTGCACATGCCTCCCGCCAGCCAGCTGGTCTTCAGGTCTCTGCTGCACATGCAGGGGGGCACGTGTGGGTGCTTGTGCATGCATGCGCATACGGCAAGTGTGTGCAGGGCCTCACATGCATATGTGCAGGGCGTACGGAGGGCATGTGGGGGATGCACGTGCATGCTCAGTGGGCAGGGCATGTGCGAGGGGGCCATGCACGCATGTGTGGGAGTGGGGCACGAGTGTGGGGTTGTGCGCACATGTATGGCAGCAGGGTGCATGTGTGGGGTCATGTACGCATATACAGGGTGAGGTGCACGTGGGGGGGTTGCATGTGCATGCACAGGAGTCAGGTGTGTGTGGGGGCCTTCACATGCATTTGCGGGGGCCCCTGCGGGAGCCCCTGGGAAGCCATGTGTGCATGCGCAGGGGCGGGGTGCATGTGGGGGTTGCACGTGCATGCACACGGTGGCGGGATGTGGGGGGTCCACATGCACAGGGGGGCAGGATGTGTGGGGGCCCGTACATGCATGGGGCAGGGCATGTGCTGGGGTCTGTGCATGCGTGCTGGTCATGCGTGCATGCGTGGGGGGAGTGGTGCATGCACAGTGGACGCACATTTCACATTTTGGGAGTTTGGGCACACACGTGCTTTCTGGGCACTCGGTCCGGAAAAGGTTAGCCATCCCTAACCTATAGGAAATGCAACGGGGATTCAAAAACAGACCTCAACAGGAGAATTTAATATAGAGAGACTAATGATTTTCCAATGCAGCTTTATTATCAGTTCATTCAGGCTACCAAATAATCCCAATTTATACCTCTGGAATAAAAATGGAGGAAAATGTTTTCATGATTGCAGTGAAGCTGTGCCTCTTTCTTTCAGAGCAGACTGCTATGAATGAATGTCCCTCTAGCTTTTTTTTTTTAAAAAGGATTTTCCAAACTCATTGAGTGAGGAAGGGAACTGAGCCCTCTGTCCTGCTAAAGGCCACTTTTGCCTTTTGCTTTTTAAAGGCTACTATGAAGGATCGGCCGGCTTGGATGTCATCAGTTCCCAGAAATGCCCCTCCTCTCCTCTACAGGCACTTCAATAGCCGTGTGCGCTCAGGCATGCAACATTTCTGGCCTGTGTCCATGTTAATTTTCTACTTGATGGCACACAAATCGAAATCTGGTCTGGAGGAAAGCTGATCAACTCACTACATGGTAATTAATTCACAGCAAAGACAGGCAGTTCTGCAAGGTGTCACTGCACCCACCTCCCTACCATCCTGCAGCAGAGATAAGATGTCATCATAACGTAAGAGATGTAAATTTTGGGTATTCTTGCCTACCTCCAAATTTACACACACAATAAAAACGCAAACAGAGCTGGCCTTGAGTTTCCTACAAGGGCATGAAAGTGTTTACGAACTGGATGAAAATCTCAGAGCCCCCACAAGAGGAAGAACACCTAAATTTCTTTTCAATGGTGAAGGGGGAGCAGACAGGAGAACACAGCCTGATAAGTGGGAAACTGGGTTGGCCATTTTTTACTATGTAGTTCCATATATGCGTGCTCTGAAGGCTGGATAAATACCATGAAAAATGTTATCTTTAATCTTTTCAAGAAGACAGAGGTTTGGTGAAAGTGGAATTGGGAGATAAATTAGGTGAGCAAGGAGACAAGAAAAAATGAGATTGTTCCTACAAAGCTCCTCCAACTTACCCTAGTTCACTTGCTGGAGGGAATCTGTTTCCAGATAAAAAAGTCAATAAAAACAGTTTTAAGATTCTGGAAATAGACTCTAAACTCTCAGAGATTATTTAGCTATCTATGAAACAAATAGAAAACTGCTCTCCCAAAAGAAAAAGTATGTGTAATCACCACAATATTTCCTATTAGTTTATGCAACATTTCTGAAGCATTCTGTACAGCTAAAAGAAAGGATTTTAAAAATTATTTAAGTGGCACTTCACATCTTGATTTTCTACGAAAAGTCAGAAACTGCCATTTTAGACACATAAACATTTGGAAACAGAAATTAGGACTGTGGGTCAAAGCAATGAGGAGCTCCAATGGGGCTACCCTCAGAATCAAAGCAATTCTTCCTGCCATGCTGGTACATTACTCAATCTTGGAAGATCAAGCAACACTTTCCCGATAAGTAAGTGGTTCCATTTATGTTTGGCTCTTGGAGACAATTGTTGAAGAAGGAGAAGGCAAAGGGGATAGAGTGGGGAGGGACAGCTTTTTGGTTGCTAAGGACATATAGCCCACCTTTTCAAATGAGAACAATGGAGGACTGATTGGCCAAACATGAAAGAATTGAACAAGCACCTAGAATGTAAAATTGAAAAAAAAAAATCTTTAGAAAATTGAGTCAGTAAGCAGCCTACTGCCCCAACCGCTTTCCCCTGTTTCTTCCACCGTTATAGTCTACAAATGGTTTGGCTGCTGCTCAGGGTGCTGATTAATGGTCCAAGACCTAGCTTGTGTATGTGTATATGCAATATATGGGAGAAAGTTGTTTGTATGTTCTGGAAGAACAGCACTAGAAGCTTTTGCCAACCAGATGCTCTCCCGATAGGCTGGCACAGAGGCGAAATGCTCCTGGTTCGGACCGGATTGCCTGATCCGGTAGCGATGCCGGTGGGTGGTTCGGAGAACCAGTAGCAAAAATCCCTGCGCCCCCACCCACCCCCATGCCCAGCTGAGCCACGCAATCATCAGAGGCTGTTTTTTTAATTTTTAAAAGCATTTTTTCTACAACCTCTTCGGCCGAAAAAAATGCTTTTAAAAGTTAAAAAAAAGCCTTTGATGATCGCGCAGCACAGCTGGGATCGTCAGAGGCTTTTCAAAGCATTTTTTTCTGCAACCTCTTCAGCCAAAGAAGCTGTAGAAAAAAAAATGCCTATAAAAGCCTCTGGTGATCCCAGCTGA
>WNWU01000013.1:2248513-2339776 GCA_012654045.1 Ptyas mucosa
TGCCTATAAAAGCCTCTGGTGATCCCAGCTGATTTGCCTGATCGTCAGAGCATTTAAGGTCCCCCCCCCCCCCCCCAGCCACGCCAACAGAACCGGTAGTAACAAATTTTAGATTTCACCCCTGGGCTGGCACCACAATTTTAAGGCTTTCCAGTCAAATATACTAGCCAACCTGGCTGAAGACTCTATGAACTATGCTCATAGCATAACTGGACAGCACCCAGATTAAGAAAGGTTGCTCTATAAGCAAAACCATGAATTGACACAACTGAACCTACCTTTAAGCCTTTAAGCCAGTGTCTTTCAGATGTAGTCTAGCATCATGTTTCCCAGAGGGAGCAACTAGAAGCCTTGGAAAGTCTACAGAGGAACTCCCAAAATGCTTCTCCTGTTGATGTTCCCAAGAAGCTGTCCTTTGTTTTCTCAGAATATAAAGGTTACACCACATCATCTCAGAGAGAGGACCTGGGGCCTTAGTCTCCCTCACTTCAAACTTTCTCACAGAGCTGTTCTTGTGAGGATAAAGCTAGGGGAGACCACCTATATGCCACCTTCACAACTCAGAAAAATATAGGATATAAAGGTAATGAATAAAGGTTTTCTTCTCTGAACTTGACTATTTTCTTTTCAAAGACATCCAAGTTAATCATATCCTTTGCATCTATCAGCAGTTACTAGCTGTGCAAAGAAAGGATTCTGTCCTGAATATTCTGCCAATCACTTCAATGGATGGACCCAAAGTTCTATAACCGTATCTTATATAGGAGCCATCGTGGTGATGCAATGGTTAGAATGAAATATTGCAGGCTGATTCTGCCCGCAACCAGGAGTTTGATCCTGACCGGCTTGAGGTTGACTCGATTTTCCATCCTTCCAAGGTTGGTAAAATGAGGACTCAGATTGTTGGGTGCAATATGCTGACATTTGAAAACTGAGCAGAGAGTGCTGTAAAGCATTATGGAGCAAAATATAAGTTTAAATGATGTTTCTACTGCTATCATATTACCATATGATAGGATGAAAAAAGCCTTTTCTCCAGCTGTTATAAAGCTCCATATTTCAAATGTCTTATAAAATCTCATTTAGCTTCCATTACCCATTAACTCCCCAAATATTTTTAATCAGCTGCCTTTTTAATGATTACTGCTAACTGCTTTAGAATTGGTGATGATGAGAAGGGATATATACTATAAATACTTTTAATAAATAAATAAATGTTGAGAATGCTGGAATATCATTTTAACTTTTATGGAGGTATCTTCAGCTTTAAAGATAGCAGCTACTGAAACTGCATGAAGATGGAACCATTGTCAGGAAGTTTTGGCTGTATCTGAAAAGCCCAGTTCATATGCTGTCAGATTCCACATGATGGCAGAATCAGGGTGATGTAGCGGTTAAGGTGTTGGTTGCACAGTTGCAACTGTGCATTATTTTATTACCTGCTGCTTGTTATTGTTAACATTCCATTAAAATGTAAGTTTGCATCAAGACTTTTGAGATTCTTTGAATGTAATGTTCTAGCCTCATAAAACAGGCTAGTTTTTCTTTTCCAAATGAAACAGTACAGCCTAAATACTCTCCTGTCCCCATCAACCACGCAGTATCTTCTAAACACCAATCTTTAGAAGTAGCATCTGTGGACTCATTAAACAAAAGCTGCTTTAAGAAAACAATAGCTCTAGTTGCTGGCAAATAAATTCAGCCTTTGTGAAGCTGACATGCAGGCGTGAAACCATTGCAGGTTACCATTGCCTGTGGCCAATTAATTTAGGGTAGATAAAAAAGGAAAGTAGCCTTCTTAAGTGCCAGCATCTAAATGTGGGGAAGAGCAAACCCAAAGACAACATCCTTCGGTATCACCATTTGTATAAAAGACTAGTCAACAGTGGGCAGAGAAAGTTGCATTTTAGGTTCACAGCCAGCCAAAAGATATAAACATGGATGGGAATCAAAACACAGTGACTTGTTCAATTTAATCTAAGCACACATTTTTCTTAGCGCAGACTGCTAAGAACCCAAACTGCAGCTGCGTGGCAGGTGGCACAGACAGCAGCAAGATTTTCATCAGTGACTGCCAGAAGCTTCCACTGGAGCGCCTGTTCTTAACTATCTTCTGATTTGATTCATTTCAAGCTCTGTTAGTGTAGTGACAGGGTTATAATGTACTCAGTTCCTCCTTCATGCCAGGATTCCTTAAGATCTTGTCTGTTCATGTTTCTCTCTCTCCTTCACCACCCCGATGTTTTTGCCTGAGAGGACTGAGGAATTTTCAGAGAGGTTTCTTGCCATCACCAGTGTTAAGGGGTTTGGGTGGGCGTGCTCAGGAATAGGAGGGGGGTTTAAGATGGACATTGTTCAGGAGAAGGAAGTAATTTATTAGCCCAAAATGTTCTGTATCCTCTTCCTGCCTTCTCTCACGGTGGGGCAGAGGGGAGACTTCCTTGAAAGATAAACAACAGAATCAAATACCAAGTTCTCCTTTACCTGAGTTGGCAACCAATTGCCAAGGAAGCGTACTAAATTGGTACAGAATGAAGTTTTAAGCAGTTAATGCATTTTTCAGCAAGCTTGTCAATTTTAATTTGGCTTTTCTCTGTGTAGAAAATATAGATATGCAGTGGGCTGACAGAAAAGCTTCCTGTCTTGTTGAGTGGTGGAAGAAGCATCAAAAGATGACTCTTTAAAGTGCCTTTTGATTTCTGTTACATTTGCTATTATGGGCAGGCTACTTTAATGAATAAGCAGAGAAGTGTGGCGCGCACATGAGGTCTAAAGTATTTCTTTTAAATCCTATATGAAGTATGAAGAATAAGAAAACATTCTACTTCCCTATTAAACAGTAAAAAGCAATATGCCAACTTAGAATGAAAAAGAAGAGAATCCTGCATCCCCTATTTTTCGCAAGATCAGAAAAGCAGCAGTTATCTATCCAGTAATATCAATAAGCTTGAAAGAAATCAAAACTGCTTGAAGTATAAATGTTAAATAGTATGGCTGTGCATTCTTTCAAAATTATTTGGAAGAAATGTTAGCTGAGAATTGCAATCCCAATGCACCTGGAAAATCTCAGGATGGGGAATGGATTTAGTTGGATCTTGAGGCAGATATGACCAAAAATGTGTCTTGGGGTAAGTTTAATCCATCCTTCCTGTCCTAAAGACCCGTATACATATTTCTCTTTCCATTAAAGGAATTTTATTTGGAATAATTTGACTTAATTTTAGACATACAAATCAAAGTAAATATTAATCTGTTGGAAAGAATTTCAAAAAAAGAAACATGAGCAATGCAGCATTAGTCAAAATGTACATTAAAAAAGCTTAGGAGAGCTTCGTAAGTTTATGACAAGAAAAAAAATGATGAGGATAATGATGATGAATTGGGCTCATGCTATAAATCAGTGATGGCGAACCTTTCAGACACTGAGTGCCCAAACTGCGCATGCATGCATGCCCAAACTGAAAGGTGTGTATGCACGCAAACATGTGCAGGCACAGACGTGCACGAATGTGCACGCATGCGGACATGCATAAATGTGTGCATGCATGGACATGTGCGAACGCGGACATCTGTGCATTTGCAGCAGAGACCCGAAGACCAGCTGGCCGGCAGGAGGCGGGGCATCCCGATACTGGCAGCGTGGCAAGAGGTAAGATCTTTTTCTTTCATGAGTTTCTGTTTCATTGTTTGCAGGTAAACAGAAGCTCATGAAGGAAACACCATCGAGGTCTGACCTGGGGCGATGGAATGTGTGCCAGCAGAGAGGGCCCTCTGTGCCACCTCTGGCACACGTGCCATAGGTTCGCCATCATGGCTATAAATGTTTCCCATAAAGTGAAAGAGAGGCATGGAAATATAGTTGTCCAAAACATCCTGGATAAAAAAATCATGGCTTAAAGCAGCAAGCAATTTTATATAATACAGGAAAATCTCAACTTAAAACAGTTTGTTTGATGATCTTTTGAAGTTACAACAGCACTGAAAAAAGTGACTTACAACAGTTTTTCATACTTACGACCATTGCAGCATCCCCATAGTCATGTGATCAAAATTCAGACACTTTGCATTTGACTCATATTTATGACGGTTGCAGCGTCATGGGATCACCTTTTGCGACCTTCTGACAAGCCAGGTCAATGGGGAAGCCAGATTCACTTAAGAACCGTGTCAAAATAGGTTGTAAAGTGGCAAAACTCGCTTAATAAATGTCTCACTTAGCGACAGAAATTTTGGGCTCAACTGTGGTCGTAAATCAAGGATTGCCTGTATTGCCAGGGATGCTGGCAATTGCTGCTGAAATGTGAAGACCAAGTGGAATCTATAACAGATATCCTTAGGACTTGGCAATTTTTTCTACAAATTACACCATTTGACCTAATACTGGTAGGTTATATCCTACATCTTGATCTCCCTGATCATCCTGGTGGACTTGAATAATCTCAAAAAAGCACCATAAATGAAGTCTCTGGATTAGTCTAGATACACTCACTGAGGATTCAGAAAGTAACAAGTGGCTCCTGTGGATTTGCTCATTTTTCCATGTCATTTTAAATGGTGTTTATCTACAGAGCTTCTGCCTGGTATTTCATCCTTCAGCTATAAAACGTACAATTTGGCTTTTGGTGTTTTTCCCCCTCTTCATACCTTTATCAAGGCTGACTTTTGTGAATAGGACAGTCTATTGTGGGTTTGCTTTAGGGCACAGGTCAGGTTTCCATGCAATGCTAGAGACCATGAGGTATCCTAAGAAATTTCTTCAAAAAGATATGGCTTTAAATTGAGGGAAGCTCTCACATCTAGAAATATGCCCTGCCTTCTCCATAAGATTAAATAATTTGGCAAAAATGATAAGAATCTGTTTGAAAGACTGGAAATTCTACATGGGCTTTTTGTTGAATGAAGAAAAGACTGAATTGATAATTCAGAGATTATAAAATGGGATGAGGAGGATGGGGAAAAATTGACATTATCGATAAAAAAAAAGAATGGAAAGCATAATTGTATATTTTCTTTTTTCTTTTCTTTCTTTTTATCTCTTTTTTGCTTTACGTGTGTGTGAGTGTGTATGTGTGTGTGTGAGAGAGAGATTTTAATCAAGTCTGCAGCAAGAATGATTCCCAATGGAGGTAAAAGTGAGAGTCTGTATCTTCTAAAGTACATCAAGCTTTCTAAAGACTGCTTGGAGGCTTCTCCACAATATCATCTTATGCATTTCATGCTGCTTTAAAATATGCTCTTAAACTCTCTTTAAGTGCTTCCTCTCCTTTGCTTCTGTGTAATGAAAATGAGGATAATCAACAACAACAACAAAAAAGCACTTCTTTGGTATATCTGAAACAGTTTGAGGGTGAGTGAAAATGTGACCAAGAGAAAGTGACAGAAGTTGCTAAGGAGGGGAAGCACCCTGCTCTTATCTGTCTTTTACTTTTTAAGTCTACAAGACATGTCCTGTACTATCCATATGAACTGCCATGAATAAGGATTAAACTTCTAATCCTTCTTCCTTGATTGACCTCTTTATTGGGCCATAGGAGAAGCCCTAGTTTTCTCACTTATTGCAATGCAACAAAAGTTGATTGTTTGGATAAGATTGGCATTCAAGATTTTTAATTTTTTTATCTTGTCTTTATTATTTTTATAAATAAACTCAAGGTAGCAAACATACCTAATACTTCTTTCTCCTCCTATTTTCCCCACAACAACCTTGTGAGGTGGGTTGGGCTGAGACAGTGACTGGCCCCAAGTCACTTAACCAGCTTTCATGACTAAGGCGGGACTGCAATTCACTGTCTCCTGGTTTCTAGCCTGGTGCCTTAATTCAGGGGTGTCAAACTCGATTTCATTGAGTAGCTGCATTTTGTTTGACCTCAGGGGCCCGGATTGGGCATGGCCAGCTCGATATCACTCGTGTTGGGGGTGCCTGTGATGGCCCGAGCGCTCTGCCAGAGAAAACGAACTCCCAAGCTCCGTTTTTGGCTGTGACTGCCTCCTGCAACCCTCTGCCAGCGAAAACGGAGCTCGGGCGGGCCAGCCGCGGCCCTCCCAAGCTCCGTATTAGGTTGCGACGGTTTTCTGCAACCCTCCAATCGCAGCCCTCCCAAGCTCTGTTTTGGCTGGCAGAGACTGGCAGAGGCACCACGGGCCTGTCCTTCGCTCTTTCCAGGGTGGCCCCACAGGCCAGACCTAAGAACCCCGTGGGCTGGATCCGGGCCCCGGGCCTTGAGTTTGACACCTCTGCCTTAGCCACAAACTGGCTTTTTAAAAAATATCATCCTTCCTTGCCCAAAGTTAAACTCCTAAAACATCCAAACTGGATAACAGAGAAAAGTACTATTGCTTCAGGTCTTCTCCTGGCTGTCTTATTCTTTGATAGATTTAAATTTATTCCGGACTTTCCTCCAAGAGTATTAACCCCTGGGTTGAATTTATGAATAGGTGAACACTACAATGCACACATAATGGGGACTCCCTCTTCTCTCCTTCCTTCTGCAACTCTCTTTTCAATTTGACTCCGAAGAGTTCGCCACCGTCTCCAGCAGACGGTGACTCCTGTGTGTAAATTTATGATTGTATCAGCAGATTGATGTAACTTTCAGTTTAGTGCAAAGCTAGGAGTGAATATCAATCTTATTTCTGTGCAAAGTACAGGAATTCCTCAGAATTAGGAGGATACAGGATATGGTCCCTGGATAGATTTGAACTATAGTACCTCTCTCTTTAAAAAACAAGTATGCACATCAGGAGTATGTTACATATAGCCAAACAAGATATTACTAGAGAACAATTCCCATAATCCTTCCCTACTGATTATGCTGTCCAGAAACAAAGCCAGCACATCTGCTTTTCCCCAATTTATATAGTTTGAAGAGCAATATTTGGGAGTAGTGTTTATCAGTAGCTGGAAATATACATTATTTCCTGATCACCTCTGGAATATCAGTTGAGACCATCCTAGAGAGGGGGAAATCAATCTCACAACTTGCCCTATATATATCCTGCAGATTTAAAGGACAGATTCAAATTCCAATGGATGTTGTGGTATGGTCAAAATTTCCACATAGAGTAGACAATAGCATGGAAAGTAAATTAAAGAAACTGTTGATTCTAGTTATCTGATCTATATTTCATAACATGTCCTTTTCTCCTGGAAGGATGAGCATATGAAGAAACAATAAGAAATCTCATCAAACCATAGATACTCTCTGTAAACATACATTACCTTGTTTTTTTTTCAATAGCAAAACGCTCCCTCGGTCACAGACAAAGACTTCTGATCTAGAAAGCCTTTTCTCTTTAGCAATTTTCAGATACTCGGCTATCCAACACTTTCCTTCCCATTCACCTGCTTACAAAGGAGGATACATACTTACACGGTTACTAGTAGCTTATTACCTGAAATGACAGCTATCTTCCATGAGCCATGCTCTTCCTTGGCAATTCTCTCTGCCTCCTCCATGAGCAGCATCCCAAATCCCTAGAAAAAGAAATAGTACGGAAGCAGGGAAATGTAAGTTTCCAGAATACAAGGAGCTTATAATTTAGAAATTAGCTGGCAGAACACTTAGAACAGGGACGTCAAACTCAAGGCCTGCAGGCTGAATCCAGCCTGCCAGGTGCTTAGATCTGGCCTGTGGGGCTGCCTTGGAAACAGCGAAGGACTGGCCCGCAGTGCCTCTGCCAGCAAAAATGGAGTTCGGGAGGGCTGTATGCAGCCCTCCCGGGCTCTGTTTTTGCTAGCAGAGGGCTGCAGGAGACCGTTGCAGCTGAAAAAGGAGCACAGGAGGGCTGCATGTGGCCTTCTCGGGCTTCGTTTTCACTGGCACAGGGCTGCAGGAGGCTGTCGCAGCTAAAAAAGAGCCCTGTTGTGGCCCGTCAGTGGCCTGCGTGAATCGTGGCTGATCCCAACAATGAGGAGGCTGGTGTGGTGTCGTGCCAGCAGCCTGTGCGGCTGGCGCTCGCGTCGGACAGCAAGGAGGCTGAAGAGGATGTGGTGCCAGAGGCAGAGACTCACCCAGGGCCTTCAGAGGCTCCTTCAAGTGGAGAGAGCGAAGTGGAGGAGCCTCTCCTCAATGCTCGAGCACGCAGGGCTGTCAAAAGGCAGGAGTGGCTACTCAGGAGGACGAGGTCTCCTCGAGAGTAGGGCTTGAGAATAATTGGCCACACCCTTAGCCTATTTAAGTCACATGCCATTAGTAAGTTTCTTGCTGGAAACAACTTGTAATTATCATCAGAGCATTTTTGGAAAAGTCTTATCGTATCTTGTTTTCTGGGCTGGTTGCCAACCTTTGCCGAACTTTGGTTTTATTCTTGCTACTTAATAAATTTGAGAAGGACCGTTGGTGTGTGTCAATATCCTTGGGAATCCAGAGCTGGGGCAGAACAACCCCAGGAGGGCCACATGTGGCCTTCACGGGCTCCGTTTTCACTGGCAGAGGGCTGTAGGATGTCGAGCTGGCCATGCCTACTCTGGCCTCGCCCACCCAGTCACACCCATTCGGCCCTCCGAGGTCAAACACAACCCTGATGGGGTCATTAATGAAAGCGAGTTTAACACCCTGACTTAGAAGGTAGTATGGTGGACTATGGAGAGGCAGCTAGAATTGAGGAAAAGGAAAAAAGGATTAAAAATAACTCAAACATTTCCTTGTTTTTAACAAATACACCAGCTCCTATGAGACAGCTGCGTTGATCTGTTACAGGAAAAAAACCCCAAAACAATCAAAACAAAACACCCAAAGGAGAATGTTGAGACATCTTTTAGTACAACACATGTGCCTCTGAATTGGTACATGGATGCCCACTATACTGGCTTGCAAGTTTGTCTCTAGAGGTCCTACCATGCATACAATGAATAATGGGAGCATGTCTGGATAACAATGGCACCTATAGAACATGAGCAACTGAAATAGCTGATACAATATTTAGCATTAGCAAATAATGCTGCCTAGAGCACGGCTATGACTCAAGCTCATAATCTATATTTTCTCTATCTTTCTAAAATTACGGTCTGAAAGCCTCATTTGAACAAAGCCATGATGGATGTCAGAAGGTCAGGATCTATGGACAGTATGGCGGGATGAGATGCCGTGATTGGGGCAGAAATGTCAAGTAATTTGAAAGTTAAAGCTTTTTCCGTACATGCTAAACCCGGCAAAGTGTCACATCAACCCTACAAGCAACTTAATTAAATGCCTGAGGCCAGGTAAGTCTTAGTGAAAGTATATAAAAGGGATAGGTTTGTTAAGATATGGAAGTTGTTTTGGGACTTTGCTGGCATAATAATAATAATAATAATAATAATAATAATAATAATAGTAATAATTGTACCAGGAGACGCCACAGTCAAAGAAAAAGAACTGGAAAAAATCATGAAATATCGTGACCTGGCCACTGAAACTACGCAATTATGGATGAAACACGTGACAATGATACCCACTGTCATCGTGGCACTTGGTACCATGTCCAAGAATTTTACGAAGTACATCAAGAAATTGTAGCTTCCTGCAATAACATCAGCAGAACTGCAAAAGGCTGCACTACTCAGGACAACATACAGTTTAAGAAGATACTTGGTTGATACCTAGGATGCTGGCAGCAACCCGTATCAACCATCAGAGCCAATCAATGATACTTGTGATACATTTTTAAATGTTCAGTTGACTGAGTTTCATGTTTAATGAATAAAAGATGATGATAATAATAATAATAATAATAATAATAATAATAATAATAATAAAATTTGCCATCAATCAATTGCAAAAGACAGCTTTACTTGGAACTGCTTCCATCCTGCGACGATATCTGTAACACTGTCAAACATCCAGATTTGCCTATACCAGATAGCACTTGAAAAACATTGAAGGAAAATGTGATGACAACTTTACATGGGCATGGCTTAAGATGGGAACCATCAAGAAAGAAACGGAAGGACACAGTCACAGAATTTGCGAGAAAATTTTTATAAAATGTTTTATAGGTGGCATTTAGATCCCAAGAAATTGTCTTGTATGTACCCTAATGTTCAACCAAAATGTTGGAGATGTGAGTGTTTAGATGCTACATATTATCATATTTGGTGGACCTGTAAGAAAGTGAAGGCATTTTGGATAAAAATTTGGTGGGTTATGCAAAATGTCTTAAGGGAAAAAATACAATTCTCTCCGCAATTATTTTTATTAGGTATAGTTAAGGATTTTACACTGGGAGAAACAAAATTGATTTTGTATATGGTGACAGCAGCTAGGTTGTTGATTGCTCAATATTGGAAGAATGATGCCCTACCGACTGTGGACCAATGGACTCAGAAGATGGCGGGATTTGCAGAGATGGCGAAGATCTCAGCCTTTTTAAAAGATCAGACGCATGAGAATTATATACAGGAATGGAAAAAGTGGATTGATTACATACAGAATAAATATCAGACTAGAAAATATTATGTAGCTTTCAGCTGAGGGGGATTGATTGATGAGTTAGTAAATAGAGAATAAGTAGGGATGAATAACATATATATTGTTTGGAATTATTAGCATTGCATATAGTGGAAGTCAAGGGGGAGGGGAGGGAAAGGGCTGGTGGGGGAGGGTTAGGGTGGGATTGGGAGGGAATTATATTTTTTGTATATGTATTTTTATAATGTTGGGGAAGGGGGGGGGGAAGATTTGTATGTGTAAAACTTTTTCAATTAAAAAAAGAAAGAAAGAAAGAAACGGAAGGTATAATACTCGCTGCTCAAGAACAAGCACTACAAACTAATGCCATGAAAGCAAAGATACAAAAATCCACCGACAATCCAATCTGCCGACTTTGCAACAACAAAGTTGAAACTGTTTCACATTTAATATGTGAATGTAGCAAAACTGCACAAACTGATTACAAAGCGAGACATGACCAAGTTGCTAAATTAATCCACTGGTCATTATTTAAAAAATACAACTTTCCTGCATCCAAAAAGTCATAGGAACATAAAGTGGAAAAAGTTATAGAAAATGAGAAAGTGAAAATCTTGTTGGATTTTTGAATATAGTCAGATCGTCACTTGGAACACAACATGCCAGATATCACAGTTGTCGAAAACCGAAACATACAATTTACTGACATCGCGGTACCAGGAGATGCCAGAGTCGAAGAAAAAGAACTGGAAAAAAATCATGAAATATCGCGACCTGGCCATCGAATCTACACAGCTATGGATGAAACATGTAACAGTGATACCCATTGTTATTGGGGCACTTGGTACCATGTCCAAGAATTTTATAAGATACATCGACGAATTGCAGCTTCCTGCAATAACACCAGCAGAACTGCAAAAAACGGCGCTACTTGGAACATCGTACATCTTAAGAAGGTACTTGGTTGATACCTAGGACGCTGGCAGCAACCCGTATCAACCATTAGCACCAGTCAATGGTATTTGTGATGCATTTTTGAATGTTCAGTTGACTGAGTTTCATGTTTAATGAATAAAGTAAAAAATAATAATAATAATTCAGGCAGAGTTGGAAGAAGATTTTGCAACTGACAACCCAACAGGAGCAAGCAGGTTCAGAAAGAGGTTTGGTTGTGGGGACCAGCTGGTGAAAAGGCTGGGCCTTGCATCCCCTTTCTTACCTGCATTACATCCCTGAGTGCCCTCTATGACCCCCAAGACATCTCTCCTGCACCCCTATGCATTCTGCTTGACTTGCATCACATCTCTGTGTGCCTTTCCCTACTCATCCATCTCTCCTGTACAATCCTACCACCTGACCCCACCCGTGCTGCAGTCCCATGCACCTTCCTGACTAGTGCAGCACTTCGCGCATACCATTCCCAACTTCGTAGATGTCCTCCCCGATCCCTATGACACCTCTTGCGCACCCTTTCTAGCCCATCCAGCATAACTCATACAACCCTGCGCATCTCCTTCCACCCTCCCTGACCTGTGCTGCGGAGGTGAGCACGAGACACCATGTGTGCAAAAGAGGTGCTGTGCAGATTGGGGAGGGTATGTGGAAGTGTGCAAGAGGCATTGTGTAGGCCAGAGAGATTACATAAGGATGTGGCATGGATTGCCATACCAGTGATGATCCAGCGGGTCACATGAGTTTTTAGTAATAAACATTAGTTTAGAGAAAAATAATACCTGTGTATTTCTGTAGGTGTGTGAGTGACTAGAAAGTTTCTTTCCTTTTTCCCAATCCTTGACAGGCACAGACACCCACTAGAAATGTTAAGGCCACCCTAGCGAAGTTCATGACATATGGAACAGTATAACTTGAAATTTAAGAACAGTAAATAGTGAAGTACCATATTTTTTGCTCCATAAGACATACTCCTCCCCCAAAGTAGGTGGAAAGGGTGCTGGTCCTTGGGGAATAGCGGCCGGGTGGCAGTGGTGATGTTCCTTTTACAGTGCTGAACACCGGTTCTTCTGTCTTTGTCATTGCCCGCTTCTTCTGTCTCTTTTCTGCAGTGCAGGAGTCAATAGGCAGAGCCGGCACATGAGAGGACACCTATCTGTGGTCCTTTCAGGCTCCACCTGGTATTTTTTTTCTTGTTTTCCTCCTCTAAACCTAGGTGTGTCTTATGGTCAGATGCGTCTTATAGTGCGAAAAATACGGTATTTGACAACGAATAAAATGAAGAAATAAAAATAGACTAAATGCTTGATTTAACAGACTAATTGGAAATCTGTTAAAGCCTAATGTCCATTAGTGGGATTTTATGCATGAGTAAAATGTACATAGAGTCTATAAACTGTACACTATGTGCATAAAACTTTGATAACGTATGTGCATTGTCCAGACTGATTGGAAACAATAAATTTTGTCTGTTGTTTTGGGTAAAGTGTAACCTTAGATTTTGCCTGTTATGTTCAAAATCAGCTGAACCAAAGATCATTAATTGAAGGTTGACTGTGTATATGTTATGTGTTTGTGAAACTAAGAGAAAGGGAAAAATATAACAGACTTGAATGAAAGTGGCTCAATCTTGAGAAGTCAAATATATGCATAAGGAAATGAATGAGGGACCTAAAACATATGAATTGGTTTTATCCATGACTTTGTGGCTGGGTATCAAAGTAGGACTTCGTAGTTTGATGAAAACATGTTTTGGTGAATAATAGGATAATGGAAGAACCAAGTATGGGTTTGGGGGGGGGAAAGTAGACAACATTGTAAATGAATGCAATCCTAAAGTAAGCGTTATTCTGTTAGATGAAATGAATGGATGGGTGGAAACAATATAAAAACAAATTGAGCCATCTTGAGATAGAAGAATGAATGAGAATGGTGATGGTTTGGTAGCTGCTTAGAGTACGATATTATTTCAAATATATCATTTGCACATAACTATTCATTTCTGCAAATGGAAAATAAATAAATAGAAAAGATTATTGATATGCTTGTTTATAATGAAAGACAAAAAATCTGTGAAAGCTACATTGGTAATGAGATGTTCTGGATATTGGACAGACCTTTTTTTGGTAAAGTCACAAATATATCTGGGAAAATAGATGTGGAAGGAAAAGAAAGATGTGAAAAACACGAGTGAAAGTAGAATGCATGCAGAAAAAGAAAATATTAATCCTATAAAAAGTATTAGACTATATTTTTTTTAAATTTCCTGATAAAATGTAGAAAGAGGGTGTGGTAACTACTTGGAACAGAGTAAAAGGAATTATTTTATAGAATGTCACACAGGTATCAGGAGAAATATGAACAAAGATCTTCATTGGCGTGCAGAAATAAAAAAGGTTCTGGAAATGCAATTACTGTAAGGGAACATTAATGCAAAAAAATGAGAATGAAAGATATTGCATGTCAATAGAGGATAAAATATAGTTTCAAGGAATATAGTGAAAGAACAAGAAACAAGATTAAGAAGCAGAGAAAAGGCAGAGTGGTTTTAATGGAAATAATAATTTAGGTGAAGGGGGCTAAACAATGAGCTTCCAGCGTAGTGAAAGGAATTAAAAATAATAGAAATCAAATGATGTGGAAGGAAGATGAAATAAGAGAACGATGATGGAATATTTTAGGGATCTATATGGAAATAAATATGTTGAAATATACAACTGAAGTGAATATTGTGTTAGTGTCCAAGAAATAGAGGTGAATAAATTTTCAATCAGAATAGAGCTGGAAGGCTCTATTCTTGAGAGTCATTTTAGTCCAGCCCCCTGCTCAAGCAGGAGATCCTATACCATTTCAGACAATCCAGTGGTGAAATGTAAAATTTGTTACTACCGGTTCTGTGAGCATGGCTTGGTGGGGGGCAAGGGTGGGTTCTAACTTTTTTTACTACCAGTTCTGTGGGCATGGCTTATTTTGTGGGCATGGTTTGATGGTCATGTGACAATTATTTAGGATTTAGCAGAGGCACTGCTGGTGTACCAGGCTTTTACCTGCTTGCAGAGCTGTACCGATCTACCCATTTATTTTTGCAGGCACTGATTTACTCATGTATTTTTGCAGGCACTGATCAGTCATGTATTTTTGCAGGCACTGATCTACTCATATATTTTTGCAGGCACTGGTCTACTCATTTGTTTTCTTTTAACACTGATCAGCTGTAGGGAGGCCCTTTGAAGCCCCGTGGCTACCTTTGTCTACTGAAGGTGCACGAGAGGTCCTTTGGGGATATGTAAATGTAGACTCTATGCCTAACTAAAATTTTCATTTGACTGAAGTCGTTACTTGGATGAGTAATGAAACATCTCAATTTAATAAACTTTGGTCCAGCTACCACGATCTAACCTTTTTACAAGTCCTCTGGGGATATCGTAACATCACCTGAAGGAGCAGGGGACTGAGGTTTTTTGGGGGGCCTTTGGGCACTTGTTTCAAGTTTTTCATTTTAAGTAAGAACAGGAAACTTCTGAGAAGCAAACCAATTCCATCTTTGGATATTTTATCACTTAATTTGGCAGTATGATCTTCTGTGCGTGTGTTGTGGGCTGTTATTTGCCCACCCATGAAGAAGAGATTCACAGCAATTTACAATGGATATTTCTCAAACATCCAACCAATGAACTGGAAAAAAAAATTCTGATCAGCAAGTCCAGGCTGGTACGCTAGAATAACCCACAACAGGAGAGATTTAGAAAAGAAAATGACAGAACATCCCTTGTCCCATCTAGCTCTCAACTAAAACCAATTCAAACATATGAGATCCAACTCAGCTTGGAACTAAAGCCTTTCCACTCACAGATCTTAATGATTGGCCTGTACTTTCTTACAGACAATTGTCCAATCCCAAATGATAACACACTAGCAATACAGACCATCTCAGAAAGATGCAGAAGAAACAAATGGTGTAAGAAAAGCAATTTTCAACTAATGGCATCCTCTGTGTATGCTGATACCGTTGTTACAGGATCCTGTAATGTCAATCTACATAACTGGATATGGTATATATAGTACAGTGGTCTAAAGCCCTGTCATTAACATCAGCTGCCTGCAATTATTGCAGGTTCGAATCTCACCAAGGCTCAAGGTTGACTCAGCCTTCCATCCTTTCTAAGGTAGGTAAATTGAGGACTCAGTTTGTGGGGGCAATAAGCTGACTTTGTATAAATATACAAAAGTATGAAGGCTATTGCTTAGCGCATTGTAAGCCGCCCTGAATCTCCGGAGAAGGGCGGCATATAAATCAAATTAAAAATAAAATAAAATAAAAAAAATTTGTTCCATTCATAATTTTACCTACGATACAACTGTCAGTCACTCAATTCACTTTGTATATGACAAACAAGCCAAGCTCCACTCAAAACAATTATTGCACACAAAACTGGCATTTCTCAATTAGCAATATTAACACAATCACCATTTCATTTTCCTACAGTGTTGTTGTGATATTCCATGCTATCTAGCCGAGCACAAATAGCTTCAGCTCAGGAAGGATCTGAAATGGTCTAAGGAAATGATTTGTGTGATTTTATCTTCAAGTTTAAGATGGGCAGTCCAACTTAAAAATAAAAGGAATTGCATCTGATAAGCATTGTAGAAGAACATTTTAGCTCGTAAATGTACCTGTTATAAATAGGGCCAATTATTTTCTGCAACTGACTTATCAGATAAGGAAGCATTTTAAAAGGCAATATAGTTACAATCATAACGTCATGTTTATGAACATATAATGTGGCTCTGGCTCCAAAAATAAAACTATTTCACCATGACAACCATGTCAATTAAATGAGAAATCATGACAGGGGAACATCGATGGTCATGAAAGGCTCTATTTCTGGGTAAAAATGCTTAGTTTAACATGCTTTAAGATGAAAAGAACGAGGGACAGGTAAAATTAGTTACGTTTGTTCTTTCTACAAGTCAAGAAGATATACAGGTAGTCCCAGTGGTGAAATCTAAAATTTGTTACTACTGGTTCTGTGGGCGTGGCTTGGTGGGGGGGTTAATGTGACTGGGTGGGCGTGTCCAATTGTTTTTTTTTACTTTTTAAAACATTTTTTTACAACTTATTTGGGTGAATAGGTTGTAAAAAAAAATGCCTTTAAAAGGTAAAAAAAAAGGCTCTGACGATCACAGCTGTGGCAAACCACATGCCACAATCGCTATCGGATCACCTGATCCGGTCTGAACCGGGAGCATTTAACCCCTGGGTAGCCCTCAACTTACAACCATCTGTTTAATGCCCGTTCAAAGTTACAACAGCTCTGAAAAAAATGACTTACAACTGGTCTTCTTACTTACAACTATCGATGTAGCATCCTCATGTTCATATGATCAAAATTTGGGCGCTTGGCAACTGGCATGTATTTATGATGGTTGCAGCATCCCGGGGTCATATAATCACCATCTGCAAGCTTCACTTAACAACCATGTGATTTGCTTAACAATAGTCAAAAGGTTGTAAAACTGGACATGACTCACTTAACCACCACCTTGCTTAGCAACAGAAATTCTGGTCCCAACTGTGGGGATAAATCATGGACTGCCCATATGCAGTATTCCATCCTTCATTTTTTTTCCTTTTGGTCTAAAGCAGTGGCCCCCAAGCTTTTGGGCACCAGGGACTAGTTCTGTGGAGAGAGGCTTTTCCATGGACTGGAGGGGGAATGAATGGTTTCCTGGGCTGCCTGCATCCCGCAGATGGGGTTTCGCTTGTTTGTGCGGATTGGTTTCTGGCATGCTGTGGAGTGGTGCTGGTCTATGGACCAAGGGTTGGGAACCCCTGATCTAAAGCCTTGTGCAACAGATTGGACTGGCCCAAGTCACCAATAAGCTTTCATGGGTGGGGTGGATTTAAACCTAAATCTCCCTAATCATTGTTATTTCCCTTTATCATGAGCCCTGGTGGCGCAGTGGTTAGAATGCAGTACTACAGGCTACTTCTGCTGCCTGCCTGCTGTCTGCAATTTGGCAGTTCAAATCTCACGAGGCTCAAGATTGATTCAGCCTTCTATCCTTCCGAGGTCAGTAAAATGAGGACCCAGGTTGTTGGGGGCCATATTCTGACACTGTAAACTGCTTAGAGAGGGCTGTAAAGCTCTGTAAAGTGGTATATAAGCCTAAGTGCTATTGCTATCAACTAAGAGAAAAGGCAAGTGTACTGGGCTAGAATCTTTGGTGGGAGATTTATGTCTTCCATTCATCCTATGGTGTATGAAGCTATGCAGAGGACTGAGGATGCTACATCTCCTTAAAGTAGAATCTGGTGGAACATGGGGCAGCTAGAACGAGAGAATTACACCTTCTGATTTTGTCCTCCATTTTAAGAAATGCTTGGAAACGCTCTTAGGAAGACAACTTGATTTCTGACATGCCTAAATCAGGATATATCAGAGTATTTACCTGAGTTATTTACCAATTTTTAAAGAAGAGAGCAAAACACTGTTTGGCTCACAAAGGGATTTTATTCAAATTAAACCAGCTCCAATTCTGGAGAACTGGTAGCGGAAATTTTGAGTAGTTCGGAGAACTGGTAGTAAAAATTCTGACTGGTCTCACTCCCATCTATTCTCTGCCTCCCAAGTCCCAGCTGATCGGGAGGAAATGGGGATTTTGCAGTATCCTTCCCCTGGAGTGGGGTGGGAATGGAGATTTTACAGTATCCTTCCCCTGCCACGCCCACCAAGCCACACCCACAGAACTGGTAGTAAAAAAATTTGAAACCCACCACTGCCAGACACATATCTGAAAATGCCTAATCGTGTAGGAATGGACTTTCTCAATAACTGTGGAGCACATGATGGCTCAGCTGGCTGAAAAACTGATCTTACAGAGAGACAGATAGTATAGGGGTGAGAGGAGGGCAGAGTCCGGTCATTTTGATACTGGTATAGATTTGTTGATTTCACATTAAGATTTTGATTAATGTAAAATGAGATAGCAGAGAGTTATGTCAACTTTATAAATGGGTGTTGACTTGGCAGTAGAGCAGCAGTCAAAACAGCTGGTCGTGGCAGCCCAGGAAGAACAATGCGGTTGAAACAATTCTGCCCAATATATTTTTCTGTTGCTTAGTTGTACCAGCAGGAATAGGCCAAGGTAGAGAAAAGAGTTAGAGGAAAGAATCCAGTCTATTTTTTCCAAGAAGATCTATCCATAATTTAAAACAGCTTTGCATGACCTATGCGCTATGAAGTATTCTACTGTGCTCTAGGAATGTCAAGCGTGGAAGGGAAAGAGGAAGCAAAATAGTGCTGTTTCTGGGGTACCGCGGCAAATTCCTCCAGTCCATCTTCGTGCGTCATCCACTCAGGACCTGGCTTCCAATCTATTTCCCTTTATTAGTACTAGCTTTATTCAATTGATTTTTCTCCTTTTTGTCTTCCATGTGCGTCAACCACTTTTTCCACTCCTGGCTTTTGAAATTTCACTTTTGTGAAATAAGAATTCATTTTCTGCTCCTTTCCCCTACTTCTTTATTGCTGCTGCCTCATTGCCCAGGGTTATTACCATCAAACAGAAGTCACATTCTAATGCACATACAGCCAAAAAAAGAGAACGCTCCAAAACACCTCCTTTTAAATCGCAATGACTTGAACTGAAAACATTAGGTATATAAAGTGCATGCTGATAATTTCTCTATTCTGGCTAAAAGCTCAAAGGTGGCAAACTAATGATCACATCCAAGAGACACTTAATTTAATATTTACTTAACTGTATTCCATTTATTGAGAGAGAAAAAAGCAATGATGGGAAGCAGCTGCACAGCCCACATGGCAGAGAATTGAGGTAAAGGAAAGGAAATGCACTATAAACACATTGTGAAAACACACATTTATTATGGGAAGGCAATAGCAATACCACTTAGACTTATATACCACTTCACAGTATTTTACAGCCCTCTCTAAGCAGTTTACAGAGCCAGCATATTGTCCCCAACAATCTGGGTCCTCATTTTACCAATCTCGGAAGGATGGATGGCTGAGTCAACCTTGAGCCGGTGAGAATCGAACTGCTGGCAGTCAGCAGAATTAGCAAAACTGCAATACTGCATTCTAACCACTGTGCCACCATGGCTCGTAAGGCAAGAACTTATTCCAAGGATGTTATCGTATCTGACATGAGGCAATCTGGGTCTTATCAACATAGCCAGGCTGTAAGTGGAGGCTCTCCTAGGGTTGAATAAACCAGCATGCAAAAAGAACTTTCCACTGCTCAAAAAACCAGAGAGACACTGAGACATTTAAGCTAGAAATGTCCTTGCCAATACACTAGTTTTAGTGCCAGAACAAAAAATGTAAGTAGAGAAGATATCTCTACAAAGTCTATCTACAGATGGAATGTGTCTACGAAAAGGAGGGTGGGGGAGCGTGATGGACTACAATGAAAGGGCAGTTTCTCATGAAGGAGCGAGTACCTTCCAATAAGAGGGGATGAGAAAAGAGATATCACAGCCCTGAGCTGGATCAGAGAAAGAGATTAAGGATAGCCACTCCTTAGAATCTCCCAGGGGATATCCATTAGGATTAGAGTAGCTCAGGTTAGTATGGTACGATTCTGTCTAGATGGTATAAGCAAATAAAGAACTGAGCCTTAGCAGGATTGTTCTATGTCCTTCTTGGGTTGGGCCTGGTATCAATCCAGAAATAGATAGGGTAAGGACTCACCTTAATGAAGCCAAATGATAGAAAAAGAGAGCCAGTTTGGTGTAGTGGTTAAGGCACCATCCTGGAAAATGGAAGATCGTGAGTTCTACTTCTGTCTTAGGCACAAAGCCACAAAACCTTGATCTAGTCACTCTCTCTCAGCCCTAGGACGAAAGGAATGGCAAACCACTTCCAAAATATTGTCAAGAAAACTGCAGGGACTTGTCAAGGGAATCATTAGGAGTAAATACTGACTCAAAGATGCACACACACACATACCCACAAACGAATATGTATATAATCCAGTCTTGTCTCACTTATGGAAGAAAATTATGGCAGTTGTAGCTTAAGACACATGGAAAATATCAAATTAGAAAGCAATGGAATAGATCCATAAGAAAAAATGACACTTATCAATCAGGGGCTCCAACAATTAATTCTATTGGTATAAATAATTAGTAGTAATTTTACCCAAAGTCTCCAGCAAGGAGTTGGTTGGCTACTGGCATCAAAGATAACTCATTTATTTTTTGAGTCACACAAGGCATAAAAATTTAATAAATAAATAAAGTTCACTAGTATTTACTGTAAAATATGCCTATAAAGAACAGCTTTCTGACCTCTGTAGAAGCAAAACTGCTAATATAACAATACTAGAGACAGCAAGTATTACTGCTACAGATGCCCATGTACTATAATTCTAAAGTTATTGTACAAGGGTATGACAAGCATGCATTCATTCATTCATTCATTCATTCATTCATTCATTCATTCCATCTCACTTATAAACTGACTCTATTAAGGCCCAAATATGGATATCAAATTGAAAGTAGTAGCATTGGAACACTGAACAGAATATACAGGAATCATGGTTCAAACAATGAGGAAACCGTTACTGAGCAACATTTGCATTACATAGCCTGTTTACAACTTGATATAAAAGGCATTTTTCTCAGCCCAAGGGGAAAAAAAATCTTAATACTTATATATATTTTAAAGACTTATGAAATATTTTTATATCTAATTTCTGATTTTTCCACCATAACACTTGACAAAATTAAAAAAGGAAAATGTTTTCTTCGTGTGTTTTTTTTTTTAATTTTCTCCTAGGAGCCACTATTTGTCTACACTTTGCTACTAATCCCTAGCATTTCACCTGTATGCACTGTACAAAGACGTTCATACAGTCATTCGAAAGAAAGTGTAGCAGTGGAGACTAGCATGAGAGTAGACACTGAAAGCAGCACTAAAGAGATACTGGCTGCAGGAATGCAAACATTATTAAAATAACATGAATTTTCTTGATTGGAATGCAAATAATGCTACTGTTAAAAAGACCTAATTAGATGCTAGAATGTAACTAATCTTGGCTGATTTCAAAACCTATACAGAAGTACTCTTCATTTCTACTTTGATATAAAACCACCAGGAAATACCAATTAGCTAGATTAGGAATTTGAAAAAGTACCCCTAGATCAGAGGTGTCAAATTCAATTCATTGAGGGCCGCTTCAGGTTTGTGGTTGACTTCGGGGGGGCAGGCATGTGTGGCCGACTGGGTGGGCATAGCCATCTTGGTGCCACTTCCCAAACTGCTGGCATGTTTCCTCTTCGCACTGGGTAGACCGGGCCGAAGCCACACTGGCCTGATATTTCCTCTTCACACTGGGTAGACTGGGCCGAAGCCACACTGGCCTGATATTTCTTCTTCACACTGGGTAGACCGAGCCGAAGCCACACTGGGCCGATGTTTCCTCTTCACACTGGGTAGAGCGGGCCAAAACCACACTGGCCTGATATTTCTTCTTCGCACTGTGTAAACTGGGCTGAAGCGATGCAGGTAGACTGGGCTGAAGCGACATGGGTAGACCAGGCTGAAGAGACGTAGGCCAGCCTCTTATATTTTCCAGGCTGAGGTGACGCAGGATGGCCCCTTACATTTTCCAGGACAGACTTGCGGGCTGGATCTGACATCGCGGGCCGGATCCGGCCCACGGGCCTTGTGTTTGACACTCCTGCCCTAGATGAATGCAGTGACCAGCTTCATCCATCTTACTGCCAAGAGAATTACCTAATCAAGTCAAGATCATCTGGAGTTTAGCTTGACTCAAAGGAGATTTTACTTACTTTTATATTTATTATAAAATGATACCCCATTCAAAAGCTCAAAAATCAATATACATCAAAGGCAGATAGATTAATTCTATATGTTGCTGCCACCATTCACTTTAATAAGCTCCAGTTACCTGATGCTGGAATTTAGAGGGATCTCGGCTGCTAACAGGAACCACACTCCCATAGACATGGAGTTCTCGCACAATGGAGACACCACCTTTCAGCTCAGATCTGAATGTGTCCTCCGAACATTTCCGCAAACGTAGAAGTCCAATCAGGATGTCCTGCTCAGGATCTTCGTAAGAAAGAAAAGTCTCCCAACCACCATTGGCCACATAGTCTCTCCGGACCAGTTCAACCTGGTCAAAAGAGGAAGAAGAGCCAAAAGATTGATAAATGATATTAGACAGTCGTCACCATAAAAATTGTGCAGCACTCAAAAGAGGCCAAAGCCAATTTCATGGTGATACAGGTAATTCTTTGTGCAGGAGAAAAATAGCATGAAATTGTTTCTCAATGTGTAGATGGATTTTTAACAGCCTAGATAAGAGTCCAAAAGTGTGATTATTGTCTTTCCACAGAAGTTAAAATGTTAAATGAAAACATCTTTTGTGGAAAATCCCATGAACACTTCTTAGAAGAGACCTCAGCATTTGCGGCCTCTCAACACCTTCTGCTGAGAATATATGAAGAAGCATCGTGCTTAGCCACAACGTATGCATTTTTTGCTTATAGTTGGCCACTGAGGGAACAACATGTTACAAAAGATAGGATGCTTGTCTAATCAAAGTCTCTTTTTAGGCTCTTACCGTGTTTCCCCGAAAATAAGATCTTGTCTTATATTTTTTTGAACCCTGAAATAAGTGCTTGGCCTTATTGCCATGCGCTCAAAAGCCCGATTGGGCTTATTATCAGGGGATGTATTATTTTGGGGGAAACAGGGTAGCACTCCAGAAGTGTAAAAAAAAAAAAAAAAGGTAGGGTTTGAACAACTTCTGGCATTGCAAGCAATATAGATGCAAATAGTCTAGTCCTGTGATGGCGAATCTATGGCACACGAGCCGTTGGCCAGCTCAGCTCCACCCAGCATGCGCGTGTGCCTCCCGCCAGCCAGCTGATTTTTGGGTCTCTGACGTTCATGCACAGGCAGCGGGGGCGGGTCACGTGCTCATGCGCGGGGGTGGGGGAGCGGGGGGGAGCAGCATGCCCCCCCAGGCCTATTTTTGGCATAGCAGGCCCTCCTGCAGCCTTCTGGGACCAAAAACAGGCTGTGTGGGGGTTGCCACCCCCCCATGACCCTTTTTTTAAAAAATTGATTTATATGCCGCCCTTCTCCGGAGACTCAGGGCAGCTTACAATGCGTTAAGCAATAGCCTTCATACTTTTGTGTATTTATACAAAGTCAGCTTATTACCCCCATAAACTGGTTCCTCATTTAACCTACCTTAGAAAGGATGGAAGGCTGAGTCAACCTTGAGCCTGGTGAGATTCGAACTTACAGTAATTGCAGACAGCTGGTTTTAATCACTATGCTTTTTAGTCTGCTGAGCTAAACCGGGCTCCTATTTTTGGTCCTAGGAGGCTGCAAGAGAGGCCTACTAGGCCCAAAATGGGGTGGGGGGAATGCAAGGGGCAGGCACGCATGCACGGGGACGCACACGTGCATGCAAAGGGTGCCGGGGCGCACACACATTGCATTATGGGTGCACTTTTGACACGCAACGACAAAAACGTTAGCCATCACTGGTCTAGTCACTAGAATAGGAAGACTGTGGGCCCCTCTACATGCAGGCCAGGAGAAATCTGGAATTGAAGCCATGCTTCTGATACTGTGGAGTTTCTGGAGGTTTTTGTTGATTGGTTATTGTTGGGTTAGTTCAGTTGCTGTTCTAGAGGAAATACTTGAAGACAGCCTACAGTATTTCCTTTGGAGATTTGTTTTGCGTTAGTAAGAACTCCTGCCTTGTCCCATCTTCCAAAGATCCTCTCTTGACTTCTCATCAGAGACCTTTCAAGGAGCTCTCTTTCTGATCCAGTTCTGATCACCTGGGATACTATCTGGGCAGAGGACAGGAGGTTCCATTATAAACCTCTGCTTGAGAGAAGTCAAACAAAATGTCAATGACAGCTTGTTCTTCTATGTATCTGTCTTTGCTGAGACTGCCCAGATTTCTTCACCTTGTTCCTGCTTTGTTGTTCAAATTCCTGAACTTCTATTGATACTGGACGTTGAATTCTAGACTCAATCTTGCTTCTGCTTATGGAGATAGAGTCTATTATAAAATCTTCTTGTTGCTTCTCATAATCTGATTATATATCTGGCCATGCTGCATAAATCTTGATACAGAAGATGATGTGATGTATTTGGGATTATTTCATATAAACTGAGGATTTTCTAGAGCGTTGGGAATAGCCATAGCACTTAGACTTATGTACCGCTTCACAGTGCTTTACAGCTCTCTCTAAGCGGTTTACAGAGTCAGCATATTGCCCCCAACTATCTGGATCCTCATTTTAGTTACCTTGGAAAGTTGAGACAACCTTAAGCCGCTCAGGATTGAACTACTGGCAATCAATAGAGTTAGCCTGCAATACTGCAGTCTAACTACTGCACCATCACAGCTCTCATATGCTATGGCTTTCTCAAGTTTAATGTTTTAAGCATAATATAGGGTTTAAAGATTTCAATTTTATTTCCCATCAACATCTAATGGAAAATAACCCTGCTGCTTTTAATTAATGTAATCCATTTGCTATAATGTCCTATGATAGAATCTCCCAATCAACTTGAGCTAAGAGCGCAATAGAATTGTTTTAATTTGCTTTCACAATGCAAGTAGAGTTGGGATCATGCATACTTCCAGGGGAAGCTTCAAAAAGCAGGGATACCACAGAGAAGATTCATTTACTGTATACCAGAGGTATCAAACTCATGGCCCGCGGCCAGATGCGTCACATGCTGGCCACCATCTTCGCCCACCCCTGGTTTACCAAAGGGGGAAAAAGTCCCGTACATCATATGACGACGATGTGACAACATGAGTTTGACACCCATGATCTATACCTTGTATTTCTCACATGGAAGAGGAACTCTCAAAGGCTTTGTACAGATTACTAGACTGGAGACACAGATTTAATTCCAAAAAGGAGTTGTGTGATGAATCCTGATGTTATGCTATGTAGGAATTTAATGCTAACCACCAGCACTTTGCAAAGGTTCCAGACACCTCTTTGTAATCAACTAACTGATTTAATACAGATATTTTGTATGCCAATGAAGCTTTCCCATTAACATTTTGTACCAGCTGCATTTTTGAGAAAATTGTAACCAAATTGCAGCAGCAGGACAAACAGTTCTGGGGGCAATATGCAATTTGAGTTGTTAACCTTCTTCCAAGGTTGAAATATCAATAAATAAAATAAAATAAAATAAATAAATACAAACTTGCAGTTTAAAATAGCCGCCAATTCACTGGCAATTAGTTCAGCTGATGCTGTCCATCTGTCATAAAGCTGGATGGTTTATACCACCAATATTCAATTGGTGGCATTCAGTTCTGCAAGTCTTCTTCAAAGGCAGTTTCATCACAAGCACTTTGAAACTTTAACCTGCCACTCATGCAAATTGGCTCTCTTCCCCTGCAACCAGGTTATTAGCCAAAGCTATTAAGATTCATTTCAGGATTCTGCTGCCACCTGAGCCTCCTCGGTCAGGACAAAATGAACACCTCCATTCAGAAAGATCATCTTCCATAGCTATAGCATCTAATCTGGATTAATCTTCACTTTGTTTGATTTTGTCTACTTCTAAACTGGTCTGTTGTGTGGATGTTTGGGTGGTTTAGGGGCGGAGAATTGTGGTGGGTGGGAGTGTGTTTGGGGATTGTTTTGTGTGTTGGACCTGGTCTTTGGGTGTTAAGTGAATTTCGTTGTATGGGTATACTGTGCATACACGTACAATGACAATAAAGTTATTTACTTATTTTATTTATTTAAACTAACTCCAGGAACTAAAGTTCCATGGTGGATTATTATGTTCCTGTTCTAAGTAACTAGAAACAAATGATATTGTAATTATCATCCACAGCTGATTAAACTGTGGCATATTTTATAATTTCAACATCTATTTGTATGCTGCCTCATTGAAAGATTCTAGGCAGCTTTCATCTCATAAAAACATACCACAAAGCAACATCATATAGCCACAATAAATCAGGACACCCCCCACCCCACCCCCAAGCACTTTCCTCCAATTAAATAGCATTGTTTGCCCTGGAGGGCTCTCTGTAAAAGCAGTGTTTTCACAGCTTTCTGGAATGTTAACAAAATGTTAATAGAATGTTTTCTATCACAGACCCAATTATGGATAAACATGCTTTTTGAACTGGAAAATAATTTCCTGAGCCTAAATTGGCTGAGATGTTTGGTAACATGTTTATTTGACTTATGCTAATTTTATTTGCTGAAGTGGTTTTTTTCCTCAAATAAATATTTTTTTAAAAAAAAATGAATAATTTTCGCTAATAAAGTGAGCAAGATCAATGGTTCTCAACCTTCTATATCTACAACTGCATCTGCCAAAGAACCTAGATCTCACCAGAAATAAAAAGGTATGGGGAAAAAGGGGATTGGATAAAGGGCTCCCAGGTTAACTTTTTCTTGTTGGATTCTCAGATACTAAAAAAAAAATGCCCTTAGGATAACAATGGTGGATGAGACAGAAGTTCAGCCAGTACTACTTCCCGTACTATTGGCTGCTAAGAGGGAAATTGCTACCTAGAAGGCAGCTGTTAAAATGAAAGGAAAGGATCAATGTCCAATAAATCTTTGCAATAGTCAAAGCTGCCCTGTGGGAAAGGAGACCATTTGGAATCCTGTCAATGGGCATGCAAGGGCCAATGCCAAGATCAGTGCCTAACAGAAGTTATAAAAGAAAGGAGGAGAGAGTTATGGGATGGATGTGGGACAACCCAGTTGGCTTGCAGAGAGGAATGACACATTGCCTTTCACTTCTGATGGCTTCTGTTGCTGCTAAGGTGCCAAGTGGCAATTGCTCAACTTCCTAGTCTAGCAATAGACTCTATGGCCACTGCAAACCCATGGCAGCATCATTTCAAATTCTGGCAGATGCAAGGTAAGCATAATTTTTCTTCTTCCAGGAATTGTAAAACTGACAAGGATGTGCAAGTGTAAAAGAGGATGCTTTGGAGAAAAAGCTGGGTGAACCACGTTCAGCAGAGTGAATCAGGAGATGCAGTTATGCCTTTTCTCCTCAGATGGGCATATAAACATACCCTGCATCCAGGGGTGAAATGATCCTGGTTCGGACCGGATCACCTGATCTGGTAGTGATGGCGGGTGGTGGTTTGGAGAACTGGTAGCAAAAATCCCTGCCCCCACCCCATGCCCAGCTGAGCCGCCTAATCATCAGAGGTTTTTTAAAAATTATTTTTAAAAGCATTTTTTCTACAACCTCTTCGGCCGAAAAAATGCTTTTAAAAGTAAAAAAAAAAAGCCTCTGACAATTGTGTGGCTCAGCTGGGATCGTCAGAGACTTTTAAAAGCATTTTTTTTACAACCTCTTTGAGTGAAGACTTTGTAGAAAAAATGGTTTTAAAAGTAAAAAAAAAAAAGTTGGCCATGCCCACCTAATCACATTACCCCCCACCAAGCCACGCCCACAGATCCGGTAGTAACAAATTTTACTTTTCACCACTGCCTGCATCCCACCTAATTTGGTTCCGTTTCACTTTCTACTGATGGTACATCTATCACCAATTGAGAATCACTAGCTGAGATATCAAGGCATATTCACTGTTATTTAGA
Organism: Ptyas mucosa; assembly: GCA_012654045.1. NCBI lineage: Eukaryota > Metazoa > Chordata > Lepidosauria > Squamata > Colubridae > Ptyas > Ptyas mucosa. The sequence continues at coordinate 2,276,489 of WNWU01000013.1, forward strand.
CTACCAATCTGGCTTGATAAAAGGCAGATTTCTTTTGTTACTTTGGGAACAAAGACAAGCAATTCTGCTCTCTCAACCTCCATAAAAGGGTGTCAAGTTCTTTTTTTTAAACACTCACACGCAAAAAAACCCACCAAAAAACCAAAACAAAGCTCACCTGGTAGGGTCTGACTTTGTGATGTATCTCTTGTATTCCAACTTCTCTTGTTCTCACATCACGGCACTAGATAGGAAGAGTAAGCGATAAAGCTTCAGATAAAAGAATTCTACGTATTTAAGCTAAGGAATAGTGCCTTCATCATCACCCTCACTTCCTCAAGGGTTTAAAATTAAGTTAAAATAGACAAGATGACAATTTGAAGGGGATATTTCAAAATAAAAATTCTTGTTTATCCATTGTAGGATAAGGAAGGAAAAGCCTGGTATATGAAATAAAAGCCCATCCATCGCATATATTAGCACACACTGGTTTCCTTGAGCGATCTGCATCTCATGGAGGAATGTATCGATTTTTTTAAAAAACAGCCAGAAATTTCTCATCAAATACGAGACACCAATGTTAACTGTGTTTTGCACTGGATAAGTAAGGATTGAAGCAGAGATAGAGATCGTGCTAATTTAAAGCTGTGCAGATAGAGAAACTCCTGAAAAAATTGTTATAAATGTAGAGTGTGCTTTCTTTAAAGGCTTAGGGGCTGAAACTTGCCATGCTTCTCTAAGAAAAGCTTAGGGGCAAGAATCTTTCAAATGTGATGAAAAGTATCTTGTTTATTCTAGCTGAGATTACATTAAAGCAAGACAAGCAGCATATGTTTAATTCCTGTCAAGCATAGCAGAATGACTTGGATGATAGTTTAAGAGAACTGTAATCCAAAATTTCTAGAAGGCAACATGCGATCTGATCTATACATCATTTAGTTCTTAACTCAAGAGTTTCAAGTAGTGTGGGCCCCAATTTTGGATGTACAAATGACAACAGTGGCATAAAGTATCCAAAGTATGATAAACTCAGTTTGGTATAACAATTGTGATCCTTCTTTATGGGGAAGGAGAGAGAGGGAAAGGATGTGGTTTCTAGATATTTGTAAAATGGTGATTACCAAGGACCGAGATAAAGCTAGTGCACTACCTCATATCTTGACTGCCTTGAAGACAATCAAGAAGTTTGATCCAACACTTAACAAAAATGTTGAAACAAGAAAGCAGCAGACTGCTTCTTAAACAGCTATTATCCATTTCTAAGCACAAATCAAGCACTGGTTTTAAACTTAAAGCCATTTAAAACTCTTAAATTCAGCCATTCTCAGATGAACCTCTTCAGCAATGACTATCTTCTTCAAGGGATGTAACAGTTCATCATTTTTCTTCTGTACTACTAAGATTGCTCTGAATCTTGAATAACTTTAGGTGCCATACAAATCTTGATTTACCCAGCATATTCATCTTAATCCTGGCTAATTTAGACTAATAATTGTCAACACTACTGTTCTGCTACTGCAGGTAGCTTAGAATGCAAGCCTCTCAGCTGAGCACACAAAGTAAAATGTGACATTTTCCTCTACAAGGAAGGAAAGAAAGTGCTCCTGGGCACTAAGACATTTCCAAACTTCTTGTCCTCTAGGCTCCCTACAGTACCCAACATTTTAAAAAGAAAAATAAATAAGTAGGATCCTGGCATGCGGCAAAGCATCAGCTTCAGTAAATATAATTGATTTGAAGCAATGCCTTTGGGCTTCATAAATGTCTCACTTGTATGTTAAACAACTTGTCTCTATGTGACCGGCCTTGTCTACTGTAGCAGTCTCCTATTATAGTCATCCTTGGAGGATGCATCCACCATATGCTCTCAATGTTCCAAATGTACTTTTGATCCAAATGATTATTTATTTCTATCCTATATAAATACATTAAATACACCAAGGGAGAACGAGCAACAATGAGCTTTGCTTAACAGGGAAAAAAAAGTTTTAAAAGCTTTTTTCATGAACAAATACAATTGGTGGCACTTCACCCAAATCCCTTTAGTCCTAAGAGATTATAAGTTATCTTTGTATAGCTCAAGCTATAAAGAGAAGATATCTATCGTAAACAGGAGATCTTTAGACAGGATTGATTTTGTTTTAATATATCTGCTAACACAGAAAAAGGTAAAGGTTCCCCTCACACATATGTGCTAGTCGTTTCCAACTCTAGGGGATGGTGCTCATCTCCGTTTCAAAGCAGAAGAGCCAGCGCTGTCCGAAGACGTTTCTGTGGTCATGTGGCCGGCATGACTAAATGCCAAAGGCGCACGGAACGCTGTTACCTTCCCACCAAAGGTGGCCCCTATTTTTGTACTTGCATTTTTATGTGCTTTCGAACTGGTAGGTTGGCAGAAGCTGAGGCAAGTAACGGGAGCTCACCCCGTTATGCAGCACTAGGGATTCAAATATCTGAATTGCCGACCTTTCAATCGACAAGCTCAGCGTCTTAGCCACTGAGGGTTTTATAAATCAACTATATTAGGGGTCCCCAACCCCAGGGCCGCAGTTTGGTACTGGGCTGTGGTCCGTTTAGAATTGGGCCATGCAAACAGAAGGCATGCACGCTTCTGCACGCAGCTCCATTTGCACGAGCGACAAGCACTCATGCATGCATGTGAAGTTCCATTTGCATGAGCGCACACTTGTGAAATGGAGTTGTGCATTCAAGCATATGCATCCACACAACACCATTTCCTCTCACCCCCCCACCCCCCAGTCTGCAAAACTGGAAAGGTTGTGAACCACTGAACTATATGGTTACCCTAGAATGAAATTGCCACATTCAGGTCAGGTTCTTTTCATATGTAAGATAAAGTATTCTTTATGGGTGTTCATGAGGAATCCTCATACTCTCCGCTTCACACACACCCTTATACGATTAAGGATTATTAATTTAGGTAGAAAAACCCAAAATCAGAAGCATAGGTCTCCTCCATACATTTGAGAAAAACAACAACAACCCAGCAGGATGGAGTGTATTTATCAATCATCACAATGATGAGAATAGCTAATCTGTGATGAGGCATTTGTTTCAAAGGACTTCAGGCTGCCTATTATGTACCTTTCCAGAAAAACAAGATTTCACTATTTATAACTATTCCTTCTTCAAGGATCCCTATGACGGCCCTCAGGCCTACATGCAAGGAAAATATTTATTTAATACATTTATATGCTGCTCATCTCTCTACCAGGTGACTTTGAGCAGATCTTGCAAACCAAAGCAATCATATTTGGTACAGATAAGAATAGATACACGTCTGGTAGATTTAAGAAATACAGAACAAAATTATGTGTTTTTACCTCTGTTCCTAAGTCCTTCATCCTAGCCAAAGCCAGTTCTCTCAAGTTACCATGTTCCACTCCAGAAGTGACTAAAGGCATTGGGATATCCCTGCAAGAAACAGACCCTCCATTAAACAAAAACACAGCTTCAAAAAAATTAACCATCAATGCTTTAAATATAAAATACAGCAGTTCTTCGTCTACTACTAATCAGGCCAAGCTGGATTTTATCCCTGTATTGTTCTGGTGCTGTTCTTGATACCTGACTAAGAGTTTGCTGTCTTTGCCATTGCTTTGACTTATGACCATTCATGTAGTAACTATTCAAAGTTACAACAGCACTGAAAAAAGTGACTTATGACAGGTCCTCACACTAACGATTGTCATAGTATCCCTGTGGTCACATGACCAGAATTCAGATGACAGGCAATTAACAGCTGTTTACAATGGTTGCAGAATCCCAGGATCACATGACTCCCGGGGGGCATATGACAAGCAAAGTCAATGAGGGGAGCTGGATTTGCTTAACGACCACAATGCATGGCCGTTAACAAGCATAGAAAAAAAAAGTTGCTAAAATAATTCAGATAAATGTGAGATAATTCCAAATATGACACATTTATTCTTTTGGAGAAGCATTAATATCTAGAATGATACAGTTGCTTCTTCCGCTGCCATCTATTTCCTGTCCACATACATTGTGTTTTGACTTACTCTGGCAACAATAATTGAACTATGAACATTAAGAATTGCGCTGTTGATTTAGAACACAGATCCACTGAATCAAAGTTTGGTTCCCAAAATGTCCAAATAAATGCTTCCAGAAAACTTAGAAATATCCTACCCCATCGTTTATTTCTAATGTTTCACAACTTTGGGAAACTTGGCCAGAGAATTCTGGGAGTTGAAGTCCACCCATCTTACAGTTGCTAAGGTTCAGAAACACTGAGCTAGATTTCAGAAAGGCACTGCCTCCGGACACAGAAATACCGCACTGCCATAATTATTAGCAATCATTTACAAGCTTCAGATTCAAGAATTTGCTTAACTCCCATATAAATAAAGTTGAAGATTATTTCATATTTTGAGGCAAAAAAATTCACAACAACTAGTCAGGTGCTAGAGACCCAGATAATACCACTGTGTAGTAATTGACTAAGCGCCAAAGACACACGGAACGCTGTTACCTTCTCACGAAAGGTGGTCCCTATTTTCTACTTGCATTTTTTACATACTTTCGAACTCCTAGGTTGGCAGAAGCTGGGACAAGTAATGGGAGCTCACCCCATTATGCGACATTAGGGATTCGAACCGCTGAACTGCCGACCTTTCGATCGACAAGCTCAGCGTCTTCAGCCACCACGTCCCTTACTTGGACCAAGACCCAGGTTCAAATCCTCAGCCATTTGTTCTCAAACCAAAGGTTTGATCCTTATTTCACAAGGATCAAGTGACGGAAAAATATTTTTCCCACCAGGATGTTCTGCTTTGGGATTTTGGAGAAAAGGCAAGATATAATAAATAATATAAACAGTTGAGCTGAAATCTAAATATAAGCTTCGATCAAGTAGAAGATGACTGGCATAGCAGAAAGAGAAAATTGAAAAGGAAAATATGAATATGCTACAATCATTAAGAAAATCTAACAGTGGGTTATATCTTCCAACTTCCAATTCATTGCCATTCTGGGGGGTGGGGGTGGGGAGTGGGGAGTAAAGGGAATTACACTTTTGCAATATAATTATACGGGGGGATGGATGGTTAACAAATATAAAATATAAATAAATATGAGAGTGGGAGATAGGAAACCCCCTTACTTCATCTAAAGCACCCTTCCAGGAAAATTAACAGGGTCTAGAGACATAAACATTATCTTCGGCATATGCTATGTCTATATGGCTTTTTTAAAAAATTGGAGATGAGAACTACGGGGTCATGCCCGATATTGACTTGAGAGAGAGAAGGATGTTAGAAGTTTTTTGGTGGGAAGACGTGGCATACATGTAAGATAGTAAGGTATAAGAGACAGCAAAGCCAAAAAGGCAGCGTTTCTGAAACTTTCTCTTAAAGCTCCAATATGTCTGGCTGCTATCTTGTTGCAAGGAAAATGAAGAAAAAAGATCTGGGGACTACAAAAGTTGGGAATGTAAGAAGAAAAAGAGGCTTGATGTTGATAGGGCACGGCATATTACCTCACCAGATTCTGCACCCGCTGGCACACCAGGGCTTAATTCCCTCACCCCCTGCTCTCTTCTACATCAACCACCTAGCCTAGCCTCTCCCCCAGAACACAGTGATAATTAGCTCACTCATTAATTTATTCAGCTGGGCCCTGGGAGTAAATACAACCTCATCTAGCCAACAGACATTAACAGTCTTCAGGCAGTAACAGTTAAGAGTTAATAAGCTCTTCCCTGCTCCAGCTAAAGGATACACTGGAGGAGAATGCAATTTCCATCTAGGCACGTTGGAACAGAGGCAGCCGTCAGAGAGCTCTGCTTCTTTCCAATTACCAAAATACTGTGGAACGCCAGGCTGTTGCACGATTCACCACAGGGATGTCAATAAAACCACTCTTGCACCCTAGCACGTAGCCTACATAGCAGTATCCACTGAGCAAGTCTATCATCTCTGGAACAGTGACACAGTGTACTGGCGTGCCCGAAGGCCCTGGGTGGCCATCTGCTGTGAAACATATTTTTGTTTCTGTGTAAGGAGGGGATGTGACTCAAGATCAGCATACACATCAGCATCCTGATAGTTAGAACAATTAATCAGTGGAACAACTTGCCTCCAGAAGTTGTGAATGCTCCAACACTGGAAGTTTTTAAGAAGTGGTGTAGGGTTTCCTGCCTAAGCAGGGGGTTGGACTAGAAGACCTCCAAGGTCCCTTCCAACTCTGTTATTTTATCTTCTATCTTCACATATATGTAAATATGACTAATTTTAAGAGTGTAAAGACAAATCTCCATTCTCTCTATCCATTGATGTCAAAAGTTTAAGGTGTCCTCGCTAGATTTTCCAGCAGCGAAGATAACTTGGGATGTCACAGGTTCATTTGCTGAAGTTTACCTGCCCAAAGATTCTTCTAATAATTTTTTCAACAAGGGCAAGACATCAAGTCAGATAGCCAAATGATACCCACTATTGGGTATGGCAATATTACAAATGAATATTTAAGAGTAGAGGCCTCCTTCTAGCGCTACATAAACTGGGTATTTTAGCTGCTGCAGGGCAGCTGTTATGAAAAAAAAAAGGAAACAAAACCAACCTAAGAGAATTTTTACACTGAGGCTTCCCTATCCATGAATTTCAAGCTATCTCTACTAATGCCATTTTATGAGGTATAATCTAACACAACCAGAAAGCACCAGGTTGAGGAAAGATGTTCCACAATACCATCAATAGGGCAGTCTTCTGATTGTCTATAGTCCCACTGGTTCCTTTAATGGCAGGCAAGCTTTGAAGACTACCGTATTTTTCGGAATATAAAACGCACCTTAGTTTTTGGGGAGGAAAATAAGAAAAAAGCTGATTGACAGGTGGATCGTCCTCCCAGAATACCGCCAATCAGCTGTTCCCAGAGGTGAATTTTAGCAACTGGTTCCTTGGTTGTGAGCTCTGTGCCTTGCTTTTTTTTTCTGCCTCTGAAACTCTGTTTCAGAAAAAACTTTCTTTTCTGCCTCTGAAAGCCTCTGAAACAGAGCTTTAGAAAAAAAGCCTCTGAAGCTCTGTTTGGGGGCTTCTTTTCTGAAGCTCTGTTTTCTGATGCTTTTTTCAGCCTCTGAAACCTCTGTTTGAGAAGCTGGGCAGGGCTACATTCAGAATATAAGACGCATCCAGATTTTCACCCTCTTTTTTTGGGGGAAAAGGTGCGTCTTATACTCCGAAAAATACGGTATATCTTAAAAAAACATTCCTGGTAGTCCCTGAACATGGTTTCGACCAACTGACAGGCAAAGACAAATTACTTGATAATTACATTGCTTCTTATTAATTCCCACCCTTAAGCAGACCAACTGTTATCAGAAACGATCCGTGCTGACAATTACAAATGGGATACCCTTCCCTCACTAGGTGAATATCAGTGGTGACAAACATTGGATTAATATTCTGAAATGTTTATCAGCCAATATCTTTACTAAAGAAAGGCAATGCATTCCTTCTTTTGGCTAAAACAAGTTGTGCAAATAGTCCAGCCATTTCTGGGTCACTGGCTGCCATATGCATACCAGTAGCAATCATTTAAATGTATAGTAGTGTAAGAATTGACAATATGTGACCCTCCTAATATTCTGCGGCTCCTATTCCTCTAATCTTATATTGGTTGGGTTGCAGTGAATTGTAATTTGGCAATATCCTTCCTCTAGAACTGTGATGGCGAACCTACGGCACACGTGCCAGAGGGGGCACGCAGCACTCTCTCTGATGGGACGTGAGCCGTCACCCCAGTTCAGCTCTGCTGCGCATGCGTGCGTGCCTCCTTCCGGCCAGGTAGTCTTCGGGTCTCTGCCGTTCATGCGCAGGGATCGGGGTGTGTGCAAGGGCCCCGTGCATGCCTGCACAGGGCGCATGCAGGGGTGCAAATGCATGCATGGGGTGTGTGCGGGGGGCCATGCCTGCATGCATGGGGCGCATGCAGGGGCCACACACACATGCGCTAGGGCCGCATGCACATTGCATTTTGGCGGTTTGGGTGCACGCTTTGGGAACTCGGTCCAGAAAAGGTTATCCATCACTGCTCTAGAAACTGAACATTTCCTTTACCTAGCTACTCCAGGAAAATGCCCTCATTTATTCACTCTTTCACCACATAGTAGTTTAATATTAACATTGTACTCTATTGCCCAACATGCTCTTCTTTTGTGTGTCCTTCATCCCTTATTACCTAGGGGTCAATCCGCATTTTCTGAATAGCTACAGATCATCACTGCTTACCCATTCCCAGCTTGGTTTCTATTTTCAAAGCTCATTTGCAAGTATCTGTCTAAGATGCAAGTGGCCACAATCTATGGTGACTCATCAGAGCTGAACCCTAGTAGTTATGCACAGATGAGCTATCAAGCACAAACCATAATTATCATAACATTAGCCTGGTGTGTCGATTCATCCTGAATCACATATAATGGCTTGATATTTGTGATGAGAATTTGAATGACAGAGCAGAAGAAGTACAACATTGCCAGTTACTTTCAGGGAAGTGAGGGATGGTGGAATGATTTAGATTTCCAGAAACATTTATTCTGAGAGCATAATAGGGTCAGAAATAGATGCTGCATGAGGAAATCAAGCTGTTTTGTTATCTCACTGTTGCACTACCATATTTTATTAAGACTTAGCAAGGGAAAGTCAAATGTTACCTTTGTACTCGGTACACTCGAGTCCAGGGAGGCACGAGGGCAAGAATTCTTGCCACCAAATCCACAAGGGTGCTTGGAGGGTAACTTTTGTACCTCCCAGTTTTCCAGAGTTCATAGAGGCCAGTGCCACGGATCACAAGAGTTGGGTATAGTTTCATGCCATCTGGGCGAAAGGCAGGATTCTCAAAAAACTCCTGCAGAAGAAGCAACATATAAGAGAGATTAGTGCAATGGCTCACAGCAGCTGGACAGTTCAGTAAGTCATCATTCTGACAGGCACATGGAGATTGGAGCAGGGAGTCTGCATGGTCCAGTAGCAGGAAGATTTCGTCGCAGAACCTCGCCATGCCAGTAGATAGGCATTGGAGGGCTGTCTGGTTCGGTAGGAGGGAGAGGCATTCATTGACTAGAGGCCTTTCTGTCATCACACTAAAAAAACCCTCCTCCGTGTGCCTACCTGCTGTACCACACCACCCATGAGATGTCCTAAGGCTATTTTTACCATGGATTTAATGCTACTTCAGAAGAGTACTAAATCTTTTTAAACCTGTGTTTAAAAATAGCTGCCTTAACAACTGTCAGGTAGTTCTCCCTCAGTGCACTATGTAGCACTCCATTAGGTGAGCTGATTTTAAACATGGGTTTAATGTTTGACCATTGAGGATGGTAATCTCAATCACAACCTGTCTAGTTTTGGAGTCTTATGTTTTTCTTCTGTGCCAAACAGACCAATTCTTCACACAATGTTGATGGATAGAATGTGACGCATAAGTTACTGGGATAGCTACTATCTCAAAATGCCTTTAAATTGTGATTTTAAAAAGTCGGTGAGCAACAGGCTTGACAGAATGAATATACAGAATGAATGGTTTTCAGGAAGCCCTCAAGTAGATTTAACAGACATTGGAATCATGGGAACAAAGATGATGGAAAGATCTTTAGTCAATAACAATCTTCACACTGTAACGGAACAGAACAGCCTTGTAATAGCTACTGATCATACCTGGGAGAAACCACATGTGGGTCAAAGGTGGGTTTCAGCAGGTTCTGACCAGTTCTGAAGAACTGGTAGAGGAAATTTTGAGTAGTTCGGAGAACCAGTAGTAAAAATTCTGAGTGGCCCCGCCCCCATCTATTCTCTGCCTCCCAAGTCCCAGCTGATCGGGAGGAAATGGGGATTTTGCAGTAACCTTCCCCTGGAGTGGGGTGGGAATGGAGATTTTACAGTATCCTACCCCCGTCCCGCCCACCAAGCCACGCCCACGAAGTCATGCTATGCCCACCAAGCCACACCCACAGAACCGGTAGTAAAACCCACCGCTGATGTGAACCCACCGCTGATGTGAATATAACATTTGCTTAGGTCAATGTACTTAAAGTCCAATGCATAGGAAGTCTTTTTATAAATAAAACTTCTGGAGACGGAATTGTATATTTTGATCTCCAAAATGTTATATTTTAAATGTTTTGGTCCAAAAAAAGCTGTACTATTATGTTCCAAAGGGCTCACTTTATCCAAAAAAATAAGTACATCCCCCCCTCCCCCGCCCCCCCAGCAGCATAGGTTTTCAGGACACAAGCCAGTTAGTCTATAAGAGTCATGACTGATTTTGCCAGCACAAGTCAATTTATTTTAATCTTTTCCAAACCCCCTCCCCTTCCACTATTATTACCATTAATGACATCAACAGATTCATTCATTCATTCATTCACACCCTTGTAAACCTGCTAACATAAATAAGCAGGATATAAATTAGTAATGTGGATGCCAAGAAACTGTTGTTTTTCCATTATTGTGAGAGGATGGCTATGTCAGGGTTCCAAGTAACACCCCCAACGAAAGAATACTCCAAGGCTTGAAATTCCTCAAAGTTCCATTTTATTAGAGATATCATATTGGCACATCTGGGAAAACCCGAATCTGAATGCTTCCAGGTTTTTCCCACCCAAATGAAAATCCAAGTCCTTGCCCAGTACCCACATGTCCATCACATGGTCCAATCAAAGCACCGTCCCAATTGGAGATACCTCCCAGTCACACCCCTCTAGGTGCAGGGCAAGATGTCCTTGACTCTCTGAGAAAGGAACGTTATTATGACTATATATCACCCCTGCTCCATACAATCCTCCCTCCCAATTTCCCACAGCACTAAATGTGGCAGGCCTGAAGGCCCAATGAAAAAGATGGCTTCCAGGCCTGACAGGCTACTCAGCTGTGCAGCTGCAGCTTTTCTTCCAGGGGCCAAACAAACAGGTGATTATCTTGCTTTGGCAGGATAAATATCTATGCCAAATTCATAACCCTTTTTATAAACAAAAGGAGAGTATTCCCCAATACTTTGTGGCTGGTTACACCCATTGCCATGACAATTTCTGTGGCATCAAGGACACAATGCAAAATTTAAAATTGGGCCTAAAAACTTGAAAATGTGTAGTCTGCTGTATATGAAAATCTGTCACAGTGTTTCCTCAATCTTGGCTACTTTAAGATGGGTGGAAATCCACCCATCTTAAAAGTGGCCAAGGTTGAGAAACACTGATCTATCCCATTAAAATTATCTTTGTTGCTACTGTGTCTCTCCATGGTTCCCTCCAATTATTACTCTCTTCTCTGGATGAAATGTGGGTGATCCTAACTGATCAAAGACTACGTAATGAAAGGGTTAAATTCCCTACAATAACTAGTTAATTATAACTGACTAGAAGTCAGTGTTACTGAGAATATATTCTGATATGGGTCATTTCAATTGAGAGACAAGAAACATACGACTCTGGAAAAAATAGTCAAGTAAAAAAGGGTGTTTTTTAATTTTTAAAGAAAGTCTTCCAGAAAGCAATAACAAACAATAATAATGATGCTCTGAAGAGGGTTGGATTTTTTGGGGTTCAGCTCTAATCAGCCTAGCATCGAACTAGCGAAGTATTCTTGCATGGTGATTGTACAGGTTAGATTTTATTTATTTATTTATTATTGCGATTTATATGCCGCCTTTCTCCCTGGGGACTCAAGGCGGCTTACAAAATGACAACTTCAATACAAATCACAATGAAAAAAAAATTAAAATCAGCAACCCAATTAAAATTATCACAGTGTACCCCCAAACGGATCAGTTTAGTTGATGGAAGAGCCACGTCTTCAGCTCGTGATGGAAAGAAAGAAGGTCGGGGGGCTGTCCTCAGCTCAGTGGGCAATCCATTCCAGAGGGTCGGGGCTCCCACAGAAAACACCCTCCTCCTGGGGGCCGTCAGCCGACATTGTTTGGCCGACGGCACCCTCAGGAGGCTGACTCTGTGAGAGCGCACAGGACGATGGGAGAGCGGCTGGAGATGGTCCTGCAAGTACCCTGGGCCCAAGCCATTGATATAACAGGCAGCAGCTTAATGTTATGCTCCTCTTTCAGGAAGTTGAAAAAAGTCAATAATTTCAAACTCTACCGTGCAGCTATCTTCATCTATGCCTGAATTCTTGACAAAATAATGAATGGTGGTGGGTCTTGGAATAATACATCAAACAACCAAGACTGATTTTTATTGAATGACTCCAAGCTACCTGGACATTAAAACAGTCACTTGACACATTGACATGTACAGAGGTAATAAACTGTTTTTTTTCTCATGAGACTTTATGCTAAGTCTGCTAGAGGTTAGAATTCTTTTCTTCCCCAACTGGTGCCTGCCCCCTCCAAATCAAATGAAGCTATGAGGTCAGTTTGTTTCATTCCCTTTGCATTATACAGGTAGTCCTTGACTTGCAACCATTTGTTTAACAACCACTCATAGTAACAACAGCATTTAATAAGCGACTTATGACCGGTCAACGCACTTATGACCGTTGCAACATCCTCATGGTAATGGGATTGTGATTCCAGCACTTTGGAAGCTGGCATGTATTTACAATGATTGCAGTGTCTCTAGGTCTCCTGATTGCCATTGACAATCTTCTCAGGGGATTCAGACAAGCAAAGTCAATGGGGGAAAGCCAGATTTGCTCCAGCGCAGCGTGCTTTGCCTAACAACCATGTCAAAAAAGGTCATAAAACTCAGCACGACTCACTTAAAAACCTCATCCCTTAGCGACAGAGATTCCAGTCCCAACTGGGGTTGTAAATTGAGGACTACCTGTATACGTTTGAGCACATACATAAAAAACTTTGTTACTGTAAGAAATACTGTGAAAGACAGGAAACATGTTGGAATAGGGAGACCAAAGCTTGCATATATCACAGATATACAACAAACACCACAAAATGCTTGTTGTACATTTTGGGTAGAACAGGTTTGCTACCAAGAATAGCACACCAGTATCTTCAGAAATAAGGAAGATGTTTAAATGCAAACAGCAACGACAATGACAACAAAACCCACGCACAGAAAAGAATATAATCAGAACACAACAATTACAACAAAGTCGAAAATGAAAAGGTGAAAAATCTAAATGTAGAGTTGTCTGGTGTCTTTGCTGCCATTTCAAGGTCATCTGAATATTTGCAGCCCAGATCTGGAAGCCTTCATCTTTCTCAACCAGTCCTAAAACTCAAAACAGGCTAACTGAGCCTCCTGCTTTAGAAAAGCCCATTTCACTACAGGGATTCCAGGATAGCTCTGCCTTTTGGGCCAGAGTAGCAACCTGCACCTTCCTAAACCCCTGTGAATATCAGTCGAAAAGGATAGTTGCTGAAGATAATTGCTGGAGATCCTTCCATGCCATTTTGAGAGAAGCATTACAAAATTGTAATGCAACTCCCTCAATACATTTAATTGACAAAACTAAGTAATAATTTTAATTAGCAATTTTATGATGTTTGTATGTCTATATTCTTGCTGGCTGGGGAATTCTGGGAGTTGAAGTCCGCCAGGCTTAAAGTTGCCAAGGTTGGAGACCCCTGATTTAGACTACACTGTTTACTATTAATAAAATAACAGTGTACTATTATTACACATTAACTCTGCTCAGCCCCCCCCCAAAAAAGTCTTTTGACAAGTTACCATATTTTTCGGTGTATAAGACACACCTGAGTATAAGACGCACCTTAATTTTGAGGGAGGAAAACAAGGAAAAAAGTATTTTACCTCTGCCTACCAGCATTTAAGATGGCGTTGCCCTCCTCCTCCTCCTGCAAGCGAGAGGTGCAGGGACTACTCGCTTTCCCCCCGAAGAGACCCCTCGCATGCTCTGGGGGGAGGGACAGAGCACAGCCTGAGGAACAAACCTCTTCAGGATGGTCTGGGGAGGGGATCTGCCCTGCAGCTTCGGGGAACAAGGCGGGTGCCACGATTTGCGGCTGGTCACCCCTCTGGCCGCGCTGACCACTCCCCAGCAATGTGAGGAGCCGCCGCTGCCGCTGCCTAAACCCTCTCTGCGCCCAGGAGCCAAGCTGAGCTGAATGGGAGCCCCTAAAGGGAAACGTTCCTCCTTTCCAGCCATCGCTGCCCGGATTCCCCAACGCAAATCTCAAGAGTCGTGCTTCACGTGGCGGCCAGTTCCCCTGCAATGTGCAGCGGGGAACTGGGAAGTGCTTTGGATTCGGGGAGGAGATTGTAGTGCTGCCGCCTGAAAGTGTTTTCCTGCACTTTGCAGAGCCGCGCCCTCCCGTCCTCCTCCTCAGCAGACTGAACTTGTTTCCTCCTGGCCAGATCCGCCACCTGAAACATGGTAGACTTTTTTTTGTCTCTGCACAGACCCCATGTTTTGAATCGGGAAGAGGATCGTGGGTTCGGGCGGCAAAATGGCTGAAGGGTGGGGGCCGGCGGGTGGGCGGGGCTACATTCGGTATATAAGACGCACCCAGATTTTCACCCCCTTTTTGGGGGTAAAAAGATGCGTCTTATACACCGAAAAATACGGTAGGTGTTTCCTTGGAAAGGCAAATGAGCTCCTGAACCAGAGAATCTGACACAGCTGACTTTTTCCCCTGCAGTTATTTCAGAGATTTTAAATGTCAGTGATGTTACAGCAACAATTAATCCCAAGGCAGAGCAGAGGGGAGGATAGCAAAGGTTTATCATTCAACTCTCAAAATTGCCCTGCGCATTTTCAGTTGATGAGTCATAAGCAGCCCAAGGCGGAGGAACAGTTTTTACCATTCATCAGCTGTAAAAGAAATGAAGGTGCAAGAGAAAAATTGCAAACTGCTCCTAGTTGTTCACAGAGGGTTTTTTTAAACATAGGAGGCTGCCCCATGTAGTTCATGACAGAGGCAGATGTACCTAGCACATGTTCACAGTTTGTTTCCCTTGTGCTATTCACTGAATGCCAAAGACAAGAGATCTGAGCACATGGAACAGAACAGAACATTGTTAGCTGTTAATACATTTTCCATGCTATATGGAATATATTTATTTAATTTAAACACCATCCCCAATCAACAATTCTGGGTCGGTTAAATCCAAGTCTGTAGCTTTTTTTTTTTTGAAAACAAGAAAGTAACCAGCAAATCTTTACTTTCTGTATAACCCTATAACTGCAATAGCGCATGGAAAAGTTGGGGCTGTACTATGTGCTAAGACAGGTTCTTTTTAATGAAGCTTTGTTGTATAAACCAGGGGTCCCCAACCCCTGACTACCAGGCCTTCGCCTATTTGCAACCAGGCTGCATGAGTGGCGGGGCGGCATGCACCCATGTGTTGCAGCTCAACTTGCATGGCGCATGTGCAGATACGCATCCCACACAATTTGCGCAAGTCAAGCTTCGTGTACATGAATATGTGTGCTGGCCCGCAGCTTGTGTAACTTGAGTGGCGTGTGCCTTGTGCACCAGCCTGCTGCTTGCACAGCCCGGTTCTCCTCTGCTCCCCTGCCAAGCTGCAAAGGTTGGGGACTACTGGCATAAACCACAACTGTTGGGGCTCACTCATTCTAAAATATAAGCCACAATTTATCTGACATGCTAAACCAAAAGCAAAGAAAATCTATGAAGACTTTATGTCTTTGGCTGTTGTGGCTCGCTGGCGCCAGAGTCCGACAGTGAGGAGGCTGGGGAGGAACATGGCCAGTTCTGGGGGCTGGGGAAAGCTTGGACAAGGGCTCGGCATTGGAGGCAGAGAGGGAGCTAGACAGCAGTGAGGCAGAGGAACAGCTGGAGCTCGTTCCTAGCGTGCGCATGAGCAGAGCTGCCAGAAGACAAGAACAACTGAGAAAACAGGGTCGACTTGGGAGTAAAGCCACACCTTGGAGATGATTGGCTCCTCCCATAGGAAACAAAAGACGAGCAAACGGGGAGTGGGCTTTTGCAGGAAACAATTCGTTCGTTCCGTGATTCTCAGAGACTCTGTGCCAAGTTTTGCCTTTTGCCTCGTTTGCCTCATTTGGAAACAAGTTACGGGGCAGCTTGCCAAGCGAGGTAAGATGTGTTGATAACTATCCGTTTGACAAACTGTTTGGATAGGCCTTGCTGACTGTGAAGGAAAGTAATTCACAGTCGTGTAAATAAAAGAGGTTTGCCAGACCAAGACTCTGCTTCCTGCTTTTTAAGGGAGCCTAGGTCAGAACATTGACTTGATTTAGCATGTCAGGTGAATTGTGGCTTATATCTTAGACACTACCAGGGTAGTCATATATTTCTATTTTAAAAGAATGTATAATCTCTACGATCAAGGGAAAACATGGAGTCTAAAAACATTCAGTGTTTTGCTGCCCAAATGCTTATTTATCAAAGGAAAGAAAGAACGAGGTTAGAAGACTGAAAGAGACATTCTGAGCCACTTGCTAGAGACTATGCTCATAGGGTTGTACAGTGGGATTTCCCCTCTGCCCCCAGTAGCCCATTTCCAAACTACTCCTTTTTGTTGTGTTAGCTTTTCCTGTCAAACCAATCTTTTGTTTGTGTTTGTTTGTTTGTTTGTTAAGAGTCAGTCTGCTGATGGATGGACGGACAGATGGAACGGACAGATGGATAGACACAGGGTGAGTCCCTTTGCATTATTTCTTTCCAACATTCCATTGGGCTGGAAACAATAAAAAAGGAGACTATGAAATTGTTCAGAGTTTAACCAACTGTAATTTGTTTGTAATTAAAGTTATTATTTCAGGCATTTATGGAGTGCTGAATAAAGCTCTTGGAAATATTTTTTCAAGTCACTGCTGCCAAACACCTTATATCTTTCCTCTGCTAATCTAAGAGTGGAAAAAGTAAAAAGATCTTCTTGTAGAGTTTTTTTCCTTCTGCAAAACTGGCAGGTTTTCAAGGGGATGTTTGTCAGTTTCATAAGTCTTTTAAGAGATTTGCCCTGTGTGTACAATAATGGGAAAAATACTTTTCCTCTGCTCACCCCTTTTATTTGATTACTTAAACATTTTTGGAACTGTAGCTTAAGGCCTATTAAGCAGTGGTGGGTTGCTACCGGTTCGCCCTGGATTGAGCGAACTGGTAGCGGCGGTGGCAGGAGGCTCCGCCCACCTGCCTGGACATCTCTGCGCATGCGCAGAAGCTTCTGAGCATATGCAGAAGTGTTGTGTGCGCATGTGCCCCCATGCGAACTGGTAGCGACCAAAATTGAAACCCACTACTGCTATGAAGTATTGTTGTAGTATGAAATATGAAGATACTTCTTGCTGTTCTAGACTTATTGAAAAAATAGCTATTCCTCCATGAGTTAAGAGATGGGGATAGGGGTGGAAATGACAGAGGTAACCATCACTAATAATGATGTAGAAACAGGATGAAGTTAAATTCCTTCTTTCTCTTGCATAATACTATAAATTTTTAACAGCATATTTACTATTTGTTTATCTTGCAATATATTGTAGCTTATCTTCTCCAAAGTTTATCCTCATAACAATCCTATGACATTCAGTAGTCTTTGAGATAACACTAGGATCAAATAATTGAGTGAACTTTATGGCTAATTAGAAATCGGAACCTGGATTTTCCTAATCTTAGTTTACAACTTGAACCATTACACTTCATTTGTTATCCAAGATGTATGAAAAACTAGGTCATTTAATGAATAAGAATCATTGATGGTTAGGATACTAAACAAAAGAAAGAAAAAACGTTCACAACTTCATAGTTAACTATGGAATCTGCTTTCAAAAAATCCAACAATGGAGATTACTTTAAACTTTTAAATAAAATCATGAAGGATAAGGTTACTAATGGCTACTTTATTTTTGCACTATATCTTCATTGTCCCTTCCCCATATCACGATCAGCCGATCTCTTACTACCAATTTTGGGAATATGACTATTGTACTAATGTTCTTCTTAGAGACTTCCATAATTACTGCTACAAAAAGAAAATGCTGAACTAGAAAGGTCCTTAGACTGATTCATTATGGTTCTTCTTAGGTTATGGTATTTGATAAAGCTAGATGAATATATCTAAATTTCATCAGGATTTAATGCAGGACTTTCTATTGCTAGCAAGCACCATGGGTTGCTACAACATCTATTGAGATTTCTAAATTCTGAAGAGAGAATTTCAAAGGGAACTTTTTGTTTACAGTATAATAATAAATTGTGCACCTAAGCAACACATAATTCACAACACTGTTCCAGAACTTCTACTGTAAACAATTAACATCAATAGGGCTGAAATTAGAGAAAACTAGAGAAACAGAACGCATATCCCTTCAAGTGCCTCAGATTCAGCAGGGGAGTTTATAACATGATCAGATTAATAGCTGGCATAAATCAACTGCTCACCAAAATTAATGAGGTTTTTAACACAGCCAGCATTTCAAGACTACATTAGGCAATAAAAGGCACACGTGTGTTGTCACAATGCAAGAAAAATGAGGTGACCTGGGGGGAAAATAGAAGCGGGGATCCATGAATCACCCATGCTGTCAAAACAGCATTGAAATAAGTTCTACAAGTGGAAAATGCACACTTGGGATTCCTCCTTCTGCTGCTTTGTGGTCCTTTAACTACAAACTATCCCTTTTCTTAGACTTGTCTTCATTTTAATATAATGAAATCTCATTTGATCAGATCTTTATGGAAAAGACTTTGCATGAAGCAAAGCAAAGCAAATCTCCACTATGTGTGAGGGTTCCAAGGAACACCCCCAACAAAATAAAGCTCTGAGGCCTAAGGTTCCTCAAAGTTCCAATTTATTAGAGCTGTCATGTTGGCACATCTGGGAAAACCCAAATCTGAAGCTTCCAGATTTTCCCCACGCAGCTAAGAGTTCACAGCCCTGCCCCACACCCACAAGTTCATCACATTGGCCAATCAACTCTTCACACTCCACCGGATACAATCTTCAGGCAGTCTCCATCAGACACAGGCAAAAGTCTTTGAATACAGAATGTCATTATGGCTAACTTTCTACAGCTCCAACAACAACCCTCTTCCAACTTCCCCAGCTAAAATATGTGGCAGTTTAGAAGCAAAAAGAAAATTGTCTTCCAAAACTGACACTGTGATTTATATTACTTGCATAAAGAAGTAATTACCCGAATGATAAAAATGTATCACTTGCATCTTCATTGATGTGATATCCACATTATGCAAATGTCAGAAATGAAGGTATATTTATTTATGTAAAAATTTATATGATGTCATCACACAAATGATAGAAGTCCAAAGATAACCTACTCCGGTTCTTCCTGCACTATACTAAATCAGTCTATTAAAATGAGGTTTTGCTGAAATAAAATAAAACACTTCTGGTACGGAACCACGTGACCTATTAAAATACAACTGCCAATTCAAATTCTCTTGAATGTTGTAATTGTATCCCGAAGCTCGGCGGTGGTGGATGTATATGAAAATGGGACATGCACAATCACTGCTACCTCTTTGTCCCCAGCCCTGGCCACTGCCACCACCAAATGGCCCAAACACTACCACTGCTGAATGGTCCACAACAGCAAGGGGATATGAAAATGGGAAGCCTCTGGCTGCTACCACTGTTTTGCCCACCCATTCGCTCACCGAGCTGGTTCTTCCTCCAGCCACCTGCAACGATCTGTCCCTGCAGCGAATAGTGTGGTTGAGTTGTCCTGCAGTGACTTGGTGGCAATGAGTTGGCAGAGGCAACTTGGTAGTGGTGAGCTGGCGGCAGTGAGCTGGCCACGCTGAATAGTCCTAGACCCATTTGACTGCTTGTAGTAATATAGTGCCACCTTTCAACATTGGATATCCTGTTAAATTATTATACTATTTATGAAATACAGCTGGGTTCACATACAGTATGAGCCGTGATATGGTTTGTCCGATTTGACTTGTTTTGCAAACCTAGGCAGAGTGTCTCTAAATGATAAGGTGATGGCATAGTGTGCTAATTGCTGTTGTTCTTGTTGTTGTTATCATCATCATCAAATTTATTTGCCACCTATCTTGAGATTCAAGGAGACTCTTGTTTGATGGTTAATGGTTCAGTATATTGTTTGAACTTTGCCGATTAAGGCTTAGACCACAAAGACTGGATAAGCAACCAATGGCTTATCAAAATATGTGAACCAAACCTTTACGGTATCAAGCTTTTTAAATTACCACTGGACATAGAAACCAGTGCTGCAAAAGTATTAGTTGTAAACAATTTATGAATTTGTCCAGCTGCAGTATGTTTGGTGAAATATCCCTTTAGCTTCTCTAAGAACTATGGCCCTGAGCAGTTCTAGTAGTATTATGGGAAATAGTATAAGAATATTATGAGAAACACTCTTGGTATACATATGCTACTTTGTCTCCCACCTATGCTCTCTTTCTCTCCCTCTTTTGCTAAAGTGAACTCTGATTCAATTATGATCTTGCTAAACATGGATTTCTGCATAACTTACTCAACCAGTTCACAGCTTTGTAGTGACTCTTTGTCCACATAATTACCACTGCTTTGCTAAACATTTGACTTTAAGATACAGTCAGAATGATTTTTTGTGTCAAATAGTCAAATGTCTGATGAAAAGGCTTGGTGATAAAAGGGTACTTAAAGGAAGGATCAAGTTTTTATTGGTTGCTTTATTTCTTCTCCTTCTGCAGGCAAGTGAGCCTGATTGTCTCATGAGTCTAAGGGAGGAATATTCAGAGAGAAATTTAAAAAAAGAGTAAATTCTTACCACAAACTGATTGATGTCTCTCTCAAGTCCCATGTTGGGGAGATCTGGCATCATATGTGCTACCACCTTGAACCCAGCATCTTTGGCTAACTGGAACGATTCACACACAGCCTTTACTGTATGGCCCCTGGAATAAGGAAATTGTTGAGAAACTTACATATACATATTCAAAAATTATGTTCCCCATGATGAAAACTTCTTGTGTAAACATTTTAGAATATCTGTATCCAAAACCCTTTACCTTCTAAATATTATGAAAACTAATAAAATCTATAAATAACAACATTAAAGGATCAGTATAACCACAAAGGGGACACGATGGCTCAGTGGCGAAGACGCTGAGCTTGTCAATCGAAAGGTTGACAGTTCAGCGGTTCGAATCCCTAGTGCTGCGTAATGGGGTGAGCTCCCGTTACTTGTCCCAGCTTCTGCCAACCTAGCAATTCGAAAGCACGTAAAAAAATGCAACTAGAAAAAAGGTAACAGCGCTCCGTGCACCTTCAGCGTTTAGTCATGCCGGCCACATGACCACGGAAACGTCTTCAGATAGCGCTGGCTCTTCGGCTTAGAAACTGAGATGAGCACCACCCCCTAGAGTTGGAAACGACTAGCATGCATATGTGGGGGAACCTTTACCTTTACCTATAACCACAAACTTAATAAGCATGGAACAAAGAAAGGCCTGGAAACTATGTTCTAGACAAAATAATTCTAAACATGTTGGCCATATTGGTTAAAAGTATTTTTTTATGTCTCATTGTCAAAAAAGGAGTTCAAATGTTAATAAACATATACAAATTAATTGCTACAAATCTGGCATAGTTTTTTTTCCTTCTAGTGTCACATAATTTTTTAGACAAACCCTATACCCATAATTTTTGATACCACAGATTTCAAATACTGAAGCTATAATCAAGACTATATATATCATTAATATATAGGAAATGATTGACAGTCACACCCAACAAAAGCTAAAAGACAGAACCATGTTCAAATGGAACATGCATGGAATGTACATTTAATAACATTATTTCTACAAACCTCATTTTCTACCCATATTCTATTCCATGTTGCTATATTTGTAAATTTTTCTAACTCTAATTTGAGTTGATATAGGAAAAATTAGAGAGGATATTATATTTACTCGAACCCGGAAGGTCTACCTTCCATATTGTAATATCCTCTATATTCAATTATTTATTTGTCTGTGAAAGACAACAGGACCCTTAAAAACAATAGCTACCTAAGATAAGCATGAAAATATCTTCATCTTCCAGATTCCCTCTTCTTTATAGGTGAAAGAAGTCATTGTGGGAAGGTTAATAGATGCATACAAGACTTAGGGTTATTGGGGCAAGAATGCTAAATACACTCAAACAAATCCACAATATTAGGAGGCAAATATTGGATAAGAAAATGAAGCATTCCGTCGGCAGAACTGATATGCAGTTCTGTTGATAAAGCATTGTGCTTAATCCAATTAATCATGATGATATGGAACTGCATATCAGTTCTGCCCACAGAATTTATTCTCCCTTCGGCCTACAAGATTATAGAACCTTCTAAAATGCATCCAGGTTGTTTGTGATGGAGAAAAAGAATGAAGGAGACTCCTATTGCATAGCATAGGCAAGTGATGGCTAACCTTTTTGCCATCGTGTGCCAAAAGCGGGGAGAGCGCGGTGGGGTCACACGCACGCATGCCCACATCCATAATTATATGCACCCCCCCGTGCTCCCCCCGCTTTTGGAACGTGATGGCACTGTGGGCCCGGTAGGCCCATTTTTTGCTCTCCCTAGGCTCCAGAGCCTTTCTAGGAGCCTGGGGAGGGCAAAAACGATCTCCCCCCACCCAGAGGCCTTCCGGAGGCCGGAAACAGTGTGTTTCCTGACTTCTGGTGGGCCCAGAAGGCCCGAAAATCAGCTGGCTGGCGCATGCATGCATGCTGGAGCTGAGCTCGCGTGCCCACTGATATGGCTCCGCGTGCCACCTGTGGCACCCATGCCATAGGTTTGCCATCCCGGGCATAGGCAGAAACTCACAAGCGCTATGTTGGATGATTTATTGCAATCACCAATTTCAAGAGTTTTAAATGAAGGCTAAGTAATCTCTCATTCTGTTCCTTTCCAAATGTTTTATTAATCCCCTTTACTCTGTAGGATCTTCCTTTATATATTTTATATACCTTGTTTATAATATCGCCACACAATTACATTTCAAAAATTACATCTCTATTTCTATCATAAGCAAAGAACCAAGTCGTCTTGCTAAGGCAAGCCCCCGTTACTCGTGTCAGCAGAGAAGGCCTGTTGCAGATCCTGTCAGTCAAGAAACTCCGACTGGCAGGATCCAGAAGAGCCTTCTCTGCTGTAGTGCCGGCCTCCTGGAACATCCTGCTCCTCTCTGCAGACTGACATTTGCTCTTACCCTCCATCCTTCTGCAGGGCCTGAAGACCTGACTCTGCTGTTTGTCCTGTGGTCCCAATATGGAAGTACCGCACTGGAGGTGGCTACTGGACTAATTAGCTGACTTCATTCACCTCTGCACTTTCTGTTCCCACTCTGCCCTTCTTTTAATTCATATTATTGTACTTTCCTTCTTTGTTTTTATTTTTTCACTGCATTGCTATTGTTATGTTTACATTTATTATTATTTTTTCCCTTTTTCCATTTTACTATTGTAAGTCACCCAGAATAGCCTCACAGTGAGATGGGCAGCAAATAAACTTAACAAATGTATGCATGTATAAATGTACCTAAACACATTTTAGATGCCTAGAGTAATAAGAAAAGGGTAGTGAGCAGTGGTGGGATTCAAGTAATTTAACAACTGGTTTTCTGCCCTAATGATTTCTTCCAAGAACCAGTTTGCCAAACTGCTCAGGAAGTTAACAACCGGTTCTCCCGAAGTGGTGCGAACTGGCTGAATCCCATCACTGGTAGTGAGCTATTTAGCCTGCTATTTACACTTACGTTGTGAACTGAGTTTCATCTCTAAAGCCTGAACTAGGACTCAATTTAACAGACTTGATTCAGAAATGGACGAGCAAAACTGTGCTCAGAAAATAGGTTCTTTCTTGCTCTCTCGCCTCCTCATCAACTTTACTACAGCCATCCATCTTCTCCCATCCATTCTCTGCTCCTGAAGATTGAGAGGTACTTTGAATCTTCAAGGGATGGAACCATGAGTCATTGGGAAAGTGGCTTTTAACAAGCCAGGAAAATTTAAAGGTTTACTTGCACAAGCAACAGCACTGTATCCAAAAGAAACTACTGCAGCTTCAAATACTTTCACTTCAATACAATTAGTAATACAAATAAGATATTGCTAATTTTGTTAGCTACCTCGTCCTAGACAGATTATTATTGTATTTATGAACATCTTATGGTATTACTATGAAGTCGGTAAGTTTAGGATATCAGTAGAAATATTTCCACACTTATCTCATAATTTGAATGGTATTTGACTAATTTAGTTTATATTAATTTACTTAAGTTCACATTATTGTTAGTTGAATGCAGAATAATCCTACATACATACATACATACATACATACATAAATACACACAGTATATATCAGTGCATTACAAATTACAACTTTCTCTATTTTGCCCATTCTCTTGACCCATTTCTTCTTCCTTGGTCTATTTCTTTTCAGAGTAGAGCTTCGTGTATTTTCTATATATGAATAAACCAGCTCAATATTCTTTCTTAGTGTTCACTCATTTTTGTATTCAATCCACATTCATTCTGGCACTCATCCATTCTTCACTGTTTTTATGATAAACGCTTCTTAAGTCACTCTTCCCCAATGCATTCAACGTACCTTTTCCCCCCTGACCTACAAAACTCCTGCTTCCATGTAACAAAATGCAGATACCTGCCCTTATTTTTTTTTCTTATTCTATTCAGATGTGTTCAATTCTTGATGATTATCTAGACAAGTCCTTGCAATTTCCTTGGCAGGTTTTTCAGCAGTGGTTTTCCTTTGTGGTCTAAAGTCACCCAGCTGGCTTTGTGACCTTGTGAGATTAGAATTCTCAAGGTATCCCATTTCTAGCCTGATAACTTAATCACAACACCAAACTGTATTATTTATTTATTTATTAATAAATAAATTTGCCACCCATCTCGCTGCGAGGTGACTCTGGGTGGCTTACAACATTAAAAACAATAAAACCATACACACATACACACACACAGAGTTGACAACTTTGAGCCGAGGTGGCACAGTGGTTAGAATGCAATACCTCAGCTACTTCAGCTGACTGCTAGTTCAGCAGATCAGCGGATCAAATCTCACCGGCTCAAGGTTGACTCAGCCTTCCATCTTTCCGAGGTGGGTAAAATGAGGACCCGGATTGTTGGAGGCAATATGCTATTTAGTATACTGTCTTTGGTGTAAGCCCCCCAGAGTCCTCGGAGAGTGGGCGGCATAGAAATATGACTAATAAAAATAAATAATAAAATAAAAACTTACAACAGTTCGTTTAGTGACCATTCAAAGTTACAACGGCACTTTAAAAAGTGACTTATGACTCTTTTTCCCACTTACGACCATTGTAGCATCCCCATGATCACATTATCAAAATTTAGCAATATATTTATGATGGTTGTACTGTCCTAGGGTCATGTGGTCACCTTTTGCACCTCTCTGATAGGGGTACAAAAGCCAATAGGGAAGCCCAATTGACTAAACAACCGTGTTACTAATTTAATAACTGCAGTGATTTGCTTAGCAACTGTGGCAAGAAAGGTCGTAAAATGGGGCAAAACTTACTTGTCTTGCTTAGCAACATAAATTTTGGGTTCAGTTGCGATTGTAAGTCGAGGATTACCTTTAATCATAATAAAACCATAATAAAAATACAGGTTACAAGATGGGGAGGGAGAGAGCAGAATGGGGGGAGGTGAGATCTGTGATGCCCTTTTACACAGCCATTACAGCATCTTTTGACAAACATTGGAATATGTGTCTTATAGTTCTTCTGAGTCAGTGGTGGGTTTCAACATTTTTTACTACTGGTTCTATGGGTCTGGCTTGGTGGGCGTGGTATGCTTGGTGGGCGTGGCTTGGGCATGGCAAGGGAAGGATACTGTAAAATCTCCATTCCCTCCCCACTCCAGGGGAAGGATACTGCAAAATCCCCATTTCTTCCCAATCAGCTGGGACTGGGGAGGCAGAGAATAGATGGGGGCGAGGTCAGTCAGAATTTTTACTACCGGTTCTCCGAACTACTCAAAATTTCCACTACCAGTTCTCCAGAACTGGTCAGAACCTACTGAAACCCACCTCTGTCCTGAGCATGTAAAATTTCTATATTTTTCTATCTTTAGTAAATATTCTACCAAGATACACAAACTCATATATCTCTTTGTCACCACTTAGGTATAACTTGCAATCATTCACTCCATTTTTATTAATACAATTACTCTAGTCAATATACAGATCCTGCTCCCTCCACTGAATCCTTTAGTAAACATTCCACTGGTTCTCATGCATTTTACTTAATGACGCACTGCTCTTGTGGCATTCAGCAACCGATATTGCTATAGTGTTTGTGCTAATCAAATCAAGGCCATTCTCTTTATCATACTCTTTCACTAAATTAGCAAATGCGCAAAAATCTTTCTCAAATTCATAACCTTTTCCATTGCTATTTTATTTATATATATAACCTCAGAAAACAAATATATATATATATATATGTTTTCTGAGGTTTTCGCGGGTGTTTGTATGTAGGTCTTTGGTTATTCGGGTTTTCTCCCGCGTGAAATTGGAAGTGTCTTGGCAACGTTTCGACGAAGTCTCATTCGTCATCTTCAGGCTGGTGTTCTCAGCTTCGGGCTTCCAGGAGCCCGAAGCCGAGAACACCAGCCTGAAGATGACGAATGAGACTTTGTCGAAACGTCGCCAAGACACTTCCAATTTTACGCGGGAGAAAACCCGAATAACCAAAGACCTATATACAAACACCCGCGAAAACCTCAGAAAACATATATATATTATCCCACCTTTATTATTTGTATAGAAAACTCATGTCAGCAAACATAACTACTACTCTTTCCTCCTCCTATTTTCTCCACAACCATCGTCTGTGAGGTGAGTTGGGCTGAGAGGCAGAGAGAGAGAGTGATTGGGCCCAAATTACTTTCACGCCTAAAGCGGGATGAGGCGTTGGACTTACCGTGAACGCCGTTTCTCCGGGGGCTGCGGAGTGGGTCAGGAGTGGGATGATGCAGATGGTCTGACCAGTCACTGAGTCGAATTGTTTTGGCCACGCCTCCTCAAGCCTCCTTTGGGCCCAGTTTATTTGAAGAAGATGGAACTGTAAGACAAACTCAGTTAAGCATCTATTACGGTTGTGGAGCACGCAGGCCGGGTGGGGCTGACCCACTCCGCAGCCCCCGGAGAAACGGCGTTCATGGTAAGTCCAACGCCTCTTCTCCCAGAAGGCTGCGGAGTGGGTCAGGAGTGGGATATGCCCAAGCTCGTTCGCCCTATGGGTGGGAAGCCTGCGAGCCCGCGGCCACTGAGGAAAGATGGACCTGTTGGAGGACCCTCCTACCGAAGGACGCCTCCGCGGAGGCGAATACGTCTAGCCGGTAGTGCTTAATAAACGGAGTGGGGGTCGTCCAGGTGGCCGCCCTACAGATTTCTTCAAGGGAGGCTTGCGTGGCCCAGGCAGCAGTGGTAGCTGCACTGCGCGTGGAGTGCGCAGTGACGTTCCGAGGTGCGGGAAGAGCCTGCGCCTCATAGGCACGGGCAATGCACGCCTTAATCCAACGGCCAATGGTGGCCGAGGAGACTTTGGATCCTAGAGAGGTAGGCTGGAAGGATACGAAAAGAGTCTCAGATCGTCTGGAAGGCGCCGTCCGCGAGATGTAAATCTTAAGTGCTCTGCGGACGTCCAGGGTGTGCCACCTACGTTCCAAGGGATGGACCGGCCGAGGGCAGAAGTTGGGCAAAATAATTTCCTGCTCTCGGTGAAAACGGGAGTTTACCTTGGGAACAAATGTAGGGTCTAGGCGGAGAACCACCCTGTCCGGGTGGATGACACAGAGATCAGGCCTGATGGAGAGGGCCGCCAGTTCGGAAATGCGCCTGGCCGAAGTTACAGCCACCAGGAAGGCCACCTTGAAGGTGAGGAATCTGAGACTCGAGGAACGTAGGGGTTCAAACAGAGGCTCGGTGAGGGCCCGAAGTACTCGTGGTAAGTCCCAGGTAGGGTATCGGTGGATTGCTGGAGGCCGAAGGTGCCGGACCCCCCGCAAAAATCTGTGCACCGATTGGTGATGTGACAGAGGGGCTCCGTCCCTGGGAGACAGAACCGTGGAGAGCGCGGCTACGTGGCGTTTAAGGGTGTTGAGTGCCAAACCCTTGCGGAGTCCTGAGTGCAGGAAGTCGAGGACCTGTGGGACAGAAGCAAGAACAGGGTTAATCCCGCGCGTCAAGCACCAAGAGACAAATACCTGCCAGGTGACGTTGTAGAGCCTGATGGTGGAAGGCTTTCTGTCCGCCTGCATTACACGAATGACGTCGTCCGAGTATCGTGCCTGCTTCAGAAGGAGCCTTTCAAGTGCCAAACGGCAAGGCTCAACCACTGGGGTTCCGGATGACAGATGGTCCCCTGAGTGAGACGGACCCTCTCCGGAGGAATGCGCCAGGGTCGGGATTTCGAGAGTGCGACCAGGTCGGAGAACCAGGGGCGCCGCGGCCAGTGAGGGGCAATGAGAATTACCTCCGCCTCCTCCGCCAGGATTTTGCGGATCACCCTGGGGATCAGGGTCAGGGACGGGAAGGCGTAGAGAAGAGCCCTCGGCCAAGGGCAGCGGAGGGCGTCCGTGTCCTCCGCGCCAGGTGTCGGATAGCGGGTGAAGAACCGCGGGAGGTGGGAGTTCGCTGGGGAAGCGAACAGGTCCACTTGTGGGTGCCCGAATCTGTGGCAAATCTCCCGAAAGATGTCGTGATCGAGTCGCCATTCTGATTGGTCTATGGACGTCCGACTGAGGAAGTCGGCGCATAAGTTGTCCACCCCTGCGATGTGGTCCGCTCTTAGTGAGGCCAGGTGGGCTTCCGCCCAGCGTCCCAGTTGAAGGGCCTCTTGGAGCAGCGTCCTGGATCGGGTCCCCTCCTGCCGGTTGACATGGGCTTTCGCCGCCACGTTGTCGGTGAGTATTAACACGTGGTGGCCCCGCACTGTCTGGTGGAATGACCGTAGGGCTAGGCGGATTGCCCGCAGTTCGAGGAGGTTGATGCTGGACTTTGCTTCCTCGGCCGACCAGCGGCCTTGAGTCACCAGAGTGTCCATGTGTGCACCCCAGCCGAACAGGCTCGCGTCCGTCGTGATGATGACCTTTGGCGTGTCGACGAAGATGCATCCCTTGTCCAGGGCCGGAGACAGCCACCAGCGCAGGGACCTGCGGGTCGATGGAGATAGCCTGACTCTGAGGAGAGAGGTGGAGCTGCGGGTGCGCTGATGGGGCAGCAGGAACCACTGGAGTCTGCGAGCGTGGAGTCGCGCCCAAGGGACTACATTGATGCAGGAGGCAAGTTTTCCGAGAAGCTTTGAAAGGGAGAGAATCGTGGTTGTCGGGTCCTGAAGAAGCCGACGGATAATGAGTCGAATGTCCGACCTCCTCTCCTGCGAGAGGAATACTTGGCCCAGGCGCGTGTCTATGATCGCGCCTAGATGTGTGAGGCGCGTCTGAGGAATTAGTTGACTTTTGGGTACATTTATTAAGAACCCGTGGTCCTGTAGGACCCTCAGGGTGATTCGTAGGTCGGTTTGAGCCTGAGAGAGGGAGGGCGCCTGGACCAGGATGTCGTCCAGGTAGGCTTGAAGCCGTACCGGGATCGACCTTAGATGGGCTATCAAGGCCGCAAGGATCTTGGTGAAGCTGCGCGGGGCGGAAGCCAGGCCGAAAGGCAATGCTCGGTATTGCAGGTGCCGCCCGGCGTAGCTGAACCTGAGATAGCGGCGGTGAGCTGGCGCTATTGGAATATGTAAGTATGCCTCGGAGAGGTCGATGGAGGCCAGGAAGTCTCCGGGCCTCACACCCTCGAGAATGGATCTGAGAGTGGACATTTTGAACTTCCTGTAAACTAGGTGTGAGTTGAGAGACTTTAGATCCAGGATTGCCCTCCAGCCCCCAGAGCGCTTTGGTACTACAAAAAGGATTGAGTAGTACCCCTGTTTCCTGTGGGCGGGAGGGACCTCCTCGACCGCCCTGATGTCTAGGAGGTGGCGGATGGCCAAGTCCATGAGATTGCGTTTGTGGGAGGACTTGGAAACAGGGGAAGGCACAAAGTGGCTGGGGGGGCTGGAGAGGAATTCCAGATGAAGGCCAAATTGAATGGTGTGTAGGACCCACTGGTCTGTAGTGATCTGAGCCCACCTGTCCAGGAAGAGGAGTAGGCGACCCCCTATAGGGGCGGCCAGACAAGAGTCATTTTTGGCGGCGGTTCTGGCGTCCGCCAGTCCCCCGGGAGGCGCGCTTGGGCGGGCCGTAGTTTCTGGACCTGTCACGAAAGGAACCCCTGTCCTGAGGGCGAAAGGAACCCTGTGAGTACGGCCGCTGCGAGGTGCCTTCTTGGGGAGAAAATCTGGAGGGTTGTCTACGATAAAATGGGGTAGCCCGGCGATCCGCCCGTCGGGCAGTAGAGGGCAGGATCTTTCTCCGGTCCTTGTCCTCGACCAAAAGAGGGTCGAGGGACTCGCCGAACAGATTAGTCCCCGAGTACGGGGCTGCGGCGAGGCGCCATTTGGACTTAAGGTCGGCTGGCCATTGGCGCAGCCATAAAAGGCGGCGGGATGTGACAGTGGACGCCATTGCCCGTGAGGCATATTTGGCCGCATTGAGAGTGGCGTCGGAGGTAAATTGAGTGGCTGCAATTATCTTGTTAAGGTCCTGATGGACCCTAACTTCCTGGGTGGCAAACGGGCTTGCAGCTGTTGTAACCACAAGAGAGAGGACCTAGAGAAAAAGGAGGCAGCCGTGGCGGCTTGGATTGCCCAGGCGGAGGCTTGGTGGGCCTTTTTGAAAGATAGGTCAAACTTCTTATCCTCGGGCTTAAGGCGTTCGGATGAATCCCCAGTCAGAAACGGTGAAGGGGACGACAGAGCTGCTACCGGGCCGTCAACAGATGGTACCTGCAACATGTTGGTAAGGCCGGATTCCATGTTATAGTTGCGGCGATCAGTGCCACTGGGCGTAGGAAGCGATGCAGGGTTGGCCCATTGTTTGCGCACCACATCAAGGAATAGTTTGGGCGCCGGTACGAACAGCTGCTCCATTACGGGCTCGGAGAAGATACCCTGGTTGGCTGGTGGTGCGGTTGATGGGGCGGAATCCATCGAGGGGCTTGCAAGACCTGAGGTGACCTTGGCCTTGTGTAAGAGGGACTTGAAAAGCCCCTGCGGGAACAATCCGGTAAATGCTGGAACGTCTGGCGTAGTACCCTCGTCATCGGAGAGGTCTGGGTCTCTCCGGGGCTCATCCTCCGAGCAGAGGTCCGCACTGCCCCTGGAGCGAGATGGAGATCGCTCTGGAGAATGTTCAGGTGAGCCAGTGAGGCTAGCCGAGGGCGAGACGCGGGAGCGTCTAGATTGGAGGCTTTCTGATGCCAACGAAGCCGAGCGGCGAGCCGAGAGCCCCGAAGCAATGCCGTGGGAAATGGCCCTGGCAATTAGCTGCTGAATAGAATCAGGCAGGTTGGCCAGATCCCTTATTTCATGGCTGACTACCGGAGGTGCGGGGGCCGAAACAGCGGTCTGGTCGGGCCCTTGACAATCGAAAGGATCTTTGGTATCTGGAGTGGCCCCTGATAGTTGTGAATCCTGCTGTTCCCCAGATACCTCCGGTGAGAGAGCCTGAGAGACATCGATTTCGCTCTCCACCTGCTCTTGTAGAATGGTGTCTGCCGAGACTGCGTGGGCCTCCTTCTCTGCCAGAGCAATCTGGCGCTCCAGGGCCTTGTGCCTTCTTTGGAGATCTTTCAGCTCCGTTTGGGACTGCTGAGGAACCTTTTTACCGGAGGCCGATTTGGAAGAAGCCTTGCGGCCAGGTTCCGGTGAATGATCTGCCATAGCAAGGGAGGCAGAGGTAGGGCGGCTGTCCAGGTGACTGGAGGAAGCCAGCGCCATGGTTGGGAGTAAGGCACCTAATCACCCCCTGAGCAAGTGGTCTGAGTTAAGGGGGGGGGGCCCGCTGCGAAATGGGCGTCCAAATGAGCTCGCCCACGAGGAGGGCGTATGTTGAGGTGCCTAATGGCCGTCGAGCTCTAACGGGGTCACCGCAATAGAAGGAGACCGTCGCCTGCGTAGTCGCGGCTTCCAAAATGGCCACCGGAGTTTTAAAACGGCTGGCGCGGCTTGCAAACGGCCGGCGGGGAGATAAAATGGCCGCCGGGAGACTAAAATGGCCGGCGCGGCTCTAATGCGGTTGTGTAATGGCCACCGGGATGATTCAGGCTGGCGCGAATAGCTCAAACGCCGCAGGACGAAGCAATCTCGCCGGGCAATGAGCCACTGTACTTGCCAATAGCCGGGGCGGCGGCCGCAGCCAAGGCTGAGCAGGCGCGCTGAGGCGCTATGGAAATTGCACTCCTGGGTTGTCTAAGGCTGGCGTGAAGCGCTCGTCAGCTGAGAGGCGGTTGAGGCGGCGGCGGTTGCGGCGGCGCGGCGGCGGCGTTTTCAGCCTTAGACTGAAGTGGCCAGCTCGCACAGCGCAGAAAGGACCCTTAGTAGAAGTCTTGAGATCTTTGGAGTAGATGAGGAGATGAGATGACTCAGATGCGTCTGTCAGATTCCACTGAGTCGAATAAACTGGGCCCAAAGGAGGCTTGAGGAGGCGTGGCCAAAACAATTCGACTCAGTGACTGGTCAGACCATCTGCATCATCCCACTCCTGACCCACTCCGCAGCCTTCTGGGAGAATGAGCAAAAATCTGGCCTGCACCTTCCCTACCTGGATTACTACTGTTTTGCACTTCACTAAATTGTCATTTTTATATTATTTCAATCAATTTTCTGCCACACTCTTCCAGATATGCTTAACAATCCCCCCTCCCATTTCAGAATATTTCTGCATTCAATTGTTATCTCCTCCCCCCACCGTTTTTTTTAAACGTAGGAATAACAATGGCATTCTTAACAATATTGAAACATTTCAATATTTTGACAGCATTCATGCTTCTCTTTCACTACTTTTTGAAGTCAGTCAGTCCATTTTACTCAATCAGAAAACAGTCAAGTCAATCAGTCCATTTTACTCAATCAGAAAACAATTCCACACCAGTGAATTTTTTAGTACTGTTTTCTTTGAGCCTTTTACGTTTTAATAGAAAACTAACCTACCTAAGAAATGCTTATGATTCCATATTGCACGGAAGAAAGTGAAAAGTGAAGGTGAAACATTTTAAAGTGGAAAGTTAGGATCAGTTAAGAACACTTGAATGGGCCTCTTCAAGGCTAATTCACATACTACATTGTTATAGATACTCTTAAATGCTTGCAGATATGAATGCAAAATGAGATGACAAAATTGTGAAGTTACAGGCAATGGTAACTGGAATGTAGCAACTGGCAGCCACTTTTTTTTGTTGAATATTGAACATCGAATTTGGTTTCTGCAAGTACCATCTAGGGCAGGGGTGTCAAACTCAAGGCCGGGGGGGCCAGATGCGGCCCGTGGGGTGCTTAGATCTGGCCTGCAGGGCTGCTCTAGAAACAGCAAAAGACCGGCCCACGGAACCTCTGCCCGCAAAAACAGAGCTCAGGAGGGCCACGTGTGCCCTCCTGAGCTCCCTTTTCGCTGGCAGAGGGTTGCAGGAGGGCTTCACAGCCAAAAACGGAGCTCGCACGGGCCATGGGTGGACCTCCCAAGCTCTGTTTTCTCTAGCAGAGGGTTGTAGGAAGACATCGCAGCCGAAAACAGAGCTTGGGAGCCCATTTTTGCTGGCAGAGCACTCAGGCCCCCAGAGGCGGCCCCAACACAAGTGATATCGAGCTGGCCACACCCACCCTGACCATGCCCTCCCCCTCCCCGAGGTCAAACACAACCCTGATGCAGCCCTCAATGAAATCGAGTTTGATACCCCTGATCTAGAGTGAATGCATATACAGATATTTGGCATTATATATTAGTATACATATATTTATATAAATGAAAAACAAAAGACATAGCTATAAACAGTTACTCAGATTTCTTGAAAGTATCTGCCATAAAAGTCACATTTCTACAATAAAACTCTCATATTCCTGCTATCATGTGTTTAAATATATGCAAGCTGCTGCATTTTTATAATTTCTTTTGCTTGCACGCTGCCTGTTTCCAAAGGCTCTAGGAGGCTAACAATGTCAGCATATAAAATAATAGTCCCAGAAAACCCTCAATGCATATAAAAATAAAACGATCAAGAAAGATAAAAATACAAATACCATACATCCATAACCCAACCTTCCCATTACAACACACCCTCCTCCTATGAAAGATGAAAGATGTAGGTGTTTCAATTATTTCCTAAAGTCAAAGAAGGACTACGTTAAATAAATCTCTGCCCAAAGGGAATTCCAAAAAGCAAGGCAACATTTGATCAAGCACACTGCCTTGGATACAGAGTGTAAAGAAATTGCTGTTGATTTCTTCGTGCAATTTCCAAGTCTTTCCTGCATCCAAAGAGAACATCTGACACAAGGAAAGCCTTAGTTCTGGATGCTTTAGTTTGCTGCGAATATGCAGCAGAATAAGTTGGTAATTTAGAATTACGTATGATGCCTAAGACTTTCTGCAATCATAGTGTGGTATAAACCGAAACTTCTTTCAACTTTGAATCCCAGGCCCTAATATTCGTAAGATTATCAAGTCCAAGAAAGTGACTCATCTCAAAGGTAAACTTTGACGTACTACTTCCCTTTTTAAATATAGTCAATTGTACACATGAACCCTTAAATCTGGTTCACCCCCCAAATGATCAAATTCAGCACGATTCTTTTGCATGAACTTGCTTAAAAATCAGCAAATACTTTGTTTACTGCTATTATTTATTCAAATTTATTGGCCACCCAAGTCCAGTGGACGAGCTGTACTTGGTTGTACTTATGTTGTGCATCTGAGACAATTTCCACAAATACAGAAAGGGGACAAGGAAACTTAGCTTATTGCCAGTATTAAAAATACTGCTGGATTAAGGCTATGGACTGATGTAGACTTGCATTCTGCTGTCAGAATGTCTAATTCTGTTAACATCTAGTAAACTGGAGCATGTCTCATCATTTAAGCATTTAAGTGAACGTCTCGAAGGGTAAGCAGGGCTGAGCTTGGTGGGTGTTTAGATGGGAGACCTCCAGGAATTACAGGGCTGTCAATTAGACTTGTACCACTGCCAAGAAAACTTCATGGACATTTGAAGTACCAGGACTTCATATGGAAAGAAAATAATTGCTACTCCAGAGATTATGTCCTCTGGCCTAGTGCTGCCAAATGGCACAAATGACTTGTAAACTACTTGGGGATATT
Source organism: Ptyas mucosa (assembly GCA_012654045.1). Classification (NCBI taxonomy): domain Eukaryota; kingdom Metazoa; phylum Chordata; class Lepidosauria; order Squamata; family Colubridae; genus Ptyas; species Ptyas mucosa. The sequence goes on from WNWU01000013.1 coordinate 2,311,680, forward strand.
CTTTTTTTTTTCCCTACCATAAACCTACTCCCAGTTAGATTTGCTGTCTGGCCAAAAAATTAGCATTATAAGGGATCAGAGAAGTTTTTTTTTCCTTGCCTATTTATTTTAAACCGTAATAAATATCAATGATATTTATATATGCCCGTGATGGCGAATCTATGGCACGCATGCCACAGGTGGCACGCAGAGCCATATTGGTGGGCATGCAAGCTCAGCTCCGGCGTGCATGCACGAGCCAGCCAGCTGATTTTCAGGCCTTATGGGACCACCAGAAGTAGGGAAACAAGCTGTTTCCTGCCTCTGGAGGGCCGGGGGGGGGGGGGGGGAGGCCCGTTTTTCTCTCTCACCAGGCTCCAGGGCCTCTGTAGGAATCTGGAGAGGCTGAAAACGGCCTTCCTCACACACACACACACCCCGGAGGCCAGAAACAGCCCGTTTACCAATCTCCGGTAGGTTGTGCACACATGGGTGGGGGGCATAGAATTATGGATGTGGGCATGCACGCGTGCGACACCCCCCCCGGTCCTGGCACGTGATGGCAAAAAGGTTAGCCATCACTTATATATGCCAAGCCATAGCATAGATACCAAACTAAGAAGTCCAAAAGGTGTTCTTGCTGTGAAGACATTGCAACAATCTGACTATTTTGGCTGCATCTTATATATTAAAACTCAAGATGGTTTTTAAAGCTAACCTTTTTGCCGTCGCATGCCAAAAGTGGGTGGAGCCGGGGGGGTGGGTGTCGTGGGTGCGTGCGCCCACATCCATAATTCAATGTGCCCTGCCTCCCGCGCATGTGCACGTGACCCCCCTCACACACTTCCCCCTGCTTTTGGCATGTGATGGTACGGTGGGCCCAGTAGGCCCGTTTTCTCCCCTCCCCAGGCTCCAGAGGCTTTCTAGGAGCCTGGGGAGGGCAAAAACAGCCTTCCCCATCCCCCCGGAGGCCTTCCGGAGACCAGAAACAGCCAGTTTTCTGACTTCCGGTGGGACCGGAGGGCCTGAAAATCAGTTGACCGGTGCGCGCATGTGCACTGGAGCTGAGCAAGGGCAACACTCGCGTGCCCACCAATATGGCTCCGCGTGCCACCTGTGGCACCCGTGCCATAGGTTCGCCATCACGGGTATAGGATTTCCTGCCTGAAAAGGGGGCTGAACTAGAAGACCTCCAAGGTCCTTTACAACTCTAGTATTCTTTTATTCTTTTTTACCTTTGTCCCCCCAGGTCTTACCTGTTAGTATCTCTGGCCACATCTTCATAAATGCTTTGTACTCCAATTTCCAGCCTTGTGCATCCATAGGACAACATGTCACTCAAATGCCGTTTTAGGCAATAATCTGGCCTGGTCTCTATAGTAATCCCAATGCACTTTGTAAGGCTCCGTTCAGAGTATCTGTAGAAGGAAGTAATAAGAAAAGTGAGGTGAAAAAGAGCTGCAAATAAGATGGGTTAAGTTTAGTCAAGAGTGTTCATGTTATGGTTCACAGGTTACATCTATCTAAGCTGGCACAGCTCATTACAATCACTGGCTTCGGAGAATATCTTAGCAAATCATTTTATGACAGCTATGACAATGGTGCATTCAGAACTGTCCCTAAATCTCTGCAGTCTGCCACTGAAATATTCTGTAACCTAGAATTCTTTGCTAAAAGATAGTCTGGAGCTGATCTCACTTGTGATTTATCCACTGCACTGAAAAACTATGCTGCCTCATGTAATAATAGCTTTGGAGAAAAAGGACATTTGCTTGAATGTTTTCTCTTTTCAGGACACTATTTGCTTCAGATACGTTTCAACGTGAACTAGTTTTAAAGAAGTGTTAATTCTACTTCCAGTATTAGGAAACAAAGGAGTGTTTTTTCCCCTCTATGACACGGGTGTCAAACTTGCGGCGTCACGTTGCCGTTACATGACATATAGCAATGTTTTTCCCTTCGCGGAGCTGGGGTGGGCAGGGCCTGCATGTGACACATCCAGTCCGTGGGCCGCCAGTTTGACACCCCTGCTCTATGAAAAGAACCAGAGAACAATGTCAGTGGGTTTCTGGTATTTACAAATGTAAGATTTTTTCACAATTTTATGATAGACAAATCAACATGTGAATTGTCTTGAAAATGTTCCTGAAGCTCACCAAAGACTGGTGCATGTCCACTGTGCTTCAAAGAACTGCAGCCTTGACTTCAGTGCCTGCCTGTGCATAGTGTCTTAGTATTTAATGGGACTGATTTGCAGATATATACAGATGAGCCACCTCATTCAAGGCTAGCACAAGAACTGGCTATCTCCAAATGAACACCGGTGAGTCTCGGCACACTGCATTTTAGGGAATTATTGATCTGAAATATCTCAATGAGAAAAATCAATCAATATTAATGTGTATTTGTAGACATCCTTTTATTTCAGTTAAAATGATCGTTATTTTATACAGATAGTCCTCAACCTACAAACATAATTGAGCCCAAAATTTATGTTGTTGACACTTTTGTTAAGTGAGTTTTGCCCCATTTTACGACTTTTCTTGCCACATTTGTTAAGTGAATCACTGCAGTTGTTAAATTAATAACATGGTTGTTAAGTGAATCTGCTTTCCCCATTGACTTTGCTTGTCAGAAGGTCGCAAAAGGAGATTACATGACTCCTGGACACTACAGCTGCCATAAATGTGAGTCAGTTGTCAAGCATCAGAATGTAAATCCCTTGACCATGGGTCAACGGTTGTAAGTGTGAAAAACGGTCATAATTCACTTTTTTCAATGATGTTGTAATTTTGAACAGTCACTAAATGAACTGTTGTAAATCGAGGACTACCTGTACTAGCTTTTGGGAGCAATATTGCTTTATTAAACATGGTGGGGTTTTTTGCTACTATTTCAGCTGGTTTGAGAATTGTGCCACAGGCTACTATGTGGCGAGGTAGCAACAAAAGGCTTGGAAAGGATATTCAAATGCTATGTCTATACCTACAAAGATCACAACTGTGAAGGCAATGCTTTTCCCTTTGACAAAAGTGTGAAAGTTTGAGTTTGAAGAAAAAGAATAGAAGTATAGAAAGAGCACTGACGCTTCCGAACTTTGTTGTTGGAGAATGCAACAGCAAAGAAAACAAACAAATGGATCACAAAACAATAAATCAGTGCTGTCATTTGAGATGCAAATGGTACGGGTCTATTATATTTTGGCACAGTATGTGAAAGCCCAGTTCTCTTAAGAAGTCCATAATGCTGAAAAAGATGGAAGGAAATAGAGGAAGACGACGAACAGCAAGATCAAGGTAGATAGACTTGACTTACAGTGGTGATAGATACTTAGCTGGGGGAACCTAAAGAACTAGACTGGCAATAGATGCTCCTGAAGAAAGTCTATCTAAGAACCGAGAAAGGTATAATGGTACTTGATCAATCAACTCCAATGGATACATTTTGCATTGTATTTTATTACTTTCATTGGATTTTAATCCCTTAATCAATTTGAATCTGCCCTGGGAAGAAAAGTGGGGTACTGTTCATCAGCCTTTCCCAAGTTACTGAACTCTAGATGCTGCTTCACAGTCTCAAAAGGAGTCCATTGCTGAATTTTAGAATCCACTGGAAGCAAAGTCTAGCTCCTGTTGGAGAGACTATAATTATACTCTTTTGGAACCCTCCAAAAAAAACCCACCCCTCCTTGCCTCTGGTCTGCCAACTTCCTATAACTACTGTGAAGCTTTAACTTTCAGCCACATCCCACGCTGCAGGGAAAAAGTAGTTTTCAGAAGCCTATTTTCAATGAATGAATGAATGAATGAATGAATGAATGGTGGAACACAAATTTTCCGCTGATGACTAATACATAGTGCACTGTTGCAAAACACAACCTGGCAAATAAAATCAAAGGCAATATATCTTGATTCTAAACTAATCATTCTACTTTGAAGTTGTAGAAAAATGTATTTTAAAGAGGAAGAACACAATTAAATATAAAAAGAGATAGAAACTAGGTTATTAACTACATTTCCTGCTTACAGCTAGGGGATCATCTGCTCACTGCTAAAACTCTGCATTGCAGCAGCTACTGTTATTTGTCATAGCTATACTATGCAGCAAGTTAAATCTAGAAGTTAACTTGTAGAAATGTATTTCTTGAAGTCTAGATTAGATTATTGTAATATAATTTGGCATCATATTTATCTGGTGCGAATGCAACATATGTAGAATACATATAGATTAAGAACCACTATATCCTATTAAGAAAAGTAATACCCAATTTGAAGAAAATGGCCCTGATCATTGGGGGATTCACAATGGAGGCAGTTCATCAGAATGGAACTTAGAAAAATATAGACAAAGCAGAGTTGCACAATCCACAATTTTCCCATTTTACAAAGTGTATTTGTCAGGTGTTGACGTAATCTCAAATAAATTTCACTCTCAAACACAAAGTCTTTAATGAATCTCTCGTTTATTGAAGAATTTACGATCTGACCTGAACTCATATGCAGCCAAAACTGATTCTCTGACACCAACCCCTCCCCTTCTGCCTCTCCAAATCTCAATGCCCATTGGTCATCTTCCAAGTCAGTCTCTTCTGCCAACTACTTCAGATCACAGGAATGTCCCCTTCCCTTCATCACCTGGGTAACCTATCTATTAAGGGGGAGAAGAACACTAGATCAAATGCCAAGCTACTAAAACTTCAAACTGCTTCTGCTAGCTCTCTTTTTTTTCTTTTCTCTTGGATCTTCATGGCAGCGATGAAAATAGAACAAGTTAGATCGCTGACAGTATTCATAGACCAGTGGGGCAAGCAAGGTAAGACATCCCAGAAGTCAATTCATGTTCCTACCAATGACCAGGATATGAAAATGCAAGTGATGTGGTTTAGGAATCAGTCACTGTATGGAACATCATCAGGGAATAAATCAAGCCATTTAGGTCCTTTGAACCTAAGAATGACCAAGTCCAAGAATGACCGATTTTCCTTCCAGCACTGGGAATTTGATGCGGAAAGCTGCCAAGCCACCCATACCTTTATCAAGCTGCCTAGTGCTCAATGAACCTATTCTAAATAAGTAGCAAATAAGGTGTATCCAGTCAATACTGAATATCTCTACACCAAAACAGGTAACTGAATAACAATAATAACTTACAAAAAGGACTTTCAATGATATGGTATTATTAGAGGGAGGAGGAATATTCTTGGCCCTTTCTGGAATTGTTCTGCAGATGTTTTAAATATGTTTTAAATATTTATTATAGTTATATGCCTGTCCATCTCACAAGAAGTGAATCTGGGTGGCATACAGCAAAACAAATCATAAAACAATAAATGTGTCAAACCTAGTCATATTAAACAAATTAGAAAAAGGACACAAAAGAAACCTTACTGGTTTCCTGAAATCTCCAAATAGGGTGACAAAGCCGGGTCTTGAGGGACTTCTGAAAAATAAGGATGTATGGAGCTGACCTCACTTCCGGGTGGAGAATGTTCCATAAGGCTGGTGCCACAGCAGAGGAGGTCCACCTCCTCAAGCTTGCCAAGTGTAGTTCCCTGAGAAACAGGACATGCCAGATCTGATGGGGGGAGCAGATGGTCCCTCAAATAAACCAGCCCCATGCCATGAAGGGCTTTAAAGATAGAAACCAGCAACCTGAATGGCCTTGAATGGCTTAGAAGGAGACAGGCAACAAATGCATCTGACAGAACGGAGAAGTAACATGTTCTGTTTTAGAAGCACACATACCTGCCTGTTCTGCTATATTTTGCACCAATGGAAACTTCCAGCTATTCTTCCATGGTAGCCCCACATACAGCATGTTACAATACTCCAGTCAGAAAGTGACTAGAGAAGGAATAACTGTCACCACAGCCATCAGGTCCAGGAACCTGTGTAACTGGTGCACAAATGAAACTGTGCAAAGGCCCTCTTAGTCATGATTGCCACCTGCTCTTCTAGGAATTGTGAGTCCAGGAGGACCCACAAATAGCACACTGGGTCTTTCAGGGGCCATCAGGGGTCATATAACCCCATCCAGCACTGAAGATGGCATTACATGTAAACTGTTAACATGCCAGTTTTTTAATGTTTAGATATTGGAGAGAGGGAAGGGAGAGAGATGGAAACTTGTCACATGGCCATAACAAGAAATGTCCATCACTATATCACTGTATTCTGGAGTACCTGTAGATTCTGGGCAGTCTTCCAAGGCAGCCTGATAGAAAGCCCATTACAGCAATCAGTTCGTGAGCTGACTAAGATAAATGACAGAAATGTTCTTGGTTCCAAGAAAGAATGTAACTGATGCAAAGGCACTCCTGATCACAGCTGCTACCTACTCTTTAGGTGCAATGAACCCATAATGTAGGTGTAATGAGGTACAACTAGACACAAGAACAGCTTTTTCCCGAACGCCATCACTCTGCTAAACACATAATTCCCTCAACACTGTCAAACTAGTTACTAAGTCTGCATTACTATTAATCTTCTCATCGTTCCTATCACCTGTCTCCTCCTACTTATGACTGTATGACTGTAACCTTGTTGCTGGTATCCTTGAGATTTATATTGACTGTTTCCCTATGACTATCATTAAGTGTTGTACCTTATGATTCTTGACGAATGTATCTTTTCTTTTATGTACACCGACAGCGTATGCACCAAGACAAATTCCTTGTGTGTCCAATCACACTTGGCCAATAAAGAATTCTATTCTATTCTATTTAATGAATCCATAAGGATTCTCCAAACTGCATATCAGTCTTGAATAAACAACTGCAATTCCATCCAAGACCAAAGACCGAAGATCCCAGAGCCAGGCCTCTGAAAGATCTACAGCCACTCAATCTTGTCAGGATTGAACCTGAGTCTATTCCTTTCCATCAGTCCTGCACAGTCTTCAGATATTAGACTGGGACCTTTACAGCATCACTTTGTTGGTTTGGGATCGAGGTGGATAATTGAATATCATCAGATATCTTTCTCATATTTTTTGTGGTATAGCCTGAATTCTTTCATAAGAATAGCCAACTCTGAACCATAGTCAATTCTTCAAGGATCCCCACCCACACCCCCACACACTAATAGGATTTTTGAATAAACTATAGCACATTAGAACTCTTATTGTAGAGACTGGGATATCATTCGGCTGCTCTCAGCAAACAGCTCTTCAGCTACCATCTGTTTAGCAGAACAATTCTAGTTACTGAATTACTTATTTACAAATAATCCCTTCTCTTCAAGGGCACATTTTATTGCTTTCTTTAATTATAGGAATGCTTTTGTGAATTCAGATTCATTACAATGTTTTATTATATCTTAATATTTTTACACTGAAGCTACCTTTAGGGTTATTTTAATAAGCAGTTTAGAAATTCTTTTCAAATAAATAAAATTCACTCCCTATAACTAATGTCAGAGGACATTAGCACGCAGTTTAAAGGGATAGATCATGAACCACAGTCAACATTTCAGCCGAAGTTGGATGAAGCAGAACTTGTTCTATTATGGTCTAAGCAAGCCAAACCTTAAATGGCTTGAAATTTTTATTTTTGGATAGAAGAGAATCAGAAAGAGAAGCCACAAAAGCTTATTTGGCACGAAGGAAGGAAATTTCCAACTCAGACTTACACGATTGCATGCAAGCTTTACAAAATAAAATGTTAATCACAAGTTGGATTTTAAAAAACAATACAATGATTTATGTATTTCATACATTTCATATTTCTCAAATAATTACAGTTGCCATGAGACAACTGTGATTATTTGACAGATATGAAATATATGAAACGGAATTGTTAAACAGCAAAACTCTATGTTAAGGAAAGGATTTTATGCTAAGGTAGGGCTATTATTTTTTGAGTATATTTCCTCCCACTATTATTCTACTTGCTTTAGCTTTTATAGATTCTAGTATATGCAGATGTGCAAATCATACATGTAAGAAATTTATGGAATACTTGTCTTTCAATATTTATTTGTTATAAAAAACACAAACTCACCCCCTTTAGTTTTTATTTTCTCACCGTTTATACATAACTGTATAGTGTTTTACTCCATTTTTCATATTAATCAGAGTTACTTTCGTTTGATATGTAACCTATGAAAAAGTGTGAATGCGGTTTCTGAAATACTTATGATACCTAGATATGTGTCCAGTGGAGAGCTGAAATTAGACAAAGAGAGCTTCAGAAGGTGGCTACGATCTGGCAATCAACTTTTGATTGATAGGATTGAAAGATTAACTTGGTCCCAATGAGTTTGGTTTTAAATGGTATTAGTGGATGCATAAGATAAGTAAAACACTGTCTGTTGTCTAGGTTACTGTTGATTTGGGGTCTGAAAAAGGCCAAGGAAATAATTAGGCAATTACTGGAGCTATATAAATACAAAATGAGTATGATGTATAGCAAAGTCTTTTGACCACTAAGAAAATACAGAGATTCACATCTGCAAAATATTTGTATTGTCCCTTTTAGCTCCATTATAGATGAGCGTTTTCTAGAGCTTGCTTTAATGGTCACTGTTCAGTCACACTGTGGGGCAAGTTCCAGAATATTCTTGCGGAGGTCGTGAGCAGGCAATCAGGCAGGATTGAATCCATGGAGTGTGTGCTTTCAGGCTGCACTTTTTTTCTGATTTATAATACTGTAGATACCCCAATAATTTTAAAAAATGGCTCATACTGAACGTTTCGTTAACTATATTATAAAGGCAGTTGCTTAACAACTGCCCTGCTTAACAATTGTTGAAAGGTATGATGGTGCTGGAAAGATAACTTTATGACCAGTTCTCACATTTACGATCATCATGGCTTCCCCATGGTCACAATCAACATTTGGACACGTCTCAATCTGCTGCAGTAATTTACAATCATCGCAGCCTCCTATGGTCACTTGATTGCTATTTGCATGCTTCACAACTGGCTTCAGAGAAGAAGTCAATGCAGAAGTCAGCAGTAAATTCACAAGTCATGGTCATGTGATGCCTCCCTTAATGACCCATAATGACTCACTTAACAACCAAATGGGAAATGACCTCATGATGTGGGTCATGCTGTATGCCAGGGGTGTCAGACTCACGTCGTCATGGCGGCGTCACGTGACATATCGGGATTTCCCCCCCCCCTTTGCTAAACTGAGCATGGGTGTGGCCAGCGCATGATGCATCCGGCCTGCGGACTGGGAGTTTGACAGCTCTGCTGTATGCTGTAGCATATGAGATGCAAGAAACAGCCAGCCTGCGTGTTAGCTGGATCAGGAGGAATGTTAATTATTTTTAGTACCACCTTTCACTACCAAAATTTTTTTGGTCTAGATCAGGGCTGTCAAACTCCCGGCCCGTGGGCCGGATGTGTCACCTGCTGGCCACGCCCATGCCCGGTTTAGCAAAGGGGAAAAAAGTCCCGATACGCCACATGATGTCGCCGTGATGACGTGAGTTTTACACCCCTGGTCTAAATGATAAAGTATATGGTCACTCTAACTTAAGTAGAAATTATGTATAATTTTTAAGCATTCCTTATAATGTAACTTAAGAGCAAATACAGTGGCTTTCATAAAGAAATGGACACATGAATGTTAGGCGCTGCCTGGAGCCTAATGTAGATATAAAACATTGTTAGCCTGGAACTTCTGCACTGTTGTCCTATCGTGTTAGCAAGATAATTAAGAAATCATCACACCCTAGTGTAATAGTAAAGTAAAATATTTTGCTAAATATCCATTTATCAAAAGCCTTTTCTCTAACCTTTTAATAAATCTGATTAAACAGCTAAGTGTATATTGTGATTGAAGTATATAAAGCAAGCATTGGGAATGAAAGAAAAGACAAAATAAACCATTGGCCTCTTGACTGAAATTGTTATTGTTTTTCTTACTTAAGGATAGTCAGGATAAAGAATACAATAGTTACAACTTCATCAATCAACTTTTTAAAAACTTTTTATCTGTTACTATATAAAACTGACTCAAATGTAACTGAGGAAGAAACCAATCAATTCTTATGTAACATAGCTCTTCCAAAGATCACACATGATCAGACTTCCTCTCTAGCTGTACCTCTATTTCTTCAGGAAATAATAGATTCCATTAAAATCACAAAAAGAAGAAAAGCTCCAGTCCTGATGGTTACTCCACTGAGTAGTATATACCACATATTGATTTTTTTTGCCTGTTTCCTGGCATCCATTTTTTTCTCATTATATTGGAAAATTAATCTTCTAATACTTCTTCATACAGGATATGTACTTTTTCTTCCCACAGTCATCATACTTTTTCTCATTTCTTTCACTGCTTTTTCTTTCATTCCCATTTTTTGCCAAGATATTTCACACATTAATTCATATGGGAAAATTGAAAACTATCTCACAAGACAATGAAAAATCTAAGATTCACACTCAGGAAACATTTAGAATATTATTTAATATTAATCTTGCATTCATTCAAATAAATGTTCATCTCTCTACTGAGTTTCATTTAACAAGAGGGCTATTTGTTTTACTTAGGGAGAGAAGCAGATCTGAGTTTGTATCTGAGTTTGGTATTTCCAAAAAATGGGGAATTAAGATTTCGTTTTTGCGGTGGTTCAGTGGCTAAGATGCTGAGCTTGTCGATCAGAAAGGTCGGCAGTTTGGCAGTTCAAATCCCTAGCGCTGCATAACAGAGTGAGCGCCTGTTACTTGCCCCAGCTTCTGCCAACCTAGCAGTTCGAAAGCATGTAAAAATGCAAGTAGAAAAATAGGGACCACCTTGGTGGGAAGGTAACAGCGTTCCATGCGCCTTTGCCATTTAGTCATGCCAGCCACATGACCACGGAATTGTCATCAGACAGCGCTGGCTCTTCGACTTAGAAACAGAGATGAGCACCGCCCTCTAGAATCAGGAACGACTAGCACATATGTGCGAGGGGAACCTTTACCTTTACCTTACTTATCTATTCTCCAGAATTTTGGGAGAATCCATGGAACAAACTATGACTAATCCATTATATTATGAGAAACTTCTCCCACAACCTATCTTAAACTGTAAACAAGAGTAGACATGATTTGAACATAAGTTACATTCGTGCTCTTCTCCCACAGACTTTTAACTATCTTATGTGATGAAACCTTCTTCAAAACATCCATCCATCCATCCATCCATCCATCCACCCATCATCAAATCTGCTAAAAACTCCCAGAAGTTTTCACTATTTTGTTAAATTGAACTGGTCCTAAAATATGCTATTATTTATTTATCTTTATTGGCACCCAGCTCCTGTGGACTCATATGCTTTCTGAATTTTCTCAGTCAATGGGACTACTAGTTTTTCTAGGGTTTCTTTGTTTTAAACTGAAAACAGAGATGGGTATAATAGAAACCTTGTAGAATTGAGATGGATATAGCCATCTCTGGAAACATCCACTGAATTCTAGTGGGAGTAACCAGATATGACATTGGATTCTTGAGTTGAGGAAGTAATACCGAGCACAAATACACCATCAAGAAAATTCTCAGCTAATTTATGCTTTCAGGAAATTTAACAACCCCTCCTTGCCACCTAATATGGTTCACATTAACGAAAGACATAAGATGCCAATGAAGAAATTAAATTCTTTTAAATATTTGTTTTTAGAAAATCATATGAGAAATTAGTCTATTACAGTGTATCGTATTTATTTAGAAGGATGTGGCTGGGCTCCACGATTCATAAAATGATGGGTACATATCTGTTCTCCCATGTCCAAAGTGAATCTGAGTGATCTGAAGCAGGGGTCCCCAACCCCTCAGCCATGGCCTGGTACTGGGCTGTGGCCTGTTGGGAACTGGGCTGCGCAAGCGGCAGGCAAGCACATGAAGCTGCATTTGTGCAAGCGGCATATGCGCTCAAAACCATCCCTTCTCCCCTCCCCAACACTGGTCCACAGAGCCAGAAAGGCTGCGGATCGCTGATCTAAAGCATTCTGGAGGTTAGAAAGAATGGTAAATTTACTATTTTATTTTCTGATAATTTTTTTAACTGTCAGGTAGCAACTTTGTGAAGAGGTTAGATCAGGTTAAATCAATTTGTACATCATCCTGGGAGAAACTCTTCATAGTTTCCCACTTCCAGGAAAAGAAAAAGACTGAAGCCAGGAGGCACTGCTTCTCAATGCCATTGCTTCAGAACAGACTTACCACAGAGTTCAGAGTAGCCTCTTTCTTGGTGACTTTCAGAATGTTAAAGATGCAAAGTATTTCCTTGTCTGTTAAATGAACTTTATCATCTTTGCCACCTTTTATTGTTTAAAAGTTTTTACAGTCGGTATTTATATTGTCAAATTTTGGTTGGTTTTTATGATACATTTGGTTTACATTAAAAAATATGTTTTAATATCTTCAAATGGTGAATGTACAAGATTGTGGCTGGATTTAACAGGCAAGCATTCTAGAAGCGTTAAAGAGATGTTCTCAAATTTTTAAATGGATCCACTGACTCAGAAACATTGCTTGCCTCTGGAAATAAAAACTGAATAAAGTCATCAATGATAAGCTTACTGCTTTAAAGAATATACTCATGCACACAAAAAGGGAGGACTTGAGCCTACACCTGCAGTGATTTCTGATCTTCTTCCAACTTCTTTAAATTTATCCCCATGTTGAAAAATAAGAAGTAGACCTGAGTTCAAGCAGTTACTGCCTCAGAATTAGTGATTCTGAGAGGGCTGTTAGCCACGTTGGTTGAAGAATGATGGGAACTGCTATTCAGTGCTCTCAGGAAGGGACATGAGCTGGAAAAAGCTGTTGTAGGCAGAAGCTGGAAAAAAATTTAAGTTACAACTTTTGGGGGCTTCTGCAAATACTTCAATAACATAGAATTGAGAGCACTCTACGGATTTGAGAGGTGCCTTGAAAGGCCATCTCACCATGATATTGGATACCTCAACAATTCAATCTTCCTTTGAACAGAAAGTCTTCATGCGTCTAATTTTCACAAATAGAGCAAGACTTTGCAAAAACCAAGGTGACTGATCACAAATGGAGAGTTGGAATCATGAGGTAGGCCAGATCAGGAAACAGACAAGAATTACAGTAAGGTTACTTTATTGTTGGAATAAAAACCTGAAAGTCTGTTGATGATTCCTCCTACCCTCTTTTATACCAAAAAGACTCAAGGCAGAGTTATTTTCAGTTTCTTTCTCACACTTTCTCCTTTCCCACGATTTCATCTCTTATTTTGCCTTAACTGATCATCTATCCCTTCTTTAAGTTTATGTATACATTCCTCTGCACAGTAATAATATAATGCAGATCATTTTAAAACACCATTTTGGAATCAGAAGGGCAATATAGATAAAATAGAATGTCTGCAATACTGAAATACTTCTCTAATTTTAATTCAGAGAAAATAAAATGGTCTGTTACCAATAGTTTATAAAATACTAAAACACAGCATACCTCATTGTCTAAAAAACTGCTTGGCAGATACTAGAGTTTGTCATAATACCTTATTATCTGATTTCCATTTAATAACCATAAAAAATGAAACGGGGAGCAACTAACAGACTGAAACTATTTTAAAGAGCCACTGGCACTGTGACTGCCTCTAGAATAAATCAATGCGAGTCTTCAAATTCAGCCAAAGTACAAGTCACAGTATAAATTTTATTTTCCAAATAAAAATAACTGACTGAATTATGTGCATAAAGTTGCACAATGCACAATTAAATCTCTGGCAGGTAAACCAAGAACCCCGTGCTCTTCCCATTGGCAGGATAAGGATAAAAAGCACTCCTCCCCCATCTGTCTTCTGCCAGCTTGCTTCTACTCCAATATGTTTAAAATTCTTTAAGCCTGTTCAAAAGACACATAATTAAAGGTCTTATCTTTCTCTTTTCTCTGCCAAAAGTTACTAACAACTTCATGGCCAAGTTAAACTTTCTTGGACTTCACTCAGGTTTTTAAATCATGAGTCAGAACCGGATTAGTTTTGGAGAACATTTCCTCCATCTCCTAAATGAGTCAGAAGAAAAAGTAAGATAAAAAAATCCCAGTTTATTTTCATCTAAAAAGTTAAGTTCATCTACCTGCGTTTCCCTGAAAATAAGACCCTGTCTTATATTTTTTTGAACCCTGAAATAAGCGCTTGGCTTTATTGCCATGCACTCAAAAGCCCAATTGGGCTTATTATCAGGGGATGTCTTATTTTCGGGGAAACAGGGTATGTGCTGCTGTTCAAATCCTTCTCTTCCCCTCCTACCCGCTTTCCCCCAGAGTTCTGTGTTTCAACACCTAGAAGTGAAACCCTTTCTCTAAAGAACAAAGTCAAGTCACGGCAGAGTGACGATTGCCATGCAGACAGCTGTCCTCCCACAGATGTGACGCCCTCTGCCTTATCCATGTAATCATTCAATCCCCAGCTGGGCCCTGTTTGATAGGGATCTGGAAAGCCTATTGAAATCCCCTTAGTGGCCTCAATGTTCTCAAGAGATAACATTTAAAAAAAACAACAACTTCTCATCAGCCTTGCCAGGCATTCTTTAGAAAGAGAAAAGCCCTTGTGATTGGGTCAGTGGCTGGTTCTGTTCTCCCAAACACTGAGGCTCCTTCATGCAATGCCTTCTGGGAAACATGCTTGCTTCTGCTGGAGTTTTTCTGTAAAAGGCCAGCAATACGTGGCCATGTAGGAACCCCATGGACTAAAAAGATTTTTTATTGTGGGCATAGAACTTGATTCTATAAGGAGCTGGATTATCGGGAGAATTTCCAGCTCCATTCAGTGTAGTAGACAATTGATTGGCCATTCATTGGAGACAATGTACATTTAAAGGCTTGGATGCCAAGTGCGTATGGGACTTCCAAAGGACAGAGACTGCTTTAATGCTCTCTAGAATAGTCTTCTCAGAGCTTCTCTCCTGCTGTGTTGACTCACAACCCCACCCCCCCATCATCCCTAGCTGTACTAAAGGGAAGGTGAAAGAAATATTAGTTAAATGCAGGTGAAGGTGCAGAGGCTGCTCTTCTCCTTTGGTGCCATTCTAAAAATCCTACCGTACCCTTATAATGCCACCTGAGATCCAATCTGCCGAAATAGTATTGAAAGGTATTTGTTTAAATTACTTAAGCTTCCGTGAAAGTTTTTAAAAATTATCATGGAAACTGTGTTAGAGAAAAAGAGAAATGTTTACATTGTCTGATAACATTATTTTTAACAGACATGCATAACTATATGCTGATTAAGCAATTTCCTTGCTTAAAGCCACTTTTGTTAATTCCAGTTGCAAACTTTTATACCAGGGGTGTCAAACTCGCGGCCCGCAGGTCGGATGTGTCACGCCTTGGCCACACCCACTCCCATTTTAGCAAAGGGGGGAAAAGTCATGATATGTCACATGACAACATGATGACATGAGTTTGACACCCATTTTATACTCAAGTATTTTTAAAAAGTATTTCTAGAAATCGGGATGACATTTATCCTACATCAATTAGTTAAGATAATAATGAAATAGAAGTTTGCTGCCCTTATATAATATGTTACAAAAAAAGCACATTAGTGCACTTTATAGGTAGTCCTCGAGTTATAACCATTCATTTAACAAACGTTTGAAGTTATGACAGAAAGTTATGAAAGAAATGACGTTCGACTGTCGCAGTGTCCCTTGGGTCGCATAATTGCAATTCAGGTGCTTGGCAATCAGGTTTTTATTATGGTTGCAGAGTCCCGAGTCCTGTGATCATGATTTACAACCTTCCCAGCTGGCTTCTGACAAGCAAAATCAATGGAGGAAGATGGATTTGCTTAACACCCTATGATTTGTTTAATTACTACGGCAAAAAAAATAATAGTCCAGTGGCATCACCTGATGACTTACTTAATGATTGCATCACTTAGTGATGGAAGTTCCAGTCCCAGTTATGACTATAAGCCAAGGACTACCTCTACATATTCCATGGATTCTTCAGGAGAAAAAAGTCAGGCACATCAGCTAGACCAGTGTTAGTGAACCTTTCGGCTCAGCATGTGAAACATTTGTTAAATGTTTAACTTCACATTGCTGATACTCTCACTCTCTCTCTCTCTCTCTCTCACACACACACACAGACACACGAGAAGAGGCCGCAACTTAAGCCCTAGCATCACTGATGTCATTCAAAATGTGTACAATCCTTTGGGATTTGCCCAATTGCCCCCATGGATCTACTGCACGCCACTTTCATTCAGGTAGTATTCTCTTTCTGTTGACATGTCCTTGTGGCCTCCCTGAAGCTGCTCTGGGTTGCATAAGGCCTTTGTTCTTGAAGTGGCTTTGAAGACTGCTTTTTTCTTTTATGGCCTCCTCAGCCTCCAAAAACCACCCCAAAACACACCCTGTTCTCCTGAAATTTTGGAAGGGTTCAGAGGCTGCCCCAGAAAAACATCCCATTCTCACATGCTCTCCGCAGCCTCTGAAAAACATGTAAAAGCATTCCCCATTCTCACATGTCCAATTCCTGTACAACCTTTGAGACTCCAGTGCCCATGTGAGAGCATATCCCATTCTCTTGCAGCTTCCAAAAGTCACACGAGAAGAGGGCATGCTTTAAAAAAACACAACTTGTTGGATATTGGTGAATGTTGGTATGTCACCCGAAATATTGTAGCAAGTTGTCTTGGACAAATGTGTCATCACTGAACTAAACAGACACTGCCCGCTCCAGAAAAAACTCACTACCCTGGCATCTAAATTAGCCTTGAAGTTTCTCCAGGAAATATATGCATCTTCCTTATTATTGTATTGGTCCCAAGTTACATTTTATTCTGAAAGCATTTTAAATTACTTTCAATCAGCTCGCCTTATAAAGTAAATTAATGATTAAAGACATTTAACAAAATGTTTGTCCTACTGAGTAGCTCTTTGAACATGAAAACACAACACAATATATATGGGAAATTCTCTCCAAATTTAATCTTTGCAACAATTCAGTGTGATGTGTTGGCCTGAAAGAATATGACTAGCCCAAAGTCACCACTGACCTCCGCAACTGAGTGGGCTCTTGAACTATCTTTAATGCCTTCACTACTATATTAGACTGGCGATCTGTATTGTATACATGATATTTAAAGTAAAACAGTACATTTATGGAGCCATGTTGAGAAAAGCTGTGGGACTTTCTTTTGGCAGTTACCAAAAGGAAGACCCACAATCTCTTTATACTGGTAGGATATTTTGATCAATGAAGGGATCAGATATTGTAGGAAGAGAGCAGTGTTAGTCTATGGTAGCCCAATATCAGAAGAAGGCTAGTAGCATCTTTCAGATTAACGAATTTTATTAAGAGATATAAGCTTTTGTAAGCTATGGCTCTCTTCATTGGATGCAATATAATGAAAGGGTGATAATACACAAGCAATTTTTCACCCAATTGACCAGCAATACCCCTCTGACTCATTCCAATTTAAATCTGACATCAATCTAGCCACTCCATTGCATCTGATGAAGTGAGCTATAGCTCACAAATCTTATGCTTCAACGAAATGAGAAAACCTTAGTCTGAAAATGTGCTACCATATCCCTGCTTATTGAAGGGATCAAGCTATACAGGACTTATCCAATTTAATTAATAATGATTGCTTCAGCACTTTGGACTAACTTTGTTTAACCATGGTATGTTGAATAATATGTAATTAGGTACATTTACATTCTATAATAAACCAGGACAACACCCCTTCCAGATTATAGCGTGCAAATACATCTTAATATCTTACATTGTAAGGGGACATGTCAATCATGATTAAAACATTCATCTATTTTCATCATTACCTGCTGTCTGCCTTTCCTCCAATGGGATTTCAGCTGTAAGCTGACAACTATGTTTCTGACTAATGGTTTTCTTATGTATAGATATGCACACACCTCTACAAGAGAGTATGGATTTTAAAATATAAGAAAAGCAACCACAAAACAATGTAAAATAACATACAACAATCATTTGATTATTGAAATGCAGGAATACTGTGTAGGAAACAGACTATTCTAGCTAGCTTGCTATTATCAATAGAAGAGAATATTTGTAGCTTAGGTTGAACTGTAAGGTCCCTCATGCTCTCTAAGCTTGGTTGTTTTCTTACAGACATTTCATTACCAAACTAGGTAACATCATCAGTGCTAAAAGGGACAGGAGTTTGCTCTTCTTTTATATACTAGTGGCTTGCCCTGTCAGTGTTGGTGGGAGTGGTCTTGGTGGTTCCTTGACTGGGCTGCTGTTTACTGTTAGCTTGCTTGTCTGAATTAATAATTCTTTGATAGAGATATCATTATCATGTATGGTTATGCCAACCTAGATTGTGTAGGGATTATGGAAGATGTGATCCAACAAATCCAGAAGCACTAGACTGGAGAAACTTAGTCTATGTTAATAAGCAGTGACTTTGTTGACCTTCATATGCATACTTGGACATGCCAGAGTTAATAGTGGAAACACACTCCATGCAATAAGTACACATCTATAGATTTTCTGTATATAGCTGTCTGAATACATACACAAACAAATTGTCAATTTGAGTGTTTCAAGCAAGTGCCTTCAAGAAAGATTAATGAACATCAGACCCCTGTTGGCAGCACGCCAGCTCAATAGTCTGAGAAAGAGCTAAAGTTATGGATTCCTTCCCATGTAATACTTTTTCTATTTAACTTATGACTGTCAAGTCACACCTGAAGAGCAACTCTGGGAAATCAAGTGGTAAAGTGAAAATTTTTTTCTAACAAACTATTTTAAGTATCTGCTGCCCTCCAGAGGAAATAAATTTTTAAGATTCTAGAATGAACATTGTATCTACTTCACATAGTTTTACAGTTGTGTTTCACAAAAGTTTATGAGTTTTAGGATACGACAATATTTATTTTGACTTCAAAGGCAGAGACCTGAATTCCTCTTATCTTACGAATCTCACTAATATCCATGAACCTCTTATTTGCTCAAGGATAAAAGCAGGGATGTCTTATGTATGTCCCCTTCAAATTATATGAAAGATTGAAATGCTTAGACTTTCTAGGGATTTTTCAGAATTTCTTAATGCTTTACATTTTAATTAGGCATCATTAACCAACTGGACTGCACCACTACTCACCATCAACTTCAAATCATTTACCAACTCCTTAAAAACCCAACCGTCCCTTTTAAAAAATGTTCCTCAGCTATGGAAATTAATAAATTTTATCTATTTAGTCTATACTTTGCTACTTATTATTCTTCCATGAAGTTACTCACAAATAGATTTATTCAGAAGTACTTGGTGAAGGACATAATCAAAAACAATTCTAGACAGCTAGTTTGCTTTACCGCTATAAAACACATATTGATCCATCTTCAACAGATGTTATAATAGTTACTAAAGCTAACGCTGCTTTCTACCAATTTACACAAAATAAAAGTCACTCAAGATGACCTTTAATTAATTCAATTTTCCTTTGGTTTTATTTTAAAATAAGCAATACATTGGTTACTTTTTAACAGTTGAGGCCAATGCTGGTAGCAAGATCCACATTTTTGTTATATTATCATAAAGGTCACATACCTAAGATTTCTTGGGTAGATGCTATCCTTACCTAATTATTTGGCAATTTTTATCTGCTGATAATCCATTCTCATTCTCCCTCTTGAATAAGCAATGGTACAGACAAGGAAACTGAATTAGTCAGCAGGAACAGACTTCTGTACAAGATCTTGATCCTTTTTAAGCTAACAGTACAGCAGCTTCCATAGTCAGTCACTGTTATCACTGTTGGTCTTAATGATTTTTACAATATTTTTTTCAAAATATTTTAAACTTCACCAGAAAATCACCAGGGTAATTTTCACTGTGAACATCCATATGATGCAACTCTCAGGTACAATAAACAAATTAACATAGAAAATTAATCGATGCACCAAAGTATCTGCTGCATAAGATACTTACTTGACTGCTTCTGCTACATTGTTAGACGTATGGCCTGATAAAGCATCATGCAAATTACGGATAAAGTAATCTCTGTATTCTTCTGGAAGAGCCATGAACGTTCCACCCATCACAATGAATTCCACTTTGTCGATGCTGTGGCCCAGCTGCTTCAGCTGTAAAAATAAGATCAATCTTTTGAACCATGCCAAAATCTACCACGTATTTTTAAGCCTGATTATCAAAACACCGTAAAATATTTCAGGTGAGGTTACTTCACAGCTTTGTATAAAACAAGCATTAAAGTATTAGCAGTTTTATTTTAGATTCCTCATCAAGTGTCCTTCAACATCAAGCAACGAACTTATATTGAGCAATCCATTTAACTCACAAGCCTTCTTTCTTAATAGTCCTCCAAGTTTGGAATTCTCCTCCCTGGAGTTCTACTAATGCCTATGTTATACCTCTTCTTAATCTCTGGCCATTAATGTTCTAGGATATTCCAGGAGTATGGAAGGATAGGGTAGAATATTTAGAGTACTCTTGCTTTCCCTAGACCAATGTATTAATAAAAAAATATATTTATTCATTTATTTTGAATAGCATTTGGAAACTTGTAGAGCAGGGGTGTCAAACTGGTGTCGTCACGGCATTGTCACATGATGTATCATGACTTTTCCCTTCGCTAAACTGGGAGTGGGCGTGGCCAGCATGTGATGCATCCGGGCCAAGGTCCGCAAGTTTGACACCCCTGTTATAGAGGAAGACTACTTTCTCAACTTGTAAGAGAGTTGTTGGCAGGTGATAAATGACCTTTGGCTAAAAAAAATAAATGGTCTAACTCAGTATAAGACAACTTTTTGAATGAAATAACATGGTGGAGAATGCTTAACATGTAGCATAAGAGCTCTGCAGGTCACCATTCAAGAAGTTGATGTTAATTTATGAAGTCCAAGCAGTATAGGTCATATTAGTGGGTCTATGTCCCTCTTGAAGACATTGTAACCTTCTCAATAAAAAAGGTTTAGTGGAAGTTTTTAATCTAGCCCTGATCTTTAGACAAATAATTTGCTGCAGTAGCTAAAAGTAATTGTCAGGACTGCCATCCTGCTATAGCCATGCTTTGCCAAATGCCAGTCTGCCATAATCAATGGGGGGAGGGAGCCGAAGGGGAGGTAGAAGGGAGGCTGGGATAAAGGGGAATTGAAACTACTGTTTGTGCCGTGTGAAAGCCGCTGGCAGTTCCAAGTTCATGGAATGGAATGTGATGCCATCCAGCCTGCCAAGCCAGGGACTGTTACGAAACAATTTGTTTGAATGTAATTGGACAGTTAAAGATAACTAGGGGAAAGGTGTGGAGAAGGGAAAAGTTTCCTAAATGCTTTGGGCGCAAAACTTCAGATCCAGCTTTGCTTTACCGTAACCATTTGGCATTCAGCATATTTTCCTTTTGGTTCAGTTTTCATTTTTACTGATGCTTTTCCTATGTGAAACAATCTTTTGCCAATTGGTTAATCTCCATGAATGCTAAGTTGGTTTTAATAAATAAGATCATGGACATAGTTGTAGACTAAGTTTCACATTTAGCTACAAAGAACTAGATTGCTTTATTTTTATCCCACCATCATCACATTTTTCCACCATAACAAATCCTTACTTGTTCAACTCGGTGTCTGGTCTGGAGATAAGGATCATATCTGGCACGTATGGCTCTCATAGATGTTGGCTAAAAGAAATCAAAATAATATTCCTTAGGAAATAACTAGCTGTCAACTTGAAAAGCTTTCCAGACCAGCTTTCAAGGTGCCATAGGGTTATTTTAAAGCGTCTATAATTCAAATTCTTCTCACTCCAGGGACAAATGATCAAGCTCAAATTATCTTATAATACTTCAGATCAATTATGTAAGGACTTAGCTGTATGTAGAAACTTCTAATGCTGGGACAAGTGGAAGGAAAAAGAAGAGAACAATCATTAGCAAGTTGAATGGACTAGTGGCGAATGGAATTCTTGAAGACTTGAATTCTTAGGTTATGGACAGATTGAGAAAATCTATGTCTGTATACTATATACTGACTTGATGGCAAATAATGCATCAAATCCAAATTCCTAACTGTACTGTACTGTCAAATTTTACTTTTGCTAGATCAGCTTTTAGTGGACTGAGGATCACTTAATCTTGCTAAAAATAGTGTTCAGCATATAAAAAAAAGTTAACAGGTTCAGTATATAAATAAAATTTATGTAATGTAAATATAAATGACATGCTGCAAACAATATGACCATTCTTCTATTTAATAATTAATTCTATCACATTTGACACTTAAGTAGCAATGTCCAGAAAAGTTCTAGAAACCTCATCCTTGGCTTTGGAAAGTCGTATGTGTTGTATGTATCTGATTTGAGTTTAACAACTCTAAGAGCTGAATTTAATTTTAATATGATATGCAAATCAATTTCACAGATGCTGTCCAAATGGGATTTCATAAATAAATCTCCATTTAATAGAGTGATTATATAATAATTTTATACAATCTCCATTTTCAAAGCAATCCAAAGTACAGTATTGGGGGGAGAGTATGCTAGATGAATAGATTAAGGAGTTAGGGGGAAAGGTATCTAACTCAATATAACATACTTTCTTAAAAGTTGCTTCTAGTTCATATATCAGACTTTAGCAAATAGTCAGATTGAGTCAGCTATCAATTTAATAAAAAGCTAAGTCTCTTTTTAAAAACAGACCACTCTTAGTGGCTATGTTACTTGAAACCAATGGGAGATGTAATGGACCACTTTTGGAGACACAGTTTAGAAAAGTCTTAATATATTACTTCACAAATGTAATATATTTAACTTCTATCTTGAACTTTGGTCCTCCATATGCATGGTCCATTCTGGATGAGAATTAGGGGAGCTGAAATCCAACATACTCCAGGACAACATTGGGTTGAGGAAGCTGTTATATGAATCTAACAGTGTCAGTACAACAATGTAGAAGGTATACTTACCTGTACCCCCAACCATCTCTTCATTTCTAACTTCATTTCTAAAATATTATCTCAAGAATGACCATCTCACACCTGAGACTAATAATTACCAGATAGAAGTCCACTTGTGAAATATTGAAAGAAAGAAAAAAAAATCCAAACCCATCAGTAATCTATGAATGTAAAATAAACTGGTCCTCCCCTAATATTTCTGATATTCTGGTTTATAGTGAATTTATTGTTTTTTCCTGAAATAGGACCAACAGGTCCATGAGAGCAGTACCTCATATCCAGTGTAAGATTGTGTTGAATATTCAAAGTCAGAATCAGGCCCTCCAGGACAGTATCTGCATTTTTACAAGGAAAAAAAAAATGAAATCATAACTAGAGGTTAAGTATATTATTAAAAGCGAGGGTTGGCAACCCATAAACTGTGTACATTTAAATGAATAGCAGATGTTTGAAGGCAAAGGAACTGTTTCAATGAACTTTCAAAGTTACTCCTGTAGGAAGCAGGCTATTGGCCTAAATAGATCCAGCCCCTTGGATGCAGTGCGAGGAAAGGAATTCAATTTATAGTAGGATACCGATCAACTCCAAGACAGAAGAAAGAACTGAAGCAGAGATCTTCCAGTTCAAAGAGTGGCTTGGGACCTCAGATGTACTAGAAAAACCAGTCCCAACATTGTTTCCTGAAAGACTAAGTTGATAATGAGTGTTGCTAGAAAAATCTATGGCTGTATTATGCTACAGCATTATGTAGTTTCTTTGGCACTGGTTCAGTGTGTTATTTGCAACAGCCATTGTAGTTATAAACCATAGTTAGTTATTAGAAAAGCCATTGTTTAATATAATGTGCAAACCAAATATATATGTAAATTGTTCCCTACCCCACAAATCATGGTTGAAGTCCTAGGCCTATATTACTTTTAAAAAAAACTTCCTGCAAAAATGCATCATCTGAGCACATTTACCAAAAAAAAAAGCACTGAATTGCAGTTACTCAGTATTTTTATTTTCTAAAAGATGGCTGGAGTTCCTTCAAGTTTATAAATTGACATGAAAATAATGTTACATTTAGGCTACATCTTCTTTTTAGAATACTCTTATTACACTATCAAATGCCAAGTTCAGCCATTTGCCTGAAAAAAGTTTTGCACCTACCAGTATATCATATAAAACAGGTACCATAATTATATAAAAATAACATATGTATGCAAGCCTCATTTTAGATGAATCTAAAGAAAGGGCATAGCCTCTCTATTATTTTAAGAACATGTTTAGGAATTTATTTAGAAATGATTAGGAATTTATTTTTAGATGAAGCTGAATATTTTAATGCATTCCTATATGTTTTGGCTAGGTATTTAAAATATTCTGACATGTTATTAGGCATACTCACACACATATGTTTCCTGTGAAATTAATATGTGGACATCTGTGTGGTTTGCACATTACTGCCACAACAGCAATCTGAAAGAAAGGAGTATTGCAGAGAAGTTATTAAATATCTGGTCTTTTTGTATAGAGCAAATACATCAATCCACAAGGAAGGAAGGGGTAAAACAACTGTTCTGTTCAGAACATCCTGAACCTATTCCCTAATCACTTTGTTAACTTTTCCTGAAAACCACCAAAGAAAGCTCTAACTACAATTTTACAAGCATTGTTTTTCAAAGTGTATCTATCACCTTAGACCAGGGGTGTCAAATTCAAGAGCCGGGGGCCGGATGCTTAAATCTGGCCTGTAGGGCCACTTTGGTCCAGGGCCACTCTGGAAACAGCAAAGGACCAGCCCACAGTGTCTCTGGCAATGAAAACAGAAGTCGGGAGGGCTGTGTGCAGCCCTCTAGAGCTCGTTTTCGCTGGCAGATGGTTGCAGGAGGCCATCGCAGCCGAAACAGAGCTCGGGAGTCCATTTTCACTGGCAGACAGCTTGGCCCACCACAGGCGCCCCCGACAGGAGTGACATCGAGCTGACCACGCCCTCCAAGGTCATTGACTCTGGGACCTTGTGCATGAAAAACAAACAAACAAAGACTTACCCCACTAGCAGTTCGGATGGGTTTTGCTTTCAACTTAGGAACCAGCACTTTGCGGTACTGAGGGGGAACAGCAGCAATGATGTCAACCAGGCGTGGCTGTGCTGAAAGGCCATACTTGGCAGCCGTCCTTGTTTTAATCCTGAAATTGAAAGCCATGCTACTTAGAGGCTATATAATAGGGAGAGGCAACCTGATAATCTCCAGATATTTGGATTTCAACTCACATCACATCAGTTCACATCAATATTAAAACTTGCCTTGGCAAAAAATTGTTAATGCTATGGTCAATAATAACTGAAAAACTTCAGGTTGTTTCTATTATATGTCTTTCTTCAATACAATTACATTGGAGTATACTACAACAGGTACAAAAAAGGTTGCTACTAATAGGAGGAAAGAGCTCCACCCCTATATCCTTGCCTTTGGATGATGTCTTGTGATTTTATTCTTTCTCTGATCCTATTCAATATCTACATAAAGCCACTGGGTGAGGCTATCGGCAAGGAGTTAGATATCAGTTATTGCACTTATTTAATCTTTGGGCTGGCCAAATGATGCTCTTAAGTTTCTATCTCAGCATCTTAGGTTCTGGATAGAGAGGAACAGACTTGAGCTCAACCTAGCAAGACTGAGTGGCTAAGAATTTCGGGATTGCCTAGATCTGAAAGTCTATTATTGATTCTTGGATGGGGTGGCATTGCTCTGTATGTGGGGGTTGTCTTTGAGGTTAACTCGGAAGCTGTAGTCTTCTGAATGCAGAACTCAGAATGCAGTGGCACAAGTACTGATGTACATACCTCACTATATACCTAAATACCTGGTACTCCACAAGCTGCTTTGGTTGTCAGTGAATTTTTGGGTGCAGCTGAAGGTTTTGGTGGTCAACTAAAGAGCTGCTCATGGCATAGAGATCTGTAAAACAGCCTATCTCCAATTATCTTTTGCTAACATCTGATACATTAGCCTTCGACCAGGATCTCTCCAAACTAGTGTTGTCTGCTATAGTACGCTCTCTACAACCTCAAATACAAACCTTTTACAGGGCATTGCCTTTCCCATAAAAAGTGGGGAAGACAGAAACAATAAAATGTTGAAGAGCAAAGAAGAAATAGATGACAACTCACTTGTTTAAGTTCACATCTTTGCCCTCGTCATGGGCATCGATGAGTTGTTTGATGACATCAGCTATAGTCATCATCATGAGTTCTGCTCGGCTGAGATCTCCTAAAATAGAAGTAAAAGGTTATGAAAGAGTCTGTGCAAAAGTGTTTTCTCACATACAAATGTAAACTGACATGTGCTCTCTCAGACAGAATAGCCTTTCTCTTCTCTCAAAGCCCAAAGCCTATTCACCTGAGTCACAGAACACAAGTGCCTTTAGTACTAATCAATGTGGCATCTGAGTCCTCTCTTGAGGAAATGCTGCCTTCAGGTAATAGGGAAGAAGATAACTGTAGTACATTCTGCATAGGATGAAGTGAAATCTATTAGGTTTCCTTTAGTTAACTTTCCTCAAGGATGTTTGAAGACTCCAAGAAAGAAGGTAATAGAGAAAGAGTTCTTGGAGGAACTATATTTTTCCCTATAAGTTTATTCTTTTCTAAGGAACACTTTTCTATTCACACAGAATAGTCATAGACGGGTGGATATGGCAATTAAATAAGACACCTAGCTTATTGGAAAATCACACTCAAAAAGCATTTATTAATGTTTTATCAAACTGAACTGACATTGAGTGGGTACCATGGGGTTCAAACTTTGACCCTATACTTTTCAATCCTTTCAATAATGCTTTGGAGGAGAAGGTGCAGGAAATTGAAAATAACCTTGTATTTTAGAGAAGTGGACAAAAGTTACAGAATTAAGTTTAAAAGAGGAAAGTTCTTCCCTAAGAGGGAAAAAATCAAATGCACAAATAGCAAAGGTGGTATTTGTCCTACCAGGCCAAGGAACAGATTATAAACTAAACTAACAATGTAACTGGGCTGCAAAAGAATATAAATGCAATTTTAGGCAGCATCAACATAATAGAAGTATAATTTCCAAATGACAGAAAGTAGCCACTCCATTTCGCTTTGATCAGATCCTACCATCAATACTGTGTTTGGGACACCACATAGTATGGATTAAGGCCAAGTGGAACAAATTAGAGAAAAGCAGCAAGAACGATCAGAAGATTAGAAATAAAGTAAGACGAGAGTCAGTTTAGTGTAATGGTTAAGGCAGTAGGCAGAAATCGGGAGACCATGAGTTCTAATCCTATTTTAGGCGCAAAGTCAACTGAGTGACGTTGAGCCAATCACTCCCTTTCAGCCCTAAGAAACAGGGAATGACAACCCACTTTTGAAAATCCTGGCCTAAAAAAACTACAGGAACTTGTCCAGATCAGAAATCACATTGAAAGGGACACACACACCCACGCAAATTATGAAGAGAGACAGAAGGAACTGGGAAAAAGAGCCTTGGTGATGCAGCAGACTAAAGTGCTGTTAACTAGCACCAGCTGCCTGCAATTACTGCAAGTTTGAATCTCACCAGGCTCAAGGTTGCCTCAGCCTTCCATCCTTTCGAGGTAGGTAAAATGAGGACCGGGATTGTGGGAGCAATAAGCTGACTTTGTATAAAAAAGAACACCGCTTGGGGTGGGGGTGGGGGCAAAAGCCCTACTAAGCAGGTATATACAAAAGTATGAAGGCTATTGCTTAACGCATTGTAAGCCGCCCTGAGTCTCCGGAGAAGGACGGCATATAAATTGAACCAATAAATAAATAAGTCTTGTGTAAAAGAAACCTGGAGCTTAACAGGATATACCAACATGGTTAAACACCTGAAAGCAGATTCTCTACTGCCCCAGAGAGCAGGGATCTATGGGATCATAGATTTAAATTACGGGAAGGCAGATTGTGATTGAGTGTGGTGCTTTTTCCCTTCAGTGGATGCGTTCAGATGGAAAACAGACAGTTCTCTCCTTGGGATGCTTTAACCTGGATTCCTACGCTGAAGAGAGGGAACCCTTCAAGTCTCTGAACACTCAACAAGCAATTTCATGACGAAATTACTCCTTTTTGTGCTAATGATGCCGACTCTGTAAACCGCTTAAGAGAGGGCTGTGAAGCGGTATATAAGTCTAAGTCAGAGGTCTTCAAACTTGGCAGCTTTAAGACTTGTGGACTTCAACTCCCAGAATTCTCCAGCCAGCATAGCTGGCTGGA
>WNWU01000013.1:2344776-2417095 GCA_012654045.1 Ptyas mucosa
TGCCTCTTGAAAAAGCACTTTTGGGAAAATCATGACCTGGATGACTGAGAATCTCCATAGACATGATGGGGATGGTGGTTCTTGCAGGGCTGAGTAAAGAATGCTGGGAATGCATGCCAAGAATATATATAATCCCTGAAGGGTCGTTCGAGTCACTGAAAGTCATCCCTGCTATCCAGCTAAAACTAGCAAACTATATTGAACAGCAGATATGTAGAAAAATGTTGAAGGCAGATGATCATTCGAATGATAGTGAGAAAATTCATTTCATACTGCACAGGAGAAGGCAATGATAAGCCATCCCTATATTTTACCAGAAAAAAATGTGTATAAAAATATGAAGTGATTGATGATGATAGTGCTGGATGATGGGCCCCCAGATACATTAATTCTACTCAGAAAGATTATCTTTTGGAGTACTAATGGTATGCCATGACCAGATTAAGTCTGGTTCTCTAGTTGCTGATGTGACCGTGCAGAAAAAATAATAATCTGAAACTACAAAGACTGAATTACAGTGGGAACATGGAACAAAGAAGCATGAACAAAGGAAAGCTTAACAGGTTGAGACATGGAATGCATGAACTATACATTGACATTTTGGGCATTACCAAATTGACATAAACTGAAATTGGACACTTTCAGTCAGCCATACTGACTGTTTACTGCTCAGGATCCAAAACCAAAGAAGAAAAAATTGCTTTCTTTCAGTAATCAAAGCATATAGTGTTAGATCAGGCGCAGGAAAGAAGACAAGACCAGCGGGGTCTGTTCAACAAGTTTTATTCAGCTCTTAACTAAGTCAGAACAGACGAACGGCTGTGCTGCCGGAGCCCTTTTTATAGCGCTCCGGCAGACCAGCCGTCCAATGACAGCGGTTTAACTTTCCCGCCCGGAGGATTAACCAATCCCCGGCCGGATGTCCTTATAAGGACATAACACTCCTCCCCCCCTAGATGAAACATGGTTCAGCTCGTGTCGATCAACAAACGTAGTCACGCAGGTAGGCGGGACGTCTGGAAGCCCTGCTCGACCTGCGCAGTTCATTTTGTTCTCCGTCGTCCGTCTGGAAGGTGGCTGCTCCGGTGTCCTCCGACCCTCGCCCCTGGGATGCCTGCCGCTGGGTCGTTGAAGGTGCCGGCCCTGTCCGTGCGCCTCCGGCCTTGCTGCTGGGCTGCGAAGTGGTCGTTGCAGGTACCGGCTCCGGTGTGCCGCCTCCCGACCCGCTGTTGGAATATATCTGCTGGTCCGGTTGGTCTCTTCCCTGTCCTGGGTGCCGATCGTCGTGGGCCGGTAAGTCCCTTGGGTTATTTGTATTTTTTGCAAATTGTCCGTATCTTTTAGACTTGTGCTGGTCGACCCTGTCTGGGTGGTGCAGGTCGACCTGGTCGGGTCGTTGTTGCTTGGGACGGGGGTCAGCTGGACGGAAGATTTCAGACGGGCGGTGTAGTTCTTGCATGCAGGGGTGTCGTAGGCCTCCCTCACCGGGTTGTTGTTGGCCCTCTCGGTTGGGCATGTCCCGGTCTACTGGCGTTCCCTGGAGTTCCCTGCCGTCGGGGTGGCGTTGGGCTGCCTTGCCGGGGAGGCGTGAGTTTTCGTTGTCGTGGAGTCCCCTGTCTACTCGGCAGTTGCAGTACGGTAGCTGGTCTGCTGGCTGGCCGGTCATGTTGGGGTGGTACGGCCCTTCCTCGACTGGGTGTTGCAGGGCTACCTCACAAGGGTGGTGTTGTCCTGCCCTGCCAGGGTGGCGTTGCCCTACCTCGACGGGGTGGTTTTGGCCTGCCCTGTAGGGGTGTTGTTGTCCTACCTCGTCGGGGTGGTTTTGGCCTGCCTTGTAGGGGTGTTGTTGTCCTACCTCGTCGGGGTGGTTTTGGCCTGCCTTGTAGGGGTGTTGTTGTCCTACCTCGTCAGGGTGGTTTTCGCCATCCCCTTCCCACCGCTTCCGGAGTTGGTCGATGTGACGTCTACAGACCACTCCATCTTGCAGTTCAATAGTGTAGGACTTCGGGCCGGTTGTGCTCTCGATTCTCCCCTTAAGCCATTTCGGCAGGCCGTGGAAATTAAGCGCGAAAACCGGATCTCCTGCAGAGAAGGCTCGGAGGGGGCGGCTCGCGGTTGCGGTGACCTCAGAGTGGTACAGGGGGTGAAGTCGGTCCAGGGGTGACCTCAGCTTCCTGCCCATCAGCATTTCGGCCGGGCTCTTTCTTGTGGTGGCATGCGGCGTAATATGCTGTATCAAGAGGAAGTTGTCGATCTTCTCTTGCCAATCGCCCGGTCCCATCCTGGCAAGGGCTTCTTTGGTGAACCTCACCATCCTCTCAGCTTGTCCGTTGCCAGCCGGTCTGTAGGGGGCAGAGAGGGCATGGCGAATGCCCAAACTGGCCAGGAACTCCTCCATTGGTTTCGAGGTCAGCTGCGGGCCGTTGTCGGAAACAAGGACGTCCGGCAGCCCGTGGGTAGCGAACAGCCGCCGGAGGGCTCTGATGGTGACTTCAGTAGTGATGGATGCCAGGGGGATGACCTCAAGCCACTTGGAAAAGGCGTCCACCACTATTAGCAGGAACTTCCCTTGCATCGGGCCCGCAAAGTCTATGTGTATTCGCGCCCACGGGTTGCTCGGTGTTTCCCATTCCGCAACAGGCGTTTGCGGAGGGGCGGGGCGGACTTCTTGGCACGGATCGCATCTGGAGACCCAGTTCTCAATGTCTTTGTCCAGTGATGGCCACCAGACGTAGCTCCGTGCCAGTCCCTTCATGCGCACGATGCCAGGGTGCCCCTTGTGCAAAGTTTCCAATGTCTTTATGCGCAAAGCCTGGGGAACCACAACCCTGTCACCCCACAGCAGGCAGCCCTTCATGGTTGACAGCTCCTGCTGCCTCTTTGCGAACGGCTTGAAATCGTCGGTCAACGGTTCCGCAGGCCAGCCGCGCAGCACCCAAGACATCACTTGCTTCAAAGTCCGGTCTTTCTGGGTTAGTGCCGCGACGTCTGCGGATGTGACTGGGCAAGCCAGGTCGCCATCGATGTGATGCAGTCCCAGGGTGGGGGCAGGGTCCTCCACTAAGTCCTTTGACGGGCATCTGCTCAAGGCGTCAGCGTTGCAGATGTTACTGCCGGGCCTGTGGCAAAGTTCGTAAGAGTACCCGGCCAAAAAAATTGCCCAGCGTGTCATCCTAGGCGATGAATAGTTTGGTGTGGGCTTGCTTCCCGACAGAAGGCCCAACAGGGGCTTGTGGTCTGTGATGACCGTGAACCTCCGTCCGTATAGGTACTCGTGGAAGCGCTTGACGCCAGCGACGATGGCCAGGGCCTCTTTGTCCAATTGGCTGTAATTTCTCTCGGCGCTGGACAGCGTCTTCGAGAAATAGGCGATGGGGGCTTCCTTCCCGTCCGGGAATTGATGGCTGAGGACTGCTCCGACGCCATAGGGGGATGCGTCGCAAGTCAATAGCAGGGGGAGCGTCTCGTGGTATTGGATGAGGACACTCTCGGAAGAAAGCAGGTTCTTGACAGCTCTGAATGCTGCTTCCTCTTCCTTCCCCCACCTCCAGGAAACCGCCTTCCCCAGCAAGCGATGGAGCGGTTCAGCCACGGAGGCTTTCTGTTTCAGGAAAACACTGTAAAAATTCAGTAGTCCCAGAAACGCCTGAAGCTCCGTCTTGTTTTGGGGGGCTGGAGCTTCATGGATAGCCCTAACCTTAGATTTAGTGGGGTGAATGCCGTTCCTATCAATGAGATAACCCAGGAACTCGACTTCCTGGACCCCGATGATGCACTTGTCCCTCCTGACTCTCAAACCCTTCTCCTTGAACCGCTGCAAAACCATGCGCAGTCGCTCAAGTAGTTGGGTTTTGGAGCGGCCGGAGATCAAGACATCATCGAAGTAAGGGACCGCCCCTGGAATGCCTTGAAGAAGGCGTTCCATAAATGATTGAAAAATACCTGGGGCTGCGCTGACCCCAAATTGGAGGCGCGTGCATTTAAATGCCCCTCTATGCGTGACAATGGTTTGTGCCTCCGCAGTTTTTTCATCCACTGGCAATTGCTGGTAAGCTTGGGCCAGGTCCAATTTTGCGAATATTGATCCGCTCCCAAGTGAGTGCAGCAGATGTTGCACCACTGGAACCGGATATGCGCTCTGCTGGAGGGCCTTATTTATAGAACACTTATAGTCGGCGCAGATGCGCACAGACCCATCATGCTTCATCGGGGTCACAATGGGGGTCTCCCATGCAGCATGATCGATCGGTTCCAGGACCCCCTGGGCGACAAGCTTATCTATCTGGGCGTCGACCTTGGGCCTCAGGGCGAACGGAACCCTGCGGGGCTTAAGCCTAATTGGGGTGACATTTTTGTCCAAATTGAAGGAAATGGGTTTCCCCACAAATTTCCCCAGCTTACCATCGAAGACTTCCTTGAACTCTTCGATGATGGCGTCGAGTTCGTCCCTACGAATTTGATGGATCCCGCTGATAGACAGCCCCAATGGCTCGAACCATTCCATCCCCAGCAGGCTCGGGCGGTTTCGCCCCACGATAGTGATGGGTAGGACGCCCTGGAAGTCGTGGTAGGTGACCCGGAGCGAAGTCCTCCCCAGGATCTCAACAGGGTTGCCGCCGAAATCGACAAGACGGGCCCGTAGGGGCTTGAGGTCTTTCCTCGAGATGCCCGGTTTCAGGCGCTTTAACTGGTGCCAGTCCATGATGGAGTAGTTCGATCCCGAATCAACCTCCATAGAGCAGGGTGTTCCCTCCACGATTACGGTGGCATGGAACTTTGCGGCCGCATCGTCAATGGTGTGGATGCCGGAGGACAGCTGCTCGGTTCTGACCGCCGCGTAGCCGCCGCCTCGTTGCTGAGACCTGGCAGAGGACCGTTTGGATGGTCTCTGGTTGTCTTGCCGTTTCTCGCCCCAGCCGGGGGGGAAACGGACCCGGGGTAGGTGCTTCGGCCCTGCAGGCTTCAGCGATGTGCCCCCGCTTGTTGCAGCGTCGGCAGACAGCGTCTCTCCAACGGCACTTGGCTCTGGCATGGCTTCCTTTGCAGCTGCCGCAGGGCTCGATCCGGGCGCCATCTTGTTTGCGCTCGCGACGGTTTTGGCGGGAAACCTTGTGAACGGCCATTTCGTCGTCGGAGCAGGAGCTGGCAGACGACTCCTCAGACGAGCTCTTGGGTTGGCGGTGCAATTTGTGCACCCCTTTAGCCCTACTCATGGCGGCAGCCGCCTTTTCTGAGATCTCGGCTGCGATCGCCTCCTCAACGACGTCTTTCAACGCAATCTTCTTTCGGCTGAGGAACTTACGTTGCAGTCCAATGTCCCTCATGCCGAAGACAATGCGGTCTCTGATGGCGTTCTCAACGTTGTCAAACTCGCAGTTTGACGCGAGTTGCCGCAGAGCTGCCACAAAGTCCTTGATGGGCTCCCCTTCCAACTGGTTCCTTTGTTGAAAGGTGAATCTGTTGGCAATGGGAGTTCCAGTGGGAGCGTAGTGCTCCTTCAGCACGTCTTGCAGATCGGCCCAAGACATCTCCTCGATGTTCCTTGGGGACACGAGGTCGATGGCCATCTCCAGCACCTCGGAGCCGCAATGCGCTAGGAACAGGGCTCGTTTCCGTTCATCGGAGAGGTCTTGATAGTTGTTTCCCCGCAGAAACTGGCGGAAACGAACCAGATAGGAGGTCCATTTCTCCACTCTGGGGTCGAATTTGGAGATCGGAGCCATCGCGGCTTGTGACGCCTCCATCTTCAGTGACTTCAGCTCAGTGAGAAATTCTCGATGAGTGACTTAGCTCCGCGTGGCGGTTCTTTTCAAATCCTTCGTCGCCAGTGTTAGATCAGGCGCAGGAAAGAAGACAAGACCAGCGGGGTCTGTTCAACAAGTTTTATTCAGCTCTTAACTAAGTCAGAACAGACGAACGGCTGTGCTGCCGGAGCCCTTTTTATAGCGCTCCGGCAGACCAGCCGTCCAATGACAGCGGTTTAACTTTCCCGCCCGGAGGATTAACCAATCCCCGGCCGGATGTCCTTATAAGGACATAACATATAGCAAGGACATTACTTGGGTCCAATGAAGTCAATGGCTGAGTAACACCAATTAGCTTTGCAGACAATCTATATATATAAAAGCAAAAACCACTCACGCATTAATCACGAAATCTCCAGAACCATAAAGCCTACAAACTTGAAATTTGCCACGTATCTTCCTCTTGGCTTCTAGGTGCTCACTAGGAAAGGATTTTTCAAAATGACCATCAGAGCATTAGTATTTCCTATATCATTATAACATGCTCTGATGCTAATTAGTTAGATGTTCTACTCCCCTTCCCAGTTTGAAAATAACTCTGGGATAGCATAGAACAGGCTTCTGTGGGGCAAGCCTCATGGAGAGAAGGGGCTAGAAAGCCTGAGGAAGAGAAGGGATAGGAGAGGATCTATGGGGCCAAGCCTGAGGGAGAGAAGGGGAGAGGAGAGGATCTATGGGGCCAGTCTGAGGGAGAGAAGGGGGTAGGATAAGAGAGGCTTCTGTGGAATCAGCCTGAGTGGAGGAGAGGCTTTTGTGGGGCCAGCCTGAGGGAGAGAAGGAGAGGAGAGGACAGGAGAGGCTTCTGTGGGGCTAGCCTGAGGGAGAGAAGGGGAGACAAGAGGCCTATTGTAACTGCTCATTAATTTTCAAACTCTTTTAAGTGTCAATTTATCAAGCCCGATCACATAGTTTTGTAGCAGAGCACTGGTATTCAGCTAGTCCTTTAATAAGACAATCTAAGTTTATGCTTCAACCACTGATGCAAAACTTGGTTTTGTGTCCAAGTTCAACCTGAAATTAGATGTAGAACACACAAGCAAGATGTGATACTTATGGTTGGAGACTAATGCCAAAGTTGGAGCTAGACTGAATGGCCTATGAAACAGAAATGAAATGAATCAGGATATCATCCTATCAGTTTGTCAATCTGTTGATTTCCTCATTGCTAACCTAGTCTTCCAGCAACCAAAGCAACATATACATGCACATAATCTATATACATAGATGTCACAGACAAATCAAGTGAACTATATTATTGGTACAGGTGGAGGTGGAATAGCATGGTTGTGGCTAACTGCTGGTTATGGAATAGATCAGGGGTGTCAAACTCAATTTCATTGAGGACCACATCAGGGTTCGTTAGCGGCTGGGTGGGCATGGCCAGCTCAACGTCACTCATGTTGGTGGATGTGGTGGCACCGAGCACTTT
The DNA here is from genome assembly GCA_012654045.1 of Ptyas mucosa. Classification (NCBI taxonomy): domain Eukaryota; kingdom Metazoa; phylum Chordata; class Lepidosauria; order Squamata; family Colubridae; genus Ptyas; species Ptyas mucosa. The sequence goes on from WNWU01000013.1 coordinate 2,352,010, forward strand.
GCCAATGAAATGGAGTCCTGAGCTCCGTTTTCACTGGCAGAAGGTTGCAGGAGACCATTGCAGCCAAAAATGGTGGCCCTCCTGAGCTCCATTTTCGCCGGCAGAGTTACCACGGGCAGGTCTTTCGCTGTTTCCAAGGCGGCCTCATGGGCCAGATCTAAGCACCCTGTGGGCTGGATCTGGCCCACGGGCCTTGATACCCGTAAAATAGATCATGAACTACTGATGTGCAAGCTCCAAGTCCAGCTAATGCAGATTCAATGTCTCTGATATGATTTTGAGCATATACCTTTAATTTTCAGAAATTGCTATTAAGTCACAAAGATGCAAAAAAAAACAACAGTAGTTTTGTGTTTTTAACTGTTAATTGTATAAATATTATAAGTCACCCAGGGTCTTCTGCAGTGAGCAGACATAATAAATATAAATACAGGCAGCCTGAAGAGATGGAAAGCAGGACTAGCTGGGAATTTCAATACTCAATTTACAGCCACAGTTGGGAGACAGAATTTCCATTGCTAAACAAGGCAATTGTTGAGTAAGTTGCATCCAATTACCGTATTTTTCGGTCTATAAGACACACCGGAGTATAAGACACACCTTAATTTTGGGGGAGGAAAACAAGGAAAAAAGTATTTTATCTCTGCCTACCAGCATTTAAGGTGGCGCCGCCCTCCTCCTCCTCCTGCAAGCAAGAGGTGCAGGGACTACTCGCTTTTCCCCAAAGAGACCCCTTGCAAGCTCTGGGGGGAGGGACAGAGCACAGCCTGAGGAACAACCCTCCCTCTTCGGGATGGTCTGGGGGGGGGAATCTGCCCTGCAGCTTCAGGGAACAAGGCGGGTGCCACGATTTGCACCCATGTTTGGAATTGGGAAGGGGATCGCGGGTTCGGGCAGCAGACCCGCAATCCCCTTCCCGATTCCAAACATGGAATGGTGCAGTGACCAAAAAAAGTGTACCGTGTTTCAGGTGGCAGATCTGGCCAGGAGGAAAGAGAAGTTGAGTCTGCTGAGAAGGAGGATGGGGGTGCGCGGCTCTGCAAAAAAACACTTTCAGGCGGCAGCGCTACAATCTCCTCCCCGAATCCAAAGCACTTCCCAGTTCCCCGCTGCACATTGCAGGGGAACTGGCCGCCACCTGAAGCGTGACTCTTGAGAATTGCATTGGGGAATCCCGGCAGCGATGGCTGGAAAGGAGGAACGTTTCCCTTTAGGGGCTCCCATTCAGCTCAGCTTGGCTCCTGGGTGCAGAGATGGCTTAGGCAGCAGCGGCGGCTCCTCACATTGCTGGGAAGTGAAGTCAGCGCGGCCAGAGGGGTGACCAGATGCAAATCGTGGCATCCGCTTTGTTCCCCAAAGCTGCAGGGCAGATCCCCCCCCTCGTCCCGAAGAGGGAGGGTTGTTGCTCAGGCTGTGCCCCGACCCAGATCCCTGCTGCCTGGGACTGGCCGAAAATGGCCGAAGGGGGGGGGGCTGGCAAGTGGGGGGGGGCTACATTTGGCGTATAAGACGCATCCAGATTTTCACCCCCTTTTGGGGGGTAAAAAGGCGCTTCTTATACACCGAAAAATACAGTATATGACCTTTTTTTGCCACTGTTGTTAAGTGAATTACTGCAGTTAAATAAATCAGTCACTAAGCGAATCTGACAGCCCTTACTGATTTGGTTGTTGAAGGCCAGTTTGGAAAGGTCGCAAATGGCAATCACATGATTCCAGGATGCTGCAACCATTATAAATACATGCCGGTTGCCAAATGCCTGAATACGATCTGGTTGTAGCCAGAGACAGATGCAGGTGAAAGACTTCTGTTGTATGATCTATGCTCAATGACTGAGAATGCTGAATAGATGATTTGTTGGTCGAACAGGATTCTTCCCTGTTCCACAGTGTTCATCATTTATTACAGGTGAATTTGACAAGATCACCAAAAAAGGCCTTTTTTAATGGTTGCTCCAATTCTGGAAGTTGCTGCTTAAGATTGCCCATCTAAGCCTCAATGCCAGGGGTGTCAAACTCGCATCGTTATGTGACATATCTCGACTTTGTTCCCCTTTGTTAAACCGGGCGTGGGTGTGGCCAGCATGTGATGCATCTGGCCTACGGGGCTAGGAGTTTGACAGCCCTGCTCTATGCAATAACCTTCATTTGGGGTAATATACCCAGGGATTTTGTCTGTTAGCTGATTGCTTTTTCTGCCTGCTGGGGATAGTGGATGATTTGAAAGCCACCTGCTACTAATTTTAAATTGCTTTCTTTATTGGTGAACTTCATTGTGGACTTCTTATGGTAAGTATGGAATAAAAATGCAAATGAGCAAGTTTTATTCCCAATTAAGTGGGCAGAGAATTACAGCCATAGAACATAATCTTATCTGCTCTTCAGAATCTCTTTTCCTTTCTTCCACCCTTTGACTTTATCCCTGCTCCATCCCTTCCTGCCTTCTGTTCATTTTCTGTCATCTTGCCATAATTCATTCTTCCCTCTACCTTTCTCCATCTTTTCCTCATTTTGTTTCTCCATCTTTCAATTCTGATTTCCCTCCTTCTCTTCTCATCTCTGATTATTTTAATCTTTAGTGCCCTTGTCTCTTCCTCTTATTTTTTCCTTTCCTTCCATCTTTATTTCTTCCCCTCTCCCTCCCCCTCTCTCTCCTCCCTTTCTCTGCCAATCTTTTTCTCCTTCCTCTCCCTTTCCATCCCATATTGTGCGCACAATATGGATCATTTATTTGTATGCTCTGCTGGAAAACTTCAGAATTTGCAGAATACTTCAGAGAGTATTGGATATTAAAATATATGAAAATTCTTGCAGCGATGAAGGAAACATTAAAATGAAAGGGAATGTGAGGCCAAGCACAAATTATAGTACTCTAAATTGCAAAATGAGAATGGATGGAGATTAAATATGGCCACAAATCAAGATAAATCTGTTATTCAGAAAATCAATAGTCCTTTATTTTGGATTTATAGAATAGCTATTACTAAATATCTCTGTACAATAAATCAGAGGAGATAGGGCAGAGAGAAAACATCTTTCACTATCTCCTTAATTCTGTTCAATTTTAAATAGCTGTTTTAGTAGTTTATGGTAAAAAGCCATGTCATCATGCTTAAAACTTGTTGCTGATTCTGTCTTAGTTTTGATAAGTGGTACTGATCCTTGGCAGAAAAGTACCACCGCTCCCTCTAATTTTTACTTATTTACTAATACAATTTAGTAGGACTGAATATGCAATTGTTGAAAGAGGACAGCAAAACAGCACAATGGCTAAGCCACAATTAGCCTATCAATGTAATAAGGCTCCTAGGTTGGATAATTTTATTAGAAAGTTTAAACTGAGCTGAGTGATCCTTGCAAGCAGAACTCAGATTCCAGAAAAGGTTAAAAGTAAAATGGAAGGAGACATTTTTTCAAAGATGTCATGGTACTGCTTACTGTACCTGCTTTTCCCACAGACCAATGAAAAGCACTTCAGATATTACATGGTAAATATATTTTACATTTCTGAAGCCCTCTAAAGCTGCTTGTTATAACTAGAAATAATGGTGGATAAAAATAGTATACTGCTCATATATTGCAGTAACACCTTCAGGTGTAAACTATTACCTGTCTTTTCCCCTACTTTTCAATATATTATGAAATGATTCACAAATGATATATTACAAAAAGATTATACATTTGTAATATATACAAATGCATGCAGGTAGAGAAATATCTAGAGTCCAGAAGTTAAAATAATGATTCTATAAAAGCTGCATAATTATTTCTCTGCTCTGGATTGAGCTCCCATATTCTCCAACCAGTTGTCTAGGTCGAGATGGGACTACTTAGATTATGGGGATTAATCAAACACTTTGATATAACACATCAGGCGTGGGTAGACTTTTACAAGGTAAAACAGCAACAGAAGGTTACAGTAGGTCTCGTCTAAAGAACCACATATTTATTATAGCACAAGCTTTTATGAACCTTCCAGAAACTCTTGTAATGTCAGATTTTTTTGCTTTGGATCCAATTTATGTTAAGTCTGCTTGATGTAGAGCTGAGCAATATTTGCATGAAAATGACTTATACAAAGGACTTTTCATTTGTTCAGTTGGGATAACAGCTGTCCAAAGCTTGCTCCCATTCACTCTTTTGGGCTAGGAATTAGCTGTGTCTGAACACTGATAGCTAGTAACACAACTGGATTTTTACTTGTTTTTAAAGAAAAGCACTAGTATGACAACCATTCCCCTTTAGTTTTGCAATGTTTTGTCACATAAAGAATTCACCAGTTAAAGTACTCCAAAAGGATAGTTATCAATGGAATTCAGGTATTGTTCAGACTTGTTAATTTTGGCAGCTTTCAGGTGGAATTTGTAGCTGGATTATCCTGCAATTTCATGCTTCAAGGTATTTGGTAGAAACTCATGAGCAAAGCCAAAGGAGAGAAAGGCATGCCTACAAGAAGTCATACAAACGTAGCAGAGGAATAAATCAATTTATTCTGTATAATTTCAAACAGCTGACCAAAGTAATAACGCTCTTAGGTCTCTACTACGCATTTTATGAAAATTGTAGCAAATTTCCAAAACATCCGTGTGTACTTTTAATGCCGTAAACCAGGGGTAGTCAACCTTTTTATACCTATCACCCACTTTTGTATCTGTTAGTAGTAAAATTTTCTAACCGCCCACCAGTTCCACAGTAATGATGATTTATAAAGTAGGGACAAAACCCCTACCGCCCACCATGAAAGCTGGAACGCCCACTAGTGGGCAGTAGGGACCAGGTTGACTACCGCTGCCGTAAACCAAATTGATTTTCCTAAGTGCAGACCACAATTTTGAGAACTGCAACTGCAATAGGGATCAATTTCCACTGAGGGAGCTTGTTATGGCTGTAGTAACCAAAAGCAATCGAAGCATTTCTGAAGCTTACCTGAAACCATTTACTTTAGTGCAGGGACTTGCAGATGTATAGACCACAAATATGATTATTAGTCCAATACCAAGACTATTCTAAGGAGATACAGCTTGGTACAAACACTACTAGGCATTCCAGAGTCCACATGTTGCCCCAGATCATGTAAAGATGGCAGCACTGAAATTTGGCAGCAAACAACTTAATATTCACGGATATTTCTTTTTTTGTTCCCAAAGATAAAAAGTGTGTGTTAAACTGTGGTGTAGATGATCTATTTTTCCCCTTCTCTCAAAAGTGGAACATTTTCAATTGTCTCTCCAGACACACTCCCTGTGTCCTTCAGGAAATAAATTTTTGGAAAAAAGAAAATGATAATGTCATCTGCAGTCTCAAAAAGATTGTCTGCTTCTGTGTCAAGTTTGCTTTGTAGATTTGAATAATTTTTATTCAAAAAAACCATGCCCAAATACACTAACTGCTTAGTATAGTGTGTGAATAATCAGCTTGCAGTGAAAAACCTGGTATGGTGGTTTTTATTGCCAATATTCAGCAGATATTAAAACTCATAGCAGATTTAAATAAACAACCAAAAAAATTCCCCAAGTTTCATGGATAAGATTGATACTGCAATTCTTATTTGGAATAAAAAGGGATTTGGTTTCTGATGCACTACTTTAAAGCTTTATTGGGTCATGGAATTATGTCAAGCAACTAATGATATTAGTGGGAAACCGATTTACAAGCCGGGGAAGTCTGTATTTTCAGTTTTAGAACTGAATCTGCCATGAAATAAAGCAAGTCTTGATGTGTCTCCTGGGATATGGTAGAATTCTGCACTCCCCCTAAAAGCCTGCACAGTTTACAAAGTTTATTCTTCTCCTTAAATGTTTAAAGAAGCAACAAACACTTCAAAGCTTTCATTTTAGTCTTTTTATTAAAAATTCTAAATAGTCTTTAAAAAACAAAAACAAAATGCTTAATCAATGCTATGGTAACCGTTTGTACATGCACAGTTAAGGTGCTAAAAACAAAATAAAACTGAGTAGGACACTGGCTTATTGTACATGAGGAATCAAATCTACAAGAAGTTTAGTGCAAGTTGAATTGTTAGCATTGGAGATCAGGTACCATGCTGGTGTATTCAAATCTATCTCTTATTCTCAAATCACAATTTCAGATAAAGGTAATAAACCTGATTTTTAAAAAAGAAACATTAACAACCCCACTCTACGCAATAACAGCATTGATTGGAAGTACTAGAATTTGCAAAGAATTTTCCTGAAAGAAATTATATAAAAAAGCCAACCCCTCTCCTGTTTGAAAACAGAGGAAATAACAATCTTTTCTTTAATCTGCTACTTCATTTTGGTTTTTCTGCACTGGCAAAAAGTAGCTTATACCCATCAAGTCATTTTATACAAATTACAACATTAAATACAGGTGTTTTGTGCTAAGGCTGAACTATTTTTTTTTCTAGAACAAAGACTTATCTTCTCTCTTAACTATGCCAGATCTGACAGAAACTGGCTTAATTACTAAATTGTTCAATATTCTATATTTGTTATAGTTGCAACATTACCTGCAACAGTGACATAATCAAATCAAAATTGGGAATGGGCAAACGATGCTTCTCAGCAAGGGGAACAAATGGGAGCCCAGATGCCATTCTACTAAAACTAGTTCATGTGTCATTTTAAATCAGTTTTCTTTATATATAAAGAGCCACAAGAGTGATCTGCATAACTTATATTCAAAATTGGACATAGATTTTACATAACACCATTCCAAGGATGCATGTCCCAGTCAGTTAAAAGAAAAACTCCAAGTAACAAGCTAATGTTAAATATAGCCTATTTTTTTTGCTTGGTGTCATTTTGCAAAAGAGAAAAACAAATTCTTTGTAAAACCAAAGATTAAGTCTATTGCGATTACAAAAAATAAAATAAAATAAAAAGCCTCCTGCTGATAATAAACCCTTAAACTGTTTGGTTTATGGTGACAGCATTACTAACAGAGGACTATTTATTGTACATGAGAAAGTAAACTGAAGAATAGATTATATTATAAATAAATCTATTTCCATAGCTCCTGAACGGGGAGGAAAAAATAGATGCTTTGGGTCTAGCAGTTTCAGGTATGCAAGATGGAGCCCAAAGTGGCAGAAATGCCTTGGAGTTTCTAGAACCACTTGGATTGTGTTTTATTAATATTCTTTAAAAGTACTTGAGATTGCAAATTAGTTTATATTTATTGATATAAACATACTGTATTAAGGCCAGAATTGTCTATTTTGGCCACATCAGTCCCAATGAAAAACACATTCTAGTTTTGAGAAGTTGTACAGATCAACTGCATGATCACAATATATGATTTTCTGTGCACTGTCCAAGTATAGCATTTTATAAAACCGCCATGTAAATGTTTTATCCAGCATTACTTAAATATGGTTAACTGAAGAAAAATGGGGGGGGGGGGGGGTCAGGCAAGCTGCCTGAGGAGGTAGGCAGCATGATGCAAAGAGAGTGATTTTGAAAAGTGCCTGCTTCATTGAGCAATGAAGGTGGAAAGGTATTAGTTTACCGGCACTTGCCCCAATTTCAACAGTTGAGAAGTGGACATACCTCAATAGAGTTTTTTTAAGAAGCAGCACTGGTTGGCATATAAATCTCAGATTTTAAAAGGTAGGTATCTTAACAGGCAATTAGTGGGAAAAAAGAATGTGGCAGTTTTTTCGTCTGCTACTTTCTTGCAAGTGGCTTTGACATATAGCTATGGGAAGTCTCTTGGCTCCATTCTGCCTTACATTAATAGAAAAAGGCAGCTGACATGTAAGCTTTGACTAGAATGTAGAAGCAAACTATGTTGCTATTTTCTAGGACAAATTTTTTTCTGAGTGAGTTAAATCTATGGGAATCCATGCTGACTCAAATTGTAAAGACATTAAGAAAAAATATTTTATTAGATCTTTTAAAATTTCCTAAAACTCTACAGATATTTTCCCCTACCAGAGATTTTTATTTTTGCCTATTTTGAATTACGTAGTTTGGGGACTGCTTTATGCCAAGAACAAAGAAAAAAACCCATTGCTGGATATTTAATAATTGTGTTGCCTTATAGTTAAATCAGATGTTTGTTGCACTGACTGAATTATGTATAGTATGTATGTTTGTATGTGTATATATATATTAATTATATTTTAAAAAAGTAGGAATTGTGAAAAAACCCAAGCAGACTCTGGACTGGAGGTTTAACTTGTCTTTCCCCAGTTCTGATCGAACAGTCCCACTTCTCTGAAGTTGGTACAGGTGACCTTTGTTATCTGCAATCCATTAGTTATGGTTGGTAAATACAGATCACATTTTATTATTTGCAAAAGGATTGGATAGCTTTGATCTTTGATACATTATTGTATTTGGAAGATTTCTAGACTATTTTTTAATGGAGGGAGGTATTTAAGCGTGCACAAAATAATGGCGGCCTTTGCTCATGAATAAAGTACACTTCTTCAAAGTCTTGTTCTGCACAATTTTGTTATCAATGGCTGTTAGACTGGAATAGAACCACCACAAATAACAAGGGCTACCTGCATTATATTTACATTTTATGGGAAACTCCCTTGATATTAATATTTCTCTTGAAATGAAAATATTGCAAATTTTGCTAGAACAAGAACAGAAAAAAAAATCCTTGCTTACCATGGTTTGGATGCTGTTCAGGCTTCCTCATAATTATATTCTTATAATTAACATTAGCTTGATCCCAAATGATTTAAAGCACCTAATCAAGTTACAAAGTGGCCGATCTGGCACTTCACAATTTATAAATTAGAATTTAAAATAATACTAAGCCTAATTCTTGTAGCTCCAAAGTATTTCAGCACCGGTTACTTTTCTTGATGAACCAAGAATGAAATGGTTTGTCATTAAATTCAGATACCTAGCATATGTTCTCCACTGTATATATAAAAAGTTGATATAAGGGAGGGTGCATATTAAGAAAAAGAAGCAGAATAATCATTTTCCAGCAGTAGTATTAGAGCAATAGATGAGGTAGATTTAAACACACACAAGTGCTTCCTTAACTCATGCCAATAGCTGCCTTAGAAAAATCAAGTTCACTGTCCAAGACAAGCATGGGCAATGTTTTAATTAAGAACTGTAGGTTTGCATATTTAAATTGCTCGTGTGCATATCATTCATAAGCGTGAATGAATACAAAACTATAGCTGGTTACACTGCAGTTAAGAACTCATTGCTTGTACTTTTAACTTGGAGGTAAAACCCATTCTATTTAACTGGTCTTACATTGTCTTGTACAATAAATTTTGAGTTGCATCTTCAAATGAGAAAAATCCCTATTCTGGAATTATAGTCTCGCTGCTGTTAATCTTGAATTGGTCCCTAAATATCAAAGAACTTTGAAATAATAAGCTGAAAGCCAGTGCTTCACAATTGGGCAGTTGAATTCAAAAAACTGCTTACAATAGGTAGACTGAAGGGTTTGGCTACATTTGTTCTTCTGGTTTCCATATGCATATCTTGAGTGTGGAACTGAAAATGGTCGAATTCAATATTTTCTCCTCAATGACTATCTGTAGGGCTCAGCAAATATTCTTCATAAAGAGGATAACAGATAATTCTAAGTACTTATTATTTTATGGATCCTCTTGCCCTTCATTTCTCAAAAAAAATCTCAGATTCTTTGAAAGAGGCAATTAACTCTTTCCTCCCAAAATGTCCTAGAATAGATATAGGAAGAACCGTTCAAGGCACTGATGCTGAAAGAATTGAAGCATGGGGGAATTTTTGTAATGTTCCTAAAGGCTACATTAGTTGCTATATTAAAAAATCAGTTTCTCTCCTATTCAATAAGAATTTTGAAAGTGTTGAATTCCGTTTGATAATTAAGAACCAACTCCACTTTGCTTTTCTTTGAAAACTAGTAGTAAATTGGAATATTTTCTATCAAAACACAAACAATACAAGAAACTTTACATTAAATGTTGATAAACTCCCTCCCTCTCCATCAAGACCAGAATTTAACTTAAGAGCCAACAATATTAAGATTTTTGCTATTTTTTTTCTTTTTGTTGTATTTCCAGTGCATTCACTAATAATCTCTGATGTCCTCTATACAGTTTTTAATATGCAGCCTACATTCTGTGCCTCAGAAGAACAACTAACTAGTTTATTATTTTATTAGAATGGAAAAAAGCAAAACAGATATCTCCCTCTCCCTCCACAAAAAAGCAAACCCAGTCTTCTACTTTGGGAAACTTTTCACAGAGCCTTCGTAGTATGACACTTATAGATGCATAGGGATTTTTAGAAAAGATGGGGAAAACAGCAACAAATAAATATAGTAGCCGATCTTAAATGCATCCACAGTTAACTTGTAGAATTGATCAACAACAGACTTGCTTAGAGGCAGTCTTCTTAAGAAATATTGAGCTACAGGAAAACGGTACTGACCGAACTGGGTGCCATTCTGGCTGATAAGGAGTAAAAGTTGATATATTATTTTGATAAGAAATGGATGCCGTTCATTTAAAAATAAGTGTGAGATGGGAAAAGAAGTGCAGATCAAGCGCTGGTCCCATCCTCTTCAATAACTCGGTTCATGCTGGTGCCATGAGTTATGTGAGTTACTGGATTTCCACTGAGGTCTCTGGTGCTACTGTGACGTGACTGATCATTGAGCCGATGGGAACTGCTATGCCTGGAGTGGTCAGTCAATCGGGACATACTGCCATGAGGTAGTCGATCTTCAATTCCACGGTAACTGCAGGGGGTATATCTAATTCATAAAGACTTATCTGTTTTAGTAATACAGACACAAATACATTGAAAATATTCCAATTATCTCCCAAATATATAAATTAGATAAACAAAACTTAAGAGTTTAATCCAAACATTTTCATTTGTAGGACTATCATTTTTCAGTAAAAATACTTTTAACGTATTTTATTACTTCTTTGTAATATTGGTTCCACTTTTAAGCATACTTATTTTATATTCACAGAGGGACAAGTTAACCATGGATAATCTCACAATAAGAAACTTACTGGATGAGGCCAAATACTTATTTAGCTCACTATTCTGCATTTTACAATCATCTATCAGATGTGTCATATAAGCCCATAATAAGAATATAAGGGCAGCAGTTTTTCCTCACTTCTGCTTTCTAACAAAATGCTAACCTTACTCTGAATATAGCATAGCCATGATAACTGATGATCACTGATAACCATATTTTCCATGAATTATTTTTCTTTTAAAACTATTCCAATTATTCTTTCCTGTTATTTATTCATTCATTCAAATACCTTAATATTGCCCAGCTCAATCATGACAGTTTACATAAGATAAAACGGCATGAGTAATACAAATACAAGCAAAAATGAAAATAATAATAGCTCCCATGTATATTGATTATTCAAATAAATCTGAATGCCTGCTCAAAGAACTCCTTTCTCTTCTAGAAAACTGGCGAGAATGGATGTCAGGGAAACCTCATGGGCAAAATGTTCCAAAGCATGAGTGTCATAACAGGAAATAAGGGTCTGGATTCTCATGGGAACATAACTGACATCTTTCCCCTGCATGCATGCATGAACAAGGAAAATGCTACTTGGAGGAGATAGTCCCTAAGGAGCTCTGGAGCCAAGTCATATGGAACTTTAACGGTCAAACCAGTACTTTGAATTAGATCAGAATCATATTGGCAGCTGTAACCCCAAGAAACTGGTATAAAACCAAGACCTGGTCACTGCATTTTGTACCAATTAAAGCTTTTGAATCATTTTCAAAGACTGTCTCATATAAAGTACGTTATAATAATCTAATTATATGGTGACTAGCACATGACTGTTGTCAGAACAGTTTGATCCAAATAAGGCAGAAATTGGTGCACCATTTTCAGCTGAGTGAATATCTTTCTGTTCATGCATTCCACCTATGATAGCCAGCTCCTTTAGAAGGGCTACACCACTCATATGTGGAGATGGAACCATCATGCAAACATTTCTAGACAAGTATCAACTCTATCTTTCCAAAGATAGGATTAAATTATTACTACGTCTCCAATTCATTCTGGGGTACAATGTAAAGTTGAGAATCATCCAGATATTGAGAAACTAACAGGTGACCTCTTCCAGCAACTTCTTATAGATGTTAAAAAGAAGAGTAGGGAGAGAAGGACCATACAGTAACCCATGCTACAGCACATATCAGGTCAACAGCTCATTCCCCAACAATATTGACTGCAGCTACCTATTGTGATATAAATGAATCTTCAACCCTCAATCATTATAGACAGTCCAATAAAATGCCATGACCAGTCTAATAGAACTAAGAGAGCCTCCTTTAAGGTTCTAACACAGGTTCTTTACCAAAGTAAGCAATGCTCTGTTATTTGCCTGGGTCTGAGCCTAACTGAAAAGGATCGAAATATCCATTTCCTCTAGGCCCTTTGTAGCAACCAAAGGAAGAAGTTAGAGACAGGATGATAGTTCACAATATGGTTAGATTGAAAAATGCCTTTTTTGAAATGCATTACTGATAGCCATTTAATTAACAGCCCATTCCATCTTTTCTCTACCTGGCTGCCCTCCAGAACTACAGATTTCAATCTGCAATTCCAGAATTTTCTGCATGAATTATGCTGGAAGGCATTCTACTGCTGTATTATTAAATCTGGAATTAGTTCATATTTGATAACCAACTGGGTAGGGTATATGTATAACTTGCACTCTGGAATGGTTATAAAATGCTCTAGACATGATTGCCTTCATTAATTAGTTATATATCACTGAATATATTACAGAATGGAATTGCTAAGAATTAGAGCATTTGACTTCCTAATTTATACTGAATTTCTCTAATGTGGAGATCTTCTAACAGAAGCTCAACCAAAAATCGACTTCCTCAAATGATGTCCTCTAGATATGTTTCAGACATTCATAATGAACTTACATCACATTAGGAATATACCAGGTTAGGGAAATATAGCTTAAACCATAGAAAACAACTTGCTAAATTTTATTCCAAATTAGCATACAGTAGGTAGAAGGAAGAATAACTGTATACAATGTTATCATTAGGAACCTTGACTCAATCATTTCCCTTGAATTCATATTGCCCTGGCTTTGATAAGAATTTTTTACACTCTGCTTATGTATTTACAGGATAATATTTTAATTTCCTCACCTGCCATCTCGTGACCTATGCAAGCTGCCATGGTAGCTACTGACTTTGCTATGCACACTGCCTGCTTTGCTTCGCTGGTCATCCATCATAGCCAATTGTGTAGAGGAGGCATGAGTGGAAGTCCCTTGGGTGGAAGTCCCTCTGGATTTGCGAATTATGGGTGTATTTGGATCTCTCAAGAGAGACTGAGCAAAGTCGGGTTCCTGAAGTACTTGCCGGCTCTCATTAACAACCCTGGTAAATATAAATCACCAAAAGACAAATGGAAGCAGCATGTAGAAGAAGCTAGGCAACAAAAAGCTCTGGCTATACTGCATGAATTCAGAAGTGCATATTTCTGTTATATCTGTATCATTCAAAATTAAGACAATGCATGACAGACAGGTTGAAAGTGTTTAAAAAGTACCACTACAATTACAGCAGTTGCATTGTATCATTCCCAGAATATTGCAACCACCAAACAAATATAAGCTATTATGTCCTTGGGCACAATTTGGTCATTCCACATGACTGCTGTAGAGTAGCTGCCATCTAACCAATATAACAAGCTTTGGGGAGGCATGGTATTATGGGGCCTTTAATTGTACCTGACAAATTGGTCCTGGGAAGTAATGGAGACACTTAATAACAACATTATTACAGAGCCAGCATATTGCCCCCAACAATTTAGGTCATTTTACCAACCCTGGAAGGATGGGAAGCTGAGTCAGCCTCAAGCACATTAGGATCGTGCTCCAGATTGTGGACACAGTTAGCCTGCAATATTGCATTCAGTACTGCAATACTGCGCCACCATGGTTTTATTGCCCATGCTATTAACATTTATAGTTCATAAAATTGCCAAGGAAAGTCACCTTCAGTTTTGGAATGCAATGACATCAGTATATGGCAATCTGACCTTTTTTTTTTAACCCATAAATCCAAAACAGAAGATTTTGGAACTGAGGAGGGGAAACAAGCTGAAAACTCAGAAACTAAAATCAATGGAAAATGTATTTCCTGGGCAGAAGAATTAAAGTAATGGGGTAGAGTTGCATAACTCCTAAAATCAGGTTTATAGTTAGAAGGTGTTTCTGGATTCATTTTTAATTCTGAAAGCACAAGTAATGGAAGTAGGCAGGTATGACATTTATGGACTTTGGCTTAACATATCAACTAGAAAAGGCAAATTTGGCTTCTCATATATTTCAACCTTCCCCACCTTCCAAGTATATGGACTTCAACTCACTCTTTTTTCCTGCGCCCATGAAAAAAGCTGGCCCATTCAAAGCAAGTCTTTTTACTTCCAACCCAAAAGACTGATGGGATTCCCACTATGAGGGCCATCAGATATTTCATAAGGAAGAGGATCAAGTCCGGTCGACTCATCTGGGTAACCTGTAAAAAAGAGGCAAGTGTAACAAGCAGACAAAGGGCTGCACAGGTACAATCCCGGGTATTAAGTCATTTAAAAATAATTACTATAGAACGAAGTGTATCCCAACTTTTTCCTTTATTATCCAAAACTACTTATCGGTTAAAGGTTTTTCTTTTTTATTCAAATGTAGATAAATCACTTTAAGTCAATTTAAATGTCCCTGTTGTGATTGGGCAATAGGTTCATGTGTCACTACCCAAAGAAAATCCCTTGGCAATAGCTCCATATACAACTTCATCCCTAGAACCCTTGCATGAGACACGTAAAAAAAAAGAGTTGTTTTCTGGAAATAGCGTTCCCAAAACCCTCATTTTTAATTTGTACAATTAATTTAGCAATCATTGCTGGATTGAGAATGGTATTAAATTAGTGAGGAAAAGGCAGTTGTTCATATGGTTCTACAAAAAGGTTTACATGGATACCTTATTTGCAAGCTTCTCATTTATATTAATTATTTTTGTGCTTGAGCAATATTTGGTAAATATCATTCCTCTTCTTGAAATAGAGGGAGCTGGACTGCCTGCACGTAGAAATCTGGATGTTTTTTCAAACTTTCAGCTTTGTCAACGCTGTCTGAATCTCTTATGTTTCCAGGAATCAAGAAATGGTTAATCAGTGAAGTGACTATTGAACCTTGTGAATAGAAACTCATCTAAAAATGCAGTGCTATAGTTTGACCTCTATTTCTGCAATTGGTATTGTACAGTGTGTAAGAGACAAACATTCTGTGTAGCCATTAAAAGCTAGGGGTGTTTGTTGGATTTTTGATTTCTCAAATTTCACATTGCAGCTGCTTCCTTTAGCCCCTTATCAATAATTTAAATGACATAATAGAACAGACCAGATGGTGAGAGAACGTGGACAACTATATTCTGAGATTCTTTAAATATTTATCCCTGAAGAATAACTTTACATATAAAAAAAGAATGTATTTGGAGTCAAATAGTCCCTAAATTAGAATATGATGCTCCATATCAAGAGAAAAATAATCTGCTAGACTAGGAAGCTTAATTCTCAATATAAAAAGTAAAGCGCAGGATAAAAATTTACATGAAGCCATCAGGGCAGATTGTATTTAAATCATGATTTAGGCTTGATTTAAACCAACTCGATTTAAATCATAGTTTTTAAACAGCAACTGTCATCTGTGTCCCGCAACAGCTCCTCCTCTGACCCACTGTTGACTCACCAACAGTTCCAATATTGCAGAATATATAGCCTCATGCTACATAACTAAGCTCCATTTCATGCTGAATAAACTAAATTATTAATGTATCTTAAATAGAAAACTATCTTTAGATATATTTTTTACTCCAAAAGCATTTTATTAAAATAAATTTGATAAAAATAAAAAAATCTGATTTAAATTTAAAAAATCTGAATTTTTTAATTTATTTTTTTTTAATCATTGATTTTTATCTACCCTGGAAGCCATGGATGAAATCATCCACCACCATGGAGAGAGGTAGCATCTGCATGTATACCTTTCTGCCCCTGGTAACTTAAAAGGCACTGTTGATGTTCTATTACAATGACTGGAGGCTGTGGGGATGAGGAACAACAGATTTCAGCTAAACTCTGGCAAGACTGAGTGGCCCTTGGTATTTGTACCCTCTAGCTCAGGGATTATTGTGCCTCTTTGGACTTTATAGAATTGCACTTGTCAGGCTCATTCCAAGAATGACCGAACAATCCAGTCAAAGTTCAGTTCCTTATTTCTTTGTACTCAATAGATGGAATTTAGCCAGATTAAACCTTACCCCAACGGACATACCCTGGCAGATTCTAGGGAGTGGCTATCCTAATTCTCTTCCTCTGTCTCCTATCAAGCTCTATGGTTGTATGGCTTCTTGTCTCATCCCTCCTTGGAATGTGCCACACCTCCTTCCTGAGAAATTGCTATTTGACTGCAGTCCATCACAACACTTTCCCCCCTTAGGCACCTTTCTTCCCAGCACTGTCCCAAACAGACCTGGTATGCAATTTGGGGCAAGAAGGGCTTCTGCAAGCTTCCTGTTGTTTGCCAATCGTGTCTATTGCTGGACCAGTAGGCTCTGCTTACAGTCATTTATCCCCTGATCACCCCTCAAATAGACTACTAGAATCTCCTTTACATGGAGCTGCCGGTAGATAGCATCCAGTAGATTCAGCTGATGCAGAATGCAGTGGCACAGGCAGTTATGTCTGTTCCTTAGAACAGCATGTTACATTCCTCTCTTTGAGTGGCATTGGTTGCCAGTTTACTTCTGGGTTCAATTCAAGGTGATGTTTTTGACCTTTAAAGACTTTCACGGCATGGGGATGCGTTATTTGAGGAATCACTTTCTCCCACTTATATCTGCCCATTTCATCAGGTCCGCAGAACAGATATGCTGTGGAAGCCATCTGTGAAAGAGTTTCATCTGGCAGGACCCAAGAGACATGCTTTTTTTTGCCATGGTATCCACCCAGCGGTGAAATCCCCCCGCTTCTATCTGGCTCACTGAACCAGTAGTGCTGGCGGTGGGAGGCTCCGCCCACCCTCCGGGACGTCATTACGTCCCTTTTTTTACCATCTGCGCATGTGCAGAAGAGGCGCGTGCGCATAGCGCGCTCCCGTTCCCAAACCAGTAGCGAAGGCAAATGGATTTCACCACTGTATCCACCCTGTAAAATATCATCCCCCATAAGGTAAGACTGGCTCCATTATCTTATTGTTAATAATGCTGTTGACATCTTTTAATGGCAGTTTTTAACATTTTTATTTTTATTATTGTTTTTATTGAAAGCTGCCTATTGTCACTTCATTGCGAGATGGATTATTATATAAATGTCATAAATTTAAAAAATTCTCAGGATCATCATTTACTTATGAGCTATTCCGCATAGTTAAAAGCAGTATTCCCAAGAACCACCCCAGATATAGTGATGGGAAACATAAAATAAGCCAATACAATCTACATTTCAAACTAGACAGATACTGGGCACTAAGTACTATCTAAGCCATAGTGTGATTTGTTTGGTTTTGGCTGAGTTTTAGTCTCACCTTAGGCATGAAAGCTAGTTGGGTGGTTTTGGGCCAACCACTCTCTTTCAGCCCAACACACCTCACAGGGTTCTTGTTGTGTGGAAAATATGAGGAGAAAGGAGCTGTCTTGAGTTATTAATAATAATAAAGGAGGAATATTAGATATAGATAGATAGATAGATAGATAGATAGATAGATAGATAGATAAAACAACGTGCCATTAAGTTGTTTCCAACTACTAGCAACCACATAGATTACTATTGCTTGAATATAATTTTTGGATAGTATCAAAAGTATTTTTGACATATTTTTTTCTCCAATTTCAGCCACAAAAAATGCCAGAAAAAAGGGCATTTAATAGCAAAGCAATTGCATTCATTCCTTCTGAATAAGCTCTATTCAAGATACTATAATAAATATTGCTTCTATTCAGTAATATTCAGAAAATATTGCTTCTATTCCCCATTTCATGCTGGTATGTATTTCCCCCAATTACCTAACAGTCATTTAGCATGTTCAGTGTATACTTCTGATCTTTTTCATGTTTGGCAACTGCTTAGTTGTCTATCCTTATACTGAAAACCTACAAAAAAGTACTGTGTGCAATTCTATATGGACATGCTTAGTGCCTAGTGTAATTAAATTGTTTTAATATCCCCATTTCTTAACTGAAGGACTTTTTATTTCAGAGTATTTAAAGTAATATATATATTTTTAAAATTATTTTGTTTTCTCTGAAGATCATACCTTCTTATATATTCACATTCATGTTCACATTCTCAATTTCAGTTTTCAGTTTTTAAAACTTGATTTCTTCTGAGTCATATTTCTAACCAGCTAATTATGCCAGGTAGTATGTTTTTACTTGATAAATATATTGCAGGAGACAGGTACCAAAGTTGTAGAAAAACCAGCATGTTTTCTGCCTTGAGGGACACAAAAGGAATTGACCATAAGGAAAGATTTAAGAGATAGGCTCACTTACCTGATAAGGGCAGGGTATGTGATATTCTTTGCACCTTTCTTGAATCCATGTTGTCTCCCACACACTTCGGTAAGCTTGTTCATAGAAATAGCAGCCAATGACAACCAAGAGTGGCACAAGATACAGTACACTGAAGACGCCAATCCGAATCATAAATTTCACCAACTTGTCCTGGTTTTCCTTCTCTAAGGGAATTTCAATACGAACCCGATTTAAAGAAATGATGCCAGCAAGTAGCAAAGAAACTCCAACCACCACATACAGGCAGAGAGGAGCAAGAACAAAGTATCTCAAGGCATCTACATCATAAAGGCCAACAAAACATACGCCACTGATGTTATCACCTTCTATTTTATTCATAGCTAGGAGAATGATGGTAAGGGTTCCAGGGATGCCCCATGCACTAGCATGGAAGAGGAGGGCTTTCTTCTCAATAGCTTCACTACCCCATTTTGGGACAGCTGCCAAAAACCAAGTGATGGTAAGAATCACCCACCAAACGCTCCCAGCCATGGTAAAGAAATACAGTACCATGAAAAGCATGGTGCATGCTTTATTGTGAGAGCCCTGTGTCACTGTGGAAGCCTTGTAAGTGGCAGGGCCAGAGGCATTGCAGGCAACCCGGTCCTCTAACAAAAAGCCAATGAAGAAAATTAGGGACACCATCATGTAACAAACAGCATAGAAGATTATGGGTCTTTCTGGGTAGCGAAATCTTGTGACATCAATCAGGAAAGTCAAGAAAGTGAACAAGGTAGCGGAAAGGCAGACAATGGAGATCACACCAATGAAGTATCGTGCGAAAGAAAGTTCTTCTTGTCTAAAGTACATATTTGGACAAGGAGGGGAGCAGTCCCGTACCCGCAGGAATGTGTAGCCCAGATCGGGATCTATTTTCAGTTCTCGAGGGCACCAAAAACCATAGTCTCTTTGCACTTCCACTGTTGCTTTTTCTGTTGGTTCCCCAACTACATTGAGGTCAATGGGGCGAGGGTAAGGCTCATCACAGTCTGGGAACCTAGAACAGCAAGACCAAAGGACTTGTAATAATGTTTAAATATAAGCAAGCATTTCTGCATGTTCTAGTTCTTTAAAAAAGAATTGATTTGAAGGAATAGTCTAAGAAGAAATAAAATAAAATTATTAAATTAAATATAAAATTAAATTATAGGATTCTATGGATAGAGATCAAATTCTTATACAAATTTTAGATTAATAATTTCATATATTCAACTATCAGTTCCAGCTTCTTTTCAGAGGCTTATAGCTGAAGATTTGCCTGATTTCATATTAAATATGATATTTAGTCAACTGCCTTTCTCCTGTAAATAATCTAAGAGATTTTTGTAGCTAACTAAGAAAAAAAAACAATCAAATCAACCAGCCAACCATCTTAAAACATTTAAAGGAATAATAGGCTACTGCTTTGTGTGTATATTTTTGTGGCTAGGTAAGGCTTTGGAATTTGCCATGTCCATTGCAGTTTTCACTGTCTCCAATCAATTTTAGAGTACAAACGCTTCAAAAACAAATCTGGAATGCCTTGCCTTACACAATCTGCATCACAGGGTCCTTTAGCCAAAAGAGGTGTTGGTCTTACCTGATACGCTTCTTCCTGTTGAGTGGATTAAAAGTCAGCATAATGTATAAAATATCTGAAATACTAATATATCATTGCTTATCCAATTATATCTAACCAAGATATACTTTTCCTGATTAAGCATATAAATAACAGAGATGTATTCCTATACTTCTGCTCCTGTATTTTTCATTAATTTATTGCATTGTTTTTTCAGTTTTCTCTTAGTACTTATACAACATCTTTCAATTCTACTAAATATTCTACCCCATATTTTTCAGACTTTAATTCTGAAATCTAACAACTGGACTGCAATAACCTGTAGGCATGATTTCCCTCAGTGATTTGTACTGTGGAAGTTACATATTTCTTTTCATTAAAATAAAAGCCAATGTAATTGGTTTCAGGTTTATACTTGACTTCTATCTGTCAAGTATAAACTTGACAATTTATACTGTCAAAGGCAGTATAGGCTTCTATACAAGTGGTAAGGCAGAAGAGGCTTCTATGCAAGTGGTACCCCTATGTAGAAGCTGCTTTCAGTTTTGACAAAGGCAGGCTAGCAGTGTCCTCCAAAAGCATTCACCAGAGTTTGCAATAAATTCTCTAAAGAAACTGTGCTTAGGATGGGCTGGAAAATATGGCAAAGCCATTTTTCTAACTCCATGATTGATTAAAAGCTAATGTAAAACTTTTGAAGTATGAAAATATAGATTTGAATATATATGAGAGCAGGGAGCTCAGGACTGGTTTCATCCCCAAGAAAATATCACAGGCGTATGACATGTTGTCTGAAAATACATCTTGAAAAAACATTGCATAGGTGATTTTAATGTAATAGTAATTTTAAGTAGTAATTTTAATAAACACAAATCCTGAGGATTCACTCACCTGTTGCATTCCATGTCTTCAGGCCAAGACACACCAAACATCTCCATGAGCTTTGAACATTCATTATATGCTCGTTGACAAATTCTGCGACATGGGAGGGTGACTCTACCATATTCCATGCAAACAGGAGCATAGAGAGCACATAGGAATGGTCGAAAGTCTCGGGAACAATCAAGGTTTACCATAGGATGAAATGGCTATAAAAAAGAAGTAAAAGTAAGAGGCTCTGGGCCAATATTTCAACAACCAAATTCTATATTGTGTACTGTGATTTCTCAGAATCCTTACACAGGTTTGAGAAAACAGGTAAAATAATATATATGTCAGACAAAAAAGTTCTAAAAAAAGTTCAATAACATTAACTATTTTTTACTGTGCCAATTCTGACCAATATAACTCTATGTAATTTGTGATATAAAGCTGAATGCTGCCCATCTGCCAAGATCATGACACACCCTTTCCCAATCAGTTATACAATAAATTATAGTTATACAACAAGATTTTTAAATTAATCAATTCCATGATGTCTACTGTATATTACTGTTGATCTGCATCGTAATATGTCAGTAATATAATAGGCTTTCATGAGATATATTGATGAAGCATACCAGCCAGACAAGAAAATGCTATATACTCAGACACAAACCTCCTTTGTTGGTATTTGTGTTTGTATGTGAACTTCTTACATTTTGGGCAGTACTGGATTTATACTCCCAAATATTCAATGCTGTATATTCAGTCCAAATTAACTCAAATGTTACACCTAAAATAATGGACACTTAAAATATCAGCTTACTCTAGATAGAAAATAATTTTAACATAAGTACGAAGAATTCTATCCTTCTTTGGCAATATAATATATGAATTAAACCAGAATTTACGTTCAGGTTAAGAATTCTTTAGAGAACAGATACAAATATTAAATGTTTAGATAGTGTATTCAGCCCAGTATCATTTTTTACATTGAGAACTTAAGAGAAAAGAGGTGGGGAAGAATAAAAGAAAATCAAGGCAATAATACTCAGTTGAATATTGCTTGAAAAACAAATATGATACAACTGCAGACATAGATGAATAAAATATTGTACTGATAATGGGTTAGAATATTGACTGAAATGATTAACAAAAAAAAACATTTGGTGGTGCTTGAACAAATAATTCCCTCTTAGTTTGGTCATTTCAGAATTTTTGAGGATGTAGTAACATGTATGTATCTAGAATTATTTGGAGGAAAGGTACAAATCAGATGTAGGCAGTATCTCAATTTCATATCCCAATATTATTATACAATGTCTAGACAGAAGAAGCATTGGAAGACAAGCTGTCAGCACTCCCAATGACAGCCAATATTCCCAGTGAATGCATATTATTCGACTAATACAAATTCTGAATAAGCAACTACCTATATGCAGAAAGTAATTTTATCAGTCTCTTACTCCTTCAGTACTTTAAATGCAGGATTTAGGAAAAGGATTAACTCAATGACCAGATTTTAACTTGAAGCAAAAGCAAAATACTATGAACTAAAATTTCAGAAATTATTACAGTATAGAATCCTTACAAAAACAGCATGGGTCAACAAGTTTATTGGGGGGAGAGGATCAACAATATGAAATACTAGAAGATAAGGGAGAGAAAGAGAAGGAATGTTTTAATAATACCTTTTTAAAGCTTGAAATAAAAAAAAATATGTGAAGAATATATATGAAAGAATATATATAAGAGCAGCTAGCAGCAAACGGCTGCTTCTATAAGAGGGCAAAGGGAGATTTATTCAAATAGTTTTTCTCTTTAAACTTTTAATTAGTATGCTCCATTATAATCAGTGTCAAGATAGAGTTTATGTATCTCTTCTGCTTTTTTAATAAAAATGAATTGCATTTTAATAGGATTCTTGCCTATGCTTATATTTATTTTAAACAGATTAGAGGGAATATTCATATTCTGAATCCAGTAGCATGATATTCCAGTTCCTTTACCCTTCCTCTAAGAGAGAAAATGTCAAAATATAGTTCAAAAAATACAACCTCCCACATTTCTTTAATTCACAATCAATTATATAATGTACAAAATATAAATTATTTCATTTTTTTTGAATTTTTCTAATTTTCTTGAATGCATGGCAACTGCTCATGCCTAGGCAAGCAAAATTTCTCTCCTCCCTCCTTTCAACTTCCATGTATTCTGAATTTCAGTTGGAAGCGTCTTTGCAAAATGAGAAACTAAGCAGAAACTCAGTTTAACACTTGTTTTACTGTTGATCACAGCCTTTGACATGAACAATTTAATTTAATCCAAGCCAAGAAACAGAAAACATAAAGAAGTTTATAACCTGGAAAAAGTTCTTTTCTACTAACCAATTACTGAACCTTAAAACCTTAAAGTCTTCCTCCTTTATTTACATTCAAATTAATAAGGTTTGCATGTTCTATTCACAATCTGCCCCCTCCTTTCAGTGTGCCATGCCTATTACCATGGGAACATTGCATTTATAGGATTTCAAGCCTACCACAGGCCAAGCCTAGTCTGAAGTGTGAAAGGGGTAGAGTCAAAGGGTATAATTTGGCTCATGAGAATCAGAACACTAACCTTTGTCACACCACAAAAGGCTGGTAACCATAGGAACAGTTATCAAAGAAAAAGGGTCTTGCTAATATACCCAGAGATACAGGAGAGGCAAAAATACCATGAAATATGCAATCATGGCAAATACACATACAAATCATCTTTACTCTGATTTATCGGGGAGTTATGCTGGAATAATAATAACTCGAAAACGGGCATTGGTCCTACCTGACACGCTCCTTCTCAGGGTGCGGGGAAGATCATCCAGGAATGGGTAATACTCTGTTTCTCTGCTTGGAGACCGAGTTAATTTTTCTTAGCCATGCCTACCCTGCCTGGGTGCTCCCCAGTTCGACTCAGGGTTCCAGGAAGTTGAGACTGAGAAAAAAGAGGCTCACCTATTCCTGGAATTTCTTCACACCGATCGACGGAATGTCCTTAATTTCCTTACTAATGAGTATTACCCATTCCTAGGATCATCTTCCCCGCCACAATGGAGACCCCTGCATCTTCTCTGAACAGGTCTGCATGCAATGAAATAGCAAAGCTGACCCTGAAATCTATGGCAACACTTAACACTTAAGTCCGGATATAACTAATTTTTTTCTGCCGTTCCAATAACTGATACGTTGCAGCTTTAAAGAGATTAATAACTAAAGAAAATTTTCATTGTGGTTCCAGATAATTTAAAAGTCCTCCACTGAAACTCCTACATTTTCACATTTCCATTGTAAAAGGGAAAGTTTTGGGATTTAGGGACATTCTGGATGCATGTGTAAAGCGTAAAAGAAAAGCAATAGGAAAAGTATATCTCCATTTCTTAATAGTTTGCTGTTGAAATTCAGCTGTTAATTAACTACACAGCGAACTTGAACTGAAAAAATATAGTATTTTGGGGGGATGTTTGTGGAGGACTCTACTGGGTTACTTAAAATTGCAGTGCACATTTCTCATGATTTTCAATAAAATAATTATATTCTTATTCAGTTCTCCTACATTTTGAATTGGGCATCTGGAAAGCCGGCAGCCCAGGTTCAAGATCCAAGCACTACGTGATGGGCTGAGCTTCCATCCTTGCTCCAGCTCCTGCCAAGCAGTCTGAAAGCATGCAAATGCGAATAGATAAATAGGTACCACTTCAGTGCTCCATGACATTATGCTGGCCACCTGACCATGTCTTTGGACTGCGCGGGCTCAATGGCCTTGACACACCGCCCCCTAGAGTCTGCAATGACTAGCGGAATACAATCCGAAGGGACTTTTTAAAAAAAAAAACATTTTGAATTAATTCTAATACTAAGAAATTTAACTCATTGATTTTAAAACAAAGCCAACATTTAAATATAAAATTGTTTCAAAATATAAGTATTATGGAAATAAAATCTTCATATTTTATTTACCATCTTCCATTCAGCTTGCTGAGGGAGATGGAAAGTGGAATAACAAGATAGCTCAAGGGTATTGAGTTCAGGAAGCTGATAATAGCATAAGACAAGCAAAAACCATGAGAAATGACTGAGGAAGGAACCAACTGTTCCAGAAATAATAAAAATACCACAAAACCCAAGCAGCAACAGAAGCAAAGCAACTGTATAACCGATTAACACACATTCCTAATAAAGGCAATATGCTTAGATCAGACCTGGGCATTTTATGGCCCATGGGCCACATCCGGCCATCCTTGTCTGGTTCATGGCAGCGGCAGCAGGGGGTAGGGCAGTGGCAGGTGGAGGGGCAATGTAGTGGCAGTGGCTTTCCACACAGTTCCAGTTTTTTATGTGGTCCCTTGAGAAAATTAATTGTATTACATGTATCTTTTTGGGGAGAGGGGATTTAAATTAACAGTTCACAGTACTAACTGCAGATGGACAGCTCCTAGCCTGCTTATATAAACTGGATAGCTGAAATGGACTAATACAAATGCAGCTCTAATGTTTTATATAAAGAAGTCACAAAGTACCTTATCTTTCAAAAAGCAATGAGGTGCTTTTTACAGTCTCAATCATTAAAACTTAAGGGACACAAAGCTACCAAAATGGACAAGATGGAAAATAAACTGTAACCCTTTCAATAGATGTAAATGTTTATCAGTCAAAGCTTAAGGAGTTTGATTTAAAAAGTTATAAATAAATCTGAACCTTTGGGGAAAAAATCTGTCTAAACTGCAAAATATAATAAGCAATCAAATTTCAGTCTGTATTGGAGTAATATATCATGTGGATTACTTTGGATTCAATATATACATTTAATTAATGCTTTAATAAAAAGTAAAAAAGCTGCTTCAGAATAAATGAGGGTATACATGCGATACCTATCAGTACCTCCTTAGCGGGGCTGCATCTTTTTTCTGAGCCTGCAGAAAATACAAGCTCAGGGGAAAAATGCAGAAGAATTAAAGGGATCTGATATGGTGTGGACAACGTGCTTTAGAGGGAGTGTGGATACTACAATTTTAACATCAGTCAATACTGACTGGTTGATATGAAATGACAGTATTATTGTGCCAAATCCTAGTATTTACCTCTTGTAAAATCTCAAATTTCATAATGGCATTGGACGTTTTACAAAGGAGACTAAGCATGGAAGGAAAATACATATTCTTCAGGCACATTTTTTCCACTAAGTTTCTATACTGCAAAGTCAAATTTTTTCCCATATCTTAGAAGAGTAGATAATAATATATTCTTTCAGAATGTTTATTTTTACTGCTTATATATTGTGAATTTTGGGGGCATTTTTATACTGGCTAGCAGACGAGGACAACCCATTCCTGGATGCTACCTCCACTACAAGGGAGAAATGCCATTTATATTTTTATATAATCTATATCTAAGCATCTCATTTTGATTGAATGTAATAATTCTCATGGTACCAAGTACCATGCATCAGATAATATGTACGCCTGTATCCTTTAAAGATGAGGGCAAAAAAGCTAAGTACAGTCATCAGCCTTCTACAGGCAAAGTACCAAAAAGTCTTTAAACAGATTCCAGTATTTTTCCACCTGGAAACAACTTCAGGTTAATTGAACGTTCTTAAATTCTACTTCAGAGGGTCTTTTGAACTTCCAGAATTGATTCTGAGAGTACACAGGAAGAAGAGCAAAAGAAAATAGCACTGGAGGGCAGACATCATTTTACTAAAGTTAAATTATATCAGGATTCATGCCTAGAGCCAGAAGTAAATCACAGATCTCCGGACTTGAAATTTTTAATTCAGCTCCTGTCTAGACTTGGCAGAGGATGCCCAAGCGGTACTTGGAAATATTGCTAACAGTAAAGCTTTGAACATTACATTGGCTACTGCAAGTCAAAGGAATGAGAGACTTTATGCATTTATGCTGCAGAATTTAAAATCTAGGCTTCTTCCAGCCATTTTTATAAATTAATATATACCGTATATACTCGAGTATAAGCCGACCCGAATATAAGCCGAGGCCCCCAATTTTACCACAAAAAACTGGGAAAACTTATTGACTCGAGTATAAGCCGAGAAATGCAGCAGCTACTGGTAAATTTCAAAATAAAAAAAGACTGGTCAAAAGTGCGAGGACCTGTCAGAAATCACTTTTTTCAGCCCTCTGGGTAGTCCTTTTGTGCATATGGACTACTCAGAGGGCTGAAAAAGTAATTTTTGACTGGTCCTCGCACTTGTGACCACTCCTCGAACTTACGACTGTCCTCACATTTTACATTTTTGCCCTATCTTATCACCATTTCTCTCTTCCCCTCTCTTTCTCATTCTTTCTCTCTCTCCCCCCCCCACTCTCTCTCTCATTCTCTTTCTCCCCCCTTTCTCAAAGAGAGAGATGGTAGGTTTGAGGAGAAAGATTGTACAATAAAAAAGATGAAAGGGAAGAAAACCAACCCCAAACAAATATAAAGCTATCAAGATAAAGAATGAATTGTTAAACTTTAAAGAATAAAAGAGAACAAATATGAATAAATAGCAATAATTAGAAACACACATACAAACATACAATGTATTTTCTTTGAGCAGAGTATTTGGCTGGTTCACAAATTTAAAGTGTTTAGTCATTTCACTTAAATTTACAATTTCTAAATTTCCTTTTTGCCATATTTATTCCTCATCTATTTTTTAAAAAAACCAATATTACCCTTCATCCTCATCTCTAATCTTAATCAAATTCAATTTTTCACTTCTATTCTATATTATACCCCTTCCCATTGTCATCTATTTTTATATCCATCCTCACATTGGTTAATTATGTAATATTATAGTTGTTCAATACAAATTCAACATTTTAATATAAATCAATTATTTATTTTTATTTATTTATTTTTATTTGATTTATATGCCGCCCTTCTCCGGAGACTCAGGGCGGCTTACAGTGCGTTAAGCAATAGCCTTCATACTTTTGTATATTTATACAAAGTCAGCTTATTGCCCCCACAATCTGGGTCCTCATTTTACCCACCTTAGAAAGGATGGAAGGCTGAGTCAACCTTGAGCCTGTTGGGATTTGAACTTGCAGTAACTGCAAGCACCAGATGTTAATAGATGTTAATAACAGGGTGCTTTAAACCACTGTACTACAGGCTCTTAATTAGTTATATAACTATCTTTTTTGTATATTAATCAATATGAACATGAATATTTCAATTATTTCCATGCAATCCAATTTCTTACAAATCAATTACTGGTAATTATATTTACCAATAATAATAAACCAAATAATTTCCCCCATATATTCTTCCAAACCACAACTTAACCATTTCTGCTTTCAACACAATATACAATTAATAATATCTCAATTATTACAATTCCCTAGTTAAATAGAGCTTTTTTGTGTGTTTTAAAATCTTGAACTCTCCTCTTTTGCCATCTGCCATAAATTTCCCATTGTTTGCACGTACCTTTTTTGATGAGGAAAAAGAAAAGAAATCTGCCTTTCCAACGTGGCAAGCAAACAGCAAAGGTAACAACCTGCTTTAGTTTCAGTTTCGTTTTCAGCTTGAATTGCACAAGGAGAAAAAAAAATGTGCTCCAGCAGGACTCTTTGCAGCTAGAAAAAGACTCCTGCCCAAAACAGCTGAGAGCAAATCAGCTGAGAGTCGGGAGGCTGTTCAAATCAGCTTATGGTAATTAACCTATACTGAAGCTGAAAGGGGCTGTTTTTTCTATTTTTGCAGACACCAGTCTAATCATTTGTTTTCTTTTAAAAAGGCATTTTTTTTCGTGACTCGAATATAAGCCGAGGGGGGCTTTTTCAGCCTGAAAAACGTGCTGAAAAACTCGGCTTATATTCGAGTATATATGGTATTTGGCAGATATTTGATAGCTTTGGGAAGTGGATCAGTTATGTTAACATAATCATTTTATTTAGCTCAGAAACAGGTAGTTCTTGCCTTACCTTACAGATTACACCATTCATTTTGTGTAGAAAGAGTGCTTATGGAATTGGTCTACATTATAACAGCTACAGAAGGATATTAGAAAAAATAATAGATTCCTTCATTTCTCCTTCCTTCTTGGAAAGAGTGCAGATCTGATTAATGAACTACAAAAAGGGTATGAGGCACTAGCTATATCTTCATTTTCCATTTGGTGTAGCTCAGTGTGTTTTATTTTGTCTCTTTCAACATGTATAATGCTTCCCCTACATTTTTCACCATCAGCACTTTCATCATCTTATAAGTTAACATGTCCAGAAGAATCTTTGCAGCATCAATTACAACCCCCCATGAAAATTTCAAAAAGCTTCGTTCTAGTTGCAAATATGTTCTTTGAAGAATATTTGTTTTGTAAAGATTACCAATCTTTATGCTTTCATGCTTTGTAAATACCCCCAAATAGCAAAAAAGTACATTTAATTGTTTTTTGTTAATAATTCTGAACAACTGTAGTGATTTATATTTTGAACGTAAATACTTACTTCCATTGCTAGAGCTGCTGTTTGTTGATCATAATGATTCAAAAGGTTAGGCATAAATGTGGTATTGTACGGAAGATCTTGGCACATCCTCAGGATTATGGGTTCACATGAGAATAGGCTGTGGCCACCACTGCATCTTGCTAGAACTGCCAAAAGCCAAAGATAATGGATCATCCAAATTACAGCCATTCTTCTGCAACAGTCATGAGGGTCTCCAAATTATTTATCAGACATTGCTGGATATTTCAACTTTTTATCTTAAAATTCTTCAGAGACTGAATAACTCTTCACACTAATAGGTTTTAGCATAGTCCAGTAGAATACTTTTATTTCCAAAACACTAATAAGATACTTTGTCTTGTTTTTTTCTTCCATACCACCATGCAAGTTGTACTGTATCATCATAATTTATTGACTAACCGCATTCCCAAACAGACTCCATGTTGACAGCCTTTTTTCTTCTATCAATAATCTAAGGATAAGAACATAAATACTTTATTAAAGTTCAAACTAGTAATGGACATAGATTAAAAAGACATAGGCTCAAGTTCTGACCATGGAGCACAAAGAATGGCTTTGGAGCAATCATTCTTTTGTAGCCCAATCTACTCATAGGGTTGTCATAGGGATATAATTGATATAAAGGTGAAAGATTTATACAATATGAGGAGAAACTTTATAATTGATATAAAAGAGCCAGTTGAGATACCTGGTTAGAAGTAAGTGACTGTGAGTTCAACTTCTGCTTTAGCCACGAAAGCCAGATGAATGACCTTGGGTCTGTCTCTATCTTTCAACCTAACCCACCTCACAGGGTTGTTGTGGGAAAAATAGGATATGTTTGCCACATTGAGTTATTTGTAAAAATAATAAAGTTGGGATACAAATAAAGAGAGGTTCCTGTGTACACTGCCATCAACTTCTAAATAAATAGGAGATAGAAATGCAATAAATAAAATACTTAATTGCTTATTAGATGTATGCCAAATATAT
The DNA here is from genome assembly GCA_012654045.1 of Ptyas mucosa. Lineage (NCBI taxonomy): Eukaryota > Metazoa > Chordata > Lepidosauria > Squamata > Colubridae > Ptyas > Ptyas mucosa. Next base: position 2,382,460 of record WNWU01000013.1, read on the forward strand.
GAAAGATGCATTACTTGCAATCGTGCAATGATATCTCTAACACTATCAAACATTTGTTCCAGGTCCTTGGGAAGCACTCAATAAAAATACCAAAACCAGCCTAAACATTAGGTTGTCTATGTGACCAATCATAAATAAAAATCCCCTCCAAAGGAATAGTACTTCATCATAGTGGAAGGGCTTGGGTTCTTTAGTGATGTCAAGTGTTATGCTGAACAGGTGCAACCATATCAATTGAAGAATCAGACTAAATCTGTTCCAAAAACCCCCATTCAATGCCGTGAGAATACATAATCTGAATTTCATGCTGAATCAACTGTTGCCTAGATTAACAAAAGTCACATTGGATGCTATGGCTCCTAGGTATTCATTGACAAATGTGCTATAAGGCTCAATTCCCCCTGCTAGGAAATTAAGTATGGGGTTGACAGGAAGGCAATCAAAAACAAAGAATTTGGCCAAAGGAAGAAAATTAGTCAATTATGGAATGTTTCTACCAATCGGAACCATTGAAATGCAGATTTTAAAAGTGAATGTACCAGCTTTGGAAAAAAAGACATTTTCATTTAGTAATTAATAATTTATGGACCAAAAGGGTATAATTCTGAAACACAAATTTTTATCAATACTGAACTGGAAACGATTGAAAAATAAATTCAGATTTATTCAGAACTATGAATAATATCAATTTGCAGAGTGAGCGACATACAGCAGAAAGTAAAGAAACTATTGATTTCAGTGATGAACAAAGAGAAAAAACTGTTAAAGAATTGCAAATACTATTAGCTAATCAAGACCTAGTTGGGAGTTCAAAGACCAAATGAAAGAAGCCAAAAGAATATGTTTGGCAAAACTGAATCAAATTAACAAGAAGACTGTGGCTATAACACTAAAAATATTAATGAAACTGTTTAAACTGTGACCCAAATGATCCAGCTGATGTATGCTATATCTGATGTAATCATAGAAGAATTGGGGCTTAAAATATGAAGCAATAAAGTCATTATGGAATAGCTAAATGGAAAATGCACTTGGATCTGGATAAAGAAAATGTGCATAGATTTAAGCAATTTGAAGAATCTGAGACAAGGAAGCTAGAAAACAGCTAGTCTTTGATTTACAACGGATCACTTACCCTAAGGGATATTTATGACCTGGATTCAAAGTTCTGATGGTCGTCTCCCCTCACCCCCATGGTTACGTGACTGTAAGTTAGGATGCTCAGCAATTGGACACCATTTACAGCCCTTTGTAGCATCCCATGGTCATGTGACCAAGTTTTATTAGGATTTTGCCAAAAACCAACATTTACTTCTGCATTTAGCAAACCACATCCATAACAAACCATTGGTTTGCTTAACTACTGTAGCATTCACCTAACAACTACAATATTGCTTAACAAATGCAATGACTTGCTTAAGGACCACAGAAAAAAGGTCATAAAATTGGACTGCTCATATGACTGACCTGCTTTATGGCCATCACAAGTTATGACAGTGATGGGCAGACTCCATTATGGTCATAACTCAAGGACTACTTGTAATAAGAAAATCAAAACTACTCTGTGTGTGAAATACGACCTGGAGAGCAAAGGAATTGCAGAGGCTGTAGAACAGGGGTATCAAACTCGCGTCGTCACATTGTAATCACATGACATATCATGACTTTTTCCCTTTCACTAAAACGAAGTGGTGTGGCCAGCATGTGACACATCTGGCCCACAGGCCACGAATTTGACACCCCTGCTAGAGAACAACTGAAATAGAGCCATGGCTATTGCAGAGAAGATCAAGCAATATGCCAATTGAATAATTCAATTCCAGAAGAATTTGCAGGTTAGAACAAATCAGCATGAATTCTACAAAACATGACCAAGATAGCTTTATATAACCAAACACCATATTGTCATCATTTATTTATGTTTATTTCCACAGTCTGTAGATTAATCTGTAGATTACCCACACATAATATTAATTTCCTCCTTTGAAAGCAAATCTAAAAGTGGAAGAAACACAATGAAAATACTAAACATAGAATTTTGAAGACAGGGGAAACATGAAACATAATTAAATGATAAGAATATAGTATTTGTTGATATGAAACTATCTCTATCATATGGCATTAAATTCCATAATTTAATATGTGATACAATGCTTACCTGACCTGAATCTCTCATAATTCAGCTTTATTATAGGAATCCTAATACAGGGAGAGAATAAAAATTCTATCTACTTTCTGCAAATTCTGTACTATTGGATATCTAATATTTCAAATGAAAAACTGCTTAAGAAGCAAAGGATACTTTTCTTCCCAAGCCTCGCTGCCTTTTCAAAAACTATTTAGTAAGTCACTACAGGAAACCAGATACCAGATTAAATGTTAGTTCTTATATTTGCATTTTTCTTACATAACTTTGGAGATAGAATGATGTTCCTCTGAAATTTAGTCCTCAATACTAAATAGTCCCTTCACTATAAATATTACATGTACTAGGGCAGTGATGGCTAACTTTTCCCGGACTGAGTGCCCAAAGCACCCAAATGCAATGCACACACACACCTGCATGTGCCCCGCCCCCTGCATGCATGCGCCCCCCACGTGCGCACACCCCATCCACTTCCCGTTTTCTGCGTACACGCCCCCCGTGGCAGAGATCCAAAGACCAGCTGGCCTGCAGGAGGCATGCGCACATGCGTGGTGAACTGGGGCCACAGCTTGTGTGCCCACAGAGAGGGCGCTGCGTGCCACCTCTGGCATGCGTGCCACAGGTTCGCCATCACGATATAAGGGTAATTTTGTTTGTCATGCTTAATAGTGATTTTTTAAATAAAATGTTATGGCAAAAATATAGTTATAGTTAATCCAGGAAAACTTGGATTTAAGTGTAAAATGTGCAGTACCTCAATAAATAAATAAACAAACAAATAAATGTTTTCCACTAATAATTTACCATTAAAGCAAGAAATTTATTTCAGATTTACTGAAATAAAAGAATCTTCTCTCTTTAATATATTTTGGTAGTAACCTAGGACATCTTTTTTTCAGAGAAATATATTGGCCCTTGCACATGATTAGAATTAGTGATCATTCAAAAGAATTAACTGTAACAATAAAAAAACCAACAATTATTTTCAGGTGAGGTTCATGTTCAAACATAATTAGTACTGTTTAAACAGAAAACTAGTATTTATATATATAGTAAAGGTATATATGATGAAGGATTCTTGTACCAGTTTAGAATTTATTTTAGGAATCCTTATATCTAAGCTGACTTGTATTGGACTGCTGTTTAAACAGAAGCACTGTTACATAAAGGAATTATCTGTAAAGAACAACGCATGCTTTTACTAATACAGTTATAAAAATTTAAGAATGACAAATATCCTCTCATAATGGTTTTAGCATTTTTCAGACTGCAGATAAGGAATGGAATCTGATTAGAACCTCATTTCCTATCGTTAGCCTGATATGGTAATATAAGAATTCTCATATGATGCAAAAAGGAATTATCTAATCTACTATCCTATGATTCAGAGAAGCCAAGAATGTCCCTACTTCTAACGTTTCTTCACGGAAAGTGGTATTTAAGAGCAAAATCTGGAATAGCAGGTAATATTTACCATTATGGCTAGTAGCCCTTAATAACAAGCATAATATAAAGTTCTATATATAGGTGAAAACCGATGTATTACTTATTGTGAATTTATTCAAGATAATGTATCAATCTGCCGTCTACTAATTACAGAAACATCCAAGAAATCATAGTTAACAAAAGAGGAAGGTAACTTTAGTCTTCACTTTCTAGTTGCATTTACTTTTACCATCCCTTTCAAAACTCGGTTTTACTTATAAAGGTTCTTTCCTCCAAAGGAAATAATTTCTGCCTAGAAAACAAATCTGGCTTAAAAAGATGGCAGTTGGCACATTCAAACAGATTGGCTGGCAAATCTATATCAACTGTATAACAGTATGCTGAGTCTCAATCTCAGTAAATAAAAGGGGCAGATGCAAATTTTAATCTGCTATTAAAATTTCATTATTTTCTAAACATATTTAATACAACTTGAGGTATTTAGGCCACAAATGTTAGAATAAAATTTCTGTAATTTACTATTATTTATATTCATGTTTCTGTAACAAAAATGCTTTTGTTATGTATGGCATTACATTTGGTTTTAAGATTATATCTTGCGAATCAATATACAGACTTCCATAAGAACAAGTAAGTGGGAACAAATGATGAAATGTGTCACATCATCATGATGCAATTCAATTGAAATACTTCTTTACTCAGGTCCTTTACCATGACACAAGCATAAAGCATCAGGGTTTGTGTCCTGAACATATTTCATCACTCCAGATATCTATGTCTACAGGCCAAAAAGTATATAGGATCAAGATAAAAATATAAGGTATTTTTTCTATTAAAACAGAATTAATATAATTATTTCCAGACCATTTAATAATGTTCATTTTTGTCATATTAAACATTTTGGTGATATTTCCTACAGGGTCTCTGGCAATTAAATTAAGCTTTCAGGCTTTACTGAGAGATTTAGCATTTACGATCTTCAAAAATATACAACTAAGAAACTTTCATTTATGTATTTACATAACCTAGAGTGCTCTCATCTCCAAACAACTTTGTTTACACTTCAAAAGTAAATAAATAAATAAATGAAATTAATAAATAGGTGACAATAGTAAAAAAACAGATGCCCAAATCTTATAGAGGGTAACAACCACCCTGCCCAATACATTATATGAACTGATAGCTAAAATAAAACATTCCTACTTCAATTCCAACAGCACTATCAGTTTTTTAATCTCATCACAATTATTTAAACTGTGCTGTCACTCACATTTTACTCCATATACAATAATCATGCACATAAACAACTCAGATTATATATGACAGTACAGATCATGAAACTACTCAGGAAAAAACCTCAGTATTTCTATATTATTACTGAGATCATTCATATAATCACTAGCGACAGTAATGAAAATGTTATTTCTGGAACTTAGATGAAGACGCATTCTATCAGTTGTTAGTGGTACAAATTTTAATATTTCAACAGTAAATTGTTAAGTTTTGAAAATTATTTCAGTTGCAACTTAAGTGTGAAAAAACAATCAGTGATATAAGTAGGAAAGAGAAATCAGGTTCCTTAATTGTCACGCTAATCTATCCTAGGCTGCATGAACAAGAGGGATAGAATCAGGGACACATGAAATGTTAGTACTGCTTTAAAATGCTTTGGTAAGACCATACTTGGAATATTGCATCCATACTTGGAATATTTTTGGTCTTTAGTACCAAAAAGATATTCAAACTCTAGAAACACTGCAGAGAAGAACAACAAAGATGATTCAGGAACTGGAGATTAAAACATATGAAGAACAGTTGCAGGAACTGGGCATGTCTAGTAAGAGGTTGCCACAAAAAAGGATGTCAACCCATTCTCCAAAGCACCTGAAGGCAGGACAACAATGGATGGAAACCTATCAAGGAGAGATCCAATCTAAAACTAATGAGAAATTTCTCAAGGTTGAGAACAGTTAATCAGGGGAACAGTGTGCCTCCAGAAATTGTGAGTGTTCTACCATTGGAGGTTTTTAAGAAGACATTGGGTAGCCATTTGTCTGATACAGTATAGTATTTCTTGCTTGAGTAGGGGGTTGGACTAGAAGACCTCCAAGGTCCCTTCCAATTCTGTTATTCAGATTTATTCTATTCTTTAGCTACTGTTTTGTTTCCAAAAGAAAGCAGAAGCACAAAATAGAGCATAATCTCTTAAAGCATTAAAAAAAATAGTTCAATGATTCCCATATTGTAATCTTGTCAAATAATCAGTGGTTTGCAGAAGTCTACCAGATTGTCAACTACAGCTTCCCACCATCCTCAGTGCTAGTGAGGAGCCTAAACCAAAGTCTGCTAACCATCTCAGTGCCCACCTCCTATGGTAGATTCTCTGCAAGTTCAGCTAGTTCATGAAAATGAATCAGTGGATGAAAAAAGGTTCATTGAAGCATACAGGTGATAAAAGTAGCAATACAAACCCCACAATTCATAAAACCAACAGCAGCAAATAGATCTCAAGTGACTGTGAGTCTGTAAGTGTGCAAGTGCAAGTGTGATCTCAAGTAAGTAATTCAAAAAGAAATATACAAATAGAAATACATATATGAGTATCTTAACAGACAAAGAGTGGAGATCAATTTAGGACATAGAGTGGAGATCAATTTGCCCATCATCTTAGTATTCAGAGATTTCTACAGAAGATCATTCCATTATGTTTGTGCTAAAAATAATATTATGGCATTGGATATACAAAATAATCTAGGAGTGAAAAGGTATACTAAATTTGGGGATTTTTTGTTTGAAAATTTGGCTTAAAATAGCTTTCAAACAGGGAGGACAGGGAAGCATACACAAATGTAACTATAATCATGATCTTATTCATCGAAAAATTGGTTTTCGTTTTGCAGATAAAAATAGAGAAAGAAGGAATTTGTTTAACTGGGTATCTATTATTTCCAAATATTTATTTGGGAGTCCACAACTGCCAAAAGTTTACAAAGTAGTGATTTGGGAATCTTTCATTACATCATTGAAATAAAAATAATAATTCACATTAAATAATCTTTGCTTAGAGTCTTCTCCTATAATATCTTCTAAAGAATTATCTCATAAACTAAAAAAGAAAACCTACTCTCCATGCTATCATCTATTGAAATAGAAATTCACTCTCTATGCTATCATCTGCTGAAATGGAAAACTTTCCCATACATGTTCCTTAATACTCAATCAATGCCTTGTATGGCAGTCAGTAAAATTTAACTAGTAATTTTCTCCTTCTGCATTAAAACACTAATCTCTCTCATTTTCTTTGCATATTTAATATTTCAGTTTTCCTATGAAGCACGCACTTGCTCCTATCATTCCAGGGGGAAAATTAAAGCAGGACAAAAGTGGTTATGTAAAATATATTTGCTACTAGAATTATGGTGTGGACAATGAAGGAAGCATCTCTGCAGTATTAAGATATCATAAAAATAGGAAAATTGTTTTGTGGGATCAGAGGATTTGCGCTACAATTTCTTTTCCAGCACCAGTAAGACTGAAAGGCAATCCACAGAAAGGGTTTCCCCTGTTTTTCTTCTAGAGAAAGAGTAAGAAGCAAAGGGATTATTGCATTTGTTTTCACAACTCATTGTTTTTCTTTGTGCACTATTCATAATTTGGAATATCAATTTCTCAATGGAGATTGAGAATTTTCAGATTCTCTATCTAAAAAGGTTATTCTAAATCAACTCCGACCCAGGGTTACTTCTAGCTCTTGCAAAACATATCCTTGGTGAAAATAATTCAGTAGACATTCCTCCTTATTTCAGTGTCTACATATGCGAGGCATGACAGTAAATCAAAAAGAAGATTGTGTTTTCTTTAATTGCTTCCCCCCCCTGCCCCCCAGAATGAGGTTCTGTACAGGCAAGCTCAGTTACATTAAAATATTTGACCTTTAATTAAATATCACTTTAAAAATCTTTTTGCGGTTTTTTTTTTGACAGCCACTTTGGAGGCCTAGGTTCAGTCGAATATAAAAAGCTTCAAAAAAAATTATCGGTCACAATAATAAACAATAACTATTATTTCACGATGTATGTAACTGCACCCTCATATCCTCTACCGGGGGGCGTGGGTGCGGGGCACGAAAAATGACTGGGGAAAAACAAAGACGGAAAACCTCCTCCATTAATCCTCCCCCTTTCTTTCCCCATCTACAAAGATAGAGCATAATCAGGTATGTAATGTACTCCATTTGTCTCGTCTTTCAAGTGCCAAGCCCACTTTGACCCGAAGATACGGGAGAGACAGAGAAGGGGCCAAGAAAACGGGAGCGCGGCAGAGAAAGAGAGAGAGATACCTGCAGCCCTTTTAACTCCAACCTCCTCCTCGGTCGCGCAAGGAGAGGCTGAGATCACGTTTTTATTGTCCTAAAGGAGCGAGCAAGAGAAGGCAACCCGCCCTTGGTTGCCGAGACTGAGGATGTTAGGCACTGTAGTCCAGGGGGGGAGGAGGGGGCGGACAGCTACTATGGGGCGAGAGAAACCGGTCTCCACACAAAAGAAAAAGAAAGCGAAGCGTTCACACTTCTTTTTGGGAGAAAATTAAGGACTCCTCCTTTTTTTAAGGTGGTTGAGGAACGAGGAGGAGGAGGATGAAAGACACCCCCCCCCGCATCCCTTTTCTCCGCCGCCGTTTACTGTACCTGCCTCCGGCTCCTTTTCCTCCTCCTTCAGGTGCCTCCGACACTCCAGGTCCATCGAGTACAATATGCCGGCGAACAACTTCCTCAACGGCCGCCGCCGCCGCGCCTTTTTCTCCTCACACTCTGCCCCGCCCCCTCACGAGTCTTGAATGCGGTGGGGGGGGGGAGAGCGAGCGAGCGAGCGAGAGAGAGACGAAGAAAGAAGAGGGGAAAAAAAGTAGCCAATGAAATACCGATCCCTGCCTCCACTCTCTCTTGGTTACTAGGTAGAACAAAAGAAGGCGGGGGGGGGAGGAGGACACTGCGCTTCGGATGGGCCTCTGCAACTAGGCAACGGTTTCCATGGCGAAGAGAATCAACTCGCAGGCGGCGGCGGCGGAGGAAGGAGTGCTGTACAAGAGACTAGGCCGTTGTGTGGAGTGTGAATGGTGGGGGAGTTGTGGAAGAAGACAACCACGTCCTTAATGGCCCTCTCGCCCTCACCATCGTTAATGGCGTTGCTGAAGCGTTAAAGAGTCAAACAAAACAGGTGAGAGCTTGTGTGGTGGCAAGCCATCCATCCAAATTGTGGTGCTGTTAGAAGAGAATATTTCTAGCTCAGAGTTGAGCCTTAGGTCCTTATGGGATAAGTCACGTTGCCTACTTTGGTAATGAAATGTCTGCAAGAAAACAAACTTACCAGAGCACCAAAGATCCCACAGACGCACAAGTTCCCTCTACACATCTTGACATATATAACCATTTTTAATTCAATGCTGCTACATTTTTTTTGCTTTGCTTGAAATTATACCTAATGTTTAAAAGGTGATTATTACAATGCCTGTTTTTGTGTTGTGAAAATAAGTATAAGAAATTATTTATATAATTATAATTATATAATTATATAATATATATATAATTATAATAATTACTTATTTTTTCTTTGCAAGCTGCTTTGGACATGCTGCAAAGAAATATGAGATATCGAATAGAAAGAAGTAATTGAATTAGGACTTTGGGTTCAAGATTTGTGATCTTGGAAGGCCTCTGTCTTACATCTTTATCTATTTGACAGTGTTAGTGGGCAGGTGGATTGAAATCTGCTGCTCTGAGTTCCTCAAAAAAAAAAGATTGAATAGAAAATGGAGAGTGGGATAATTACTTCTGAAACTCATTTATAATATTTATATAGATAGGTGTCAGGGTAGTCACTATTTAAAATAAATCTTCATTGTTAGTATTAGTAATATCGGGTTATTTTAAATAGTAGCCTTATCCATATATCACTAACATTGAGAAAAGAGTCTACACTACAGTATACCCTCATTTTTTTTTAGTGTAAAACAAAATTGGGGAGGAATTTTATATATACAAACTCATATATGAGAACAATCTAACCCTTCCTCAAATTTAAATTCAGTACAATATGCATTAAGTAACAAAAGATTGTAAGCATAGAATTTTAATTATTTTCTTTTATTACATCTTCCAATTAGTAAAGAATACAAATAATATTTTAGAGCATTTTCTTTATTTGGAAGTAATCTAAATGTATTAGATGTCATCTAGAAAATGTTTTCCACCTTTTATTTGAGGAATTATGTTTCTAATCTATAGTAGTATAACTGCTTGTATAACAATGCTATTTTTACTATTGTTAATTATGCTAGCATATCATTGCTGACATCGGGTATATGATTGCAATGAGATGCAGACCTCATTTTTTTTCTTTGTTGGGATCCCTACGGGAGACACACAGTACAAATACAGATAACAACTTCAACAAATAATGACAATATATCCAAATTAATAGATCTTTTAAAACTTGTTTTTACTTGTTTTCAGAGGCCTGACATAGAAGGTCAGAAAACCCAGGGCCAGAACATCTCTGTTGTCAACTTTCAAGGCCACTTTTATTGTCAATAGAAAACTGACATCAGGTAGGCCTCACATGGTATTGCATCAATTGGGCACGAGCCCAATCTTCAGTTTCAAAGCCAAATGATACTCCATAAGAGAGAGCATATTTGTCTGTGACATCTACCAATGGAATGGATTTCTCTCAAAGATGCTTCAGACTGCTTTGCTGGGTTGAGGAACCTGTTGGAGCAGATTTGAAGGGACAGGGAAGGATTCTGCTTCATTTATTCATGTTAATATTAGATATAGCCATCTTTAGCTTTCCCACATTAGGTTCTGAAAGCTTAGATAACATAATAGCAACAGCACTTACACTTATATACCATTTCACAATGCTTTACAGTCCTCTCTAAGTGTTTTACAGAGCCAATTTATTGCCCTCAACAATCTGGGTCCCCATAACCTTATAGTTTCAAATAATCTCACTAAAGAAAAATCAGCTGTACAAAAAAACCCTAATAGTTATATTAATGCAGGGGTTCAAGCTTGATTTCATTGAGGGCTGCATCAGAGTTGTGTTTGACCTTGGGGGTCTGGGGTGGGCACGGCCAGGGTAGACATGGGCAGCTTGGTGTCACTCGTGTCGGGGCTGGCAGATGCACTGTGGGCCGGTCCTTTGCTGCTTCCAGGGCGGCCCCGCAGGAATCAGTACTTTTCTTTCCATATATATTCTGCAATATATACGGGAAATTAAGTGCTGCTTTAAAAAATGATCCTCATATTTGCTTAGATTTCCACAATGAAATAATTCTGAAGTTAAGCCCAGAAGTGAATTGAATTTAAGCTATTTCTTTCCAGAAAGAAAATTTTCTTTAACTTTCTATAAAGTTACTGATTTTTATAAAGAAGCAAAGTTCCACTCTTCCACTGGAAATGTGAAAGATTAAACCCCACATTTCCTTATACTGTAAATCATAAGATTTTTTTGTAATTAAATTCTTAATTTCTGGATCAGGAAAAAATCATTGAATAGTGTACAAGGTTTCAGGAAATGACATGAAGATTGAAAGAGTAGAGTAATCCCTTAAAATATAGAATTACCAGTTGTATTTATTATGCAAGAGACTTTTGGTGTAGTGATTAAGATACCAGGCTAGAAATTGGGAGACTGGGAATTATAGTTCCTCCTTAAGCAAAAAGCCTACTGGGTAACTGTGTCTGGCTTTCAACCTTAGAAAGGAGGAAATGGCAAACATAATCTGAAAAACTTTGTCAAGAAAACTGCAAGGAATAGTCTCTGAGAATTGAACACGACTGAACATAAGAAAAAAATATATGGACCAAATTTAGAAGGAAAGTCTGTTTAAATCATGCTTTATGTACAGTATACACAAGGTGGGATAAATTTGACTTAACTATATTTGAAAATTCTTTAGGGACATATTCTAGATACTACCGCCCCTTCCAAGCCTTTATTACTTTATTAATATTGTTAGAACTCAGTGGCATTCAATCTAAACTGTTTCTTGTATTAAAAGACCTAAATTTATATATTAAAGAACTTAGAGACTTAAATTTCAAAAGTATGAATAATACATAAAATAACATCTGGCTATAAAATCAGCCTTGTCTAAACTAATGTCTTGAACGTATACAGATATTCCTAATAGCATAAGGGAGCTCTAAATAACATAATTTTAATAGGAATTGAGAATGACTTGTTTATTTATCATGTGAATATGTTTAGTTTGAGGCAGCTTAGAATGTTGCATGAGCTCAGTCTATGGGGTTTATTCAGAAAGTCACAGTAAAGAAAATAAGATCATTCACTATGAATGTTAAATAATAATTAAGGGACACACATACTTATCCAAGTTTCAAAACCTCAAAATACTTCTGAAAATATTGAGTAATCCCAAGTATATCAAAACCCTTTCCTGGGTACAAAGAAATAATTGCAAGTGGATTGTACTCATTTAAAGGTAAAACTGCTATATCAATTAGAAGTGAAATACAAACACAGAGGCTAAAATAACAGGGTTTGAACTATAAATCAAATCACAAAATTGTTGTTTTGGGGAGAATGTTTGCTAGAAGATACTACAATACGCTGATTTCTCTACTTTCCTAATTCAGAACTAGTTTACAAATCTTTGATGCGACATTTTTGTTTCTTCTGTTTTATATAAGTTTCAATATTTCTTGATTTCACCTGATGTATGCTCTCCAGTTAACATTAAAATATAGCTTACAGTAAACTCCAGTTTCTCCCAGCTAGAAAGCTCATACTTAGGTACTGTTTTTCCTTTCTTAATAGATTTTTTTTGGAGAAAACAAAAGATTTCATTGTTTAAAGTTTATGGCCACCCACTAATGGAAGGAATGAGGAAATTGAAAAAGGTTGCAATAGAAGACAATATCCTGTATATTACACATAAAATTATATTAACGGGTAGAAGTCATTGCTGAAGAAAACCTTCTCTTGAAGCCATTCTGCCCTCCCTCTTTTTTTAATTCCAATATTTATATATCCCTGTTTCCCCGAAAATGGGACCTATCCTGAAAATAAGCCCTAGCATGTTTTTACACTTGCGCCTAATATAAGCCCTACTCTTCTGCTTGCTCACGGCAGCAATGGAGCAGGAGGCGAAGCAGTGTGTTGATGCCACGGCCGCAAGGCGAGGCAGGTGTTGGGGCGTGAGTGGCCTGGCTGCGGGGGCCCTGAGGTAAGCTGGTCTGGGCTGCGTGGAGCATCTCCACCTTCCTGCTTCGCAGTGGCGGCACTGGCATGCCACATGGCCTCTTGCCCCACTGTGAGCAAGCAGAAGTGGGCCTCCCGTACATGGGGGGTGGGGGGAAATAAGACACACCCAAAAATAAACTCTAGTGCTTATTTTGGGGCCCAAAATAAAATAAAACCCAGTCTTATTTTTGGGGAAACATGGGTAGGTAAAATTGCCTTACTCACATGCAAGGGCAGTTTCCCTGTTTTAGTTTACATCCTGTATTCTATGTTTTTTCTTATGATTTTTTTCTTCCCTGCATTTTGAAATCATAGTCATAAATCAAATAAACAAAACGATAGTCTAATAAAAAACAATATGTATGAAAACAAAGATGGAATCAATCCCATGATTACATACTAACTGATGAATTTTACCGCCTTAAATTAAATACACTGATTTATTCAACCATTTAAAATACAGACTCTTACTTGTAAAGCCTGTGTGTCTTGGAAGCCCCAGTTTAGCATTTCTGCTGAGTTAAACCGGGATTAGCACAATGCAAAAAAAAAAAAAATAAGTCTAATGACTTTAGTTAATATGATACAAGCATTATAGTAATTAATCTTTCTTAAATATAATTAAATTACGTCTGTGAACAGCTTACCTTGGCTCCTTGCCTTTCTGTGAGGTTTATTGGGACTTCAGATTCCAGTCTTTTAGTATTGTAAAACGACATAGCTAAAAATACTGTAGATATCTTGTTGTTCCATTCCCTAATTGCTAATCCTTCAAAACATATACGTCACAATACACAGAAGTACAATTTTGAATTGTTAAAACAGCCTTACATAGAGGCATCTGCAAACTGCTTATGAAGCAGCCATAGTAGCCAGGAGAAAAATGTGGCTGCTTTCATAATTCGAAAAAAAGTACGTGCTGCAATTTACCTCTTTCTAAGATTTTGCACAACCCTACTATTCATGAGTAGAACACAAGCATATATCAAGGCTATCTTACAAAATCTGTAGCATTCCAGCTCAATTATAACTAATTTGATTGCAGTTTGCAATATGGATATTTTTATGTTTCTAGGAATCACCATCCAATTCTGTTACGTTTTTGATGTTGCAATAAATATCATTGATTTCTTGCATTTCTGAAAAATGTGCTTTAGAGTAGTGTGGCAGAAATATTTGTAGGTGGGAATGACCTGAGGAGAATGATAAGGTCCTATAAGAAAAAGCTTAGGAGAAATAGTTGGGATATGTTTATCCAGAAGAAGACAAGGCCCCCCCACCCTCCAAATCTGCTGGGGTTCTAGCCGGCTTCTTTGTGCAGTTGGTTGCTTTCTGTGAGAACAGACTGCTGAACTAGGGTCTTATCCAGTAGCTTATGTTATATGCCAAATATGACACATTTCTTGGGTAATTTGGTTTTTTAAACAAATATTTATGTCACACATAATGATTAGTATACTTAAAATATCCTTACTTTCACTAGTGGTTTATGGTCCATAGGCTGAAACCTATTGCAGTAAACCATCAGGAACTACAGAGCCTGTTATTTTGGATTGGATCCAGGCTAAATTATATACATATAACATACCAGTTACTTAAATTGCCAAAGAAAACAACTGGTAACCTGTGAAGGTTTTTCACCATGAGCCATTAACGTTAATAGCATGATGTATTTGAAACTAACGGAACATTACATCAGATTAGACCTACATTAAGTTCATTGCAACAGTAGAATTGTGATATAATTAAGATACAGATCACTGTTGCACATCCTTTTGGCTCAACCTTGCCCAACTTATCACCTTTTAGATATGTTGAACTTGTGATTACAACTTCCAGAATTCCCAACCAACATGCTAACTTAGAATTCTGGCAACTATAATGCCAACATCTAAGGAGTACCAGATTAAGGGATGTTCATTTATAATCATTCAGTTACAAAGTAACTTAGAGATCATCTAGTCTTATTCCCTATCCAGTTGGAATAAGAAATTCTATACTACAGCATTAGCCTGTGACTAAACACCTCCAACAAATAAGGGTCTGTCATCTCCCACTTTGAACAGCTTTTATCATTATGAAATTTATGATGCCCAACTGAAATCTACATTCGCCAAATACTTCAAATATCATTATTGCCATTTTTAATTATTTTGGCTCCTTTTCTATGTAAAAAGAGATGGCATTTGCACCTCCCAAAAACCTGAATGGGCCCAAGATGCAAACAAAGATGAGCACCTGGACACCACTGAATCATCAGCTCATGAATGTTAAGGTAAGTTTTAGGAACTTTATAAATTATGAATCATTTGTGTCCTTGCTCACTTTCTTAACAAGTGTGCAGGCCTCCAGCTTGTTATGCAGCAACAGTATCAAGATCATTTTTGTGTGATTCTAATAAGCCCATATTCTGCTTGGAAAATTGTCCTAGATAGAACCCAGGTAATTGGTGTTATAGCAATACTTCAGACTTTCTAAACTTGATATCCTTCACATACATTGAGACTATAAATTGTCATTGCCTGGCAACCTCACAATATTGCAGAGAGCCGTGATCACATGATCACATTTTCAAACTTCACTGTGGGCTTCCCACAAGCAAACTCAGTGAGGAAACCAGCAGGAAAAGTTGCAAGACACTTCCTCATTTTCCCCCAAAGGTGCTTTTTCAAGAGGCAACTGGACTTCCTTGTTTTTCTTTGAAAACATTTCGCTTCTCATCCAAGAAGCTGAAGAAGCTTCTTGGATGAGAAGCGAAATGTCTTCAAAGAAAAACAAAGTCCAGTTGCTTTTTGAAAAAGTACCTTTGAGACAATCATGGCCTGGATGACTGAGAATCTCCACAGACATCCCTCCTTTTTTCCCACCACAGCAACCTCCCACTCACACATAGCCTATGTCAGCCCTCCCTCAATTCAGTTTTTATTATATTATTATTATTATATTATATTTATATACTGCTCTACTCCCGGGGGACTCAGGGCGGTGTACAGACAAATGATAAAATACATATAATACAAATATTTTAAAGAATTGATTAAAATACAATTAAATAATTTGGTCTTAAACCTAAAATTAAAACTCTAAATTTATGAGATTAAGATTTAAAAATATAAGAGCAATTTTAGAAGAGGTTAGTCCAGGCCAGCCTGCTGGAATAGAAACGTCTTGAGGGCACGGCGGAAAGCGCGGAGATCTGGGATTGTCCGTATCTCCGGGGGGAGCTTGTTCCACATGGTGGGTGCCCCCACAGAGAAGGCTCTCCCCCTGGGGGCCGTCAGTCGACACTGTTTGACCAAGTTTTGGCCAAGACTGGTTCTCCCCAAGCTCTACAGCCCTCTGTGGCATGCCTGCACTCCTTACCTGGGACTTCTGTGTCTTCCTGTATGTTTTGAGGTTACAAAAGCAACCAGGAGGTCCCAGGATTCCCATCACTAAATAATGTGGTCATGTGATGTTTTTCGATCATTGTATTGAACTGAAAATTGTATTGCCCAAGGTTTTCTGATGCAGATAGGATTCCGATCATTTCTTAAATTAGAATTGCCTCTTTTATCATGTTCCCCTGACAGCTTCATTTACTTAATTGTTTCTAATAATGTAATGAATCATTTCTTATTGAATCTTAGAAAAAGTAATTTTAAAATTAGTTTTATTCCTTTACAGGTATTTGAAGAAAGAAGAAACTTGTTGGGGAAATGGGTAATCATCTTTTATTTCAATTGCTCTGTCAATCTCACAGGCTTCAATATTTATTGTACAATAACGAGACGTTGCTGGGAAATGTAAGCGTACTCCAAAACTCTTACAATCAGCATTTTTTACCATAGAACATAGTGTATGAATTGTTTTAAAAAGAGCATAACATTTATCTAAGAATATTTCTGAAATGGTACATTCACAGTGTAAAAGATTTTTACTTCCATAGTTATTTAATTCCTCGATTACAGGAATTGTCTGAAGGACATTGATTTGGGAAGGCTGATTTAGAGGTTATTTATTCCTTATACTATACATAAACAATGTATTCTAGGTCTTCAAAAATAAAGGTTTCCCAGTGTGTATTCAGTATATAACAGTGTATATCATGCCACTTTTATGAAATTCTCAGTTGCACCTGACTTTCTTCTCTTAGGAACAGAGTTTAAACTAGGTGGCCAGTGATCCAGTAGAAAACTTTAATATCCCTCAGTATCCTTCCTTCCTTCCTTCCTTCCTTCCTTCCTTCCTTCCTTCTTTCCTTCCTTCCTTCCTTCCTTCCTTTTATATAGCTTCCCATACATTACTTTAGCAGCTTACAATAACATACTGTACATAAAATGTATTAACAATCAAAGCAATTGAGGAAAGTTATCATAGTCATAGCAGTACCTGAAGGAGTGTCTTATACAAGATAGCCTGTTCTACATCAAAAGACAGAATGCAGAATAATGCTCTTGTTAAGAATATTTTAATAGTAAGAGCAGTTTGAAAGTGGAACCAATTATGGAGGGAAATGGTGGGCTTTCTTGAGTTGGATGTGTTCTAGCAGAGGCTGGACAATTATTTGTGGGAAATACTTTAGGAGCTTGACAGTTCCTTTCAACTCTTATGATTCTGTGTTGCTGATTTTAATATATCAACTCTTATGATTCTGTGTTGCTGATTAATAGTACAGTGAATGGTGTCCCGTGTTGAAGACAAAGCAAAATGCATCCTTTTTAAAATTATGCTTATGAACTGTCCACAAATAGCTAGATTATCCTTCTAGAGGCAGAATGTGGCCTGAATGAATTATTGGCAGACATTCGTGTCCTTTGCAACAAGGAAAGGTGCAGAGATCTTTCACTTTTGGAATTAGCTTAAGTTCATAATTGGCTTTGCAGTTTATTGCTTGTAAACTATAATGAAGGAAAGTCACTTGTAAATGGCTCCTCCAGAGGTCATGAAAATTACAACTCTGTTTTTTCCCCACAGTTTGACAAGTGGACAGACAATCAAAGGCGAAGAGTCCTGACAGACTTCTTGGAGCACTGCTCCCTTTCACAGCTGAAATTCTGTTTCAAACTGCTCCAGGATCGAGTGCCAATTGAAGCACTGGATTTCACCACCCAGCTTCCCCGAGTGTTAACTTTGTACATCTTTTCTTTCCTGGATCCTCAAAGTCTCTACCGATGTGCCCAGGTAAAACTCAGCATGTTGGAAAGGATGCAGCGGAGAGATACAAAGCTGAACTCACTGGGTAGGTTTAGCCTAGAGAAGGGAAAGCTAAGGGGATTATGTTAACAGATTTCACATTTTCAAAGGAGTTGAGGCAAAACCTATGCTGCTTCATAAAAGGCACAAAGAAATGTCCTACTTAATAGGTATTGATTATAGTTTAGGAAATATTTCCTACTGGAAAAGCTCCTTGATAACGGAATGAGCTGAGTAAGGAAGTGCTAATGAATTTCATTTGCATAGCTTTTCACAGTAAGACTGGTCAACTCCTATATGCCTTGATGGGGACATGGGAAGTAGATTCATTATCTGATTCTTTTCCAGCTAGCAATTTTACAACACTTGAACATAATTGCAAGATCAGTTTAGAGTCACAGTGGCATCGATGAATTTCCAACTCATTATTCAGGCTCATGAGCATACCTAATTTAGGTTCTAAACTTTGTGGTTCTAGTTTCTGGCAAGTCCAGTTAAAAGATTCTCAAAATATATGTTTCAGTTGTTATCTTGGAGACCCATTTTATGTCAGAATAAATAATAATGGGCTAGAATTATAGTCTTCCCTATCCTAAAGTCCTTTGAATGGATACAATTCTAGTAATGGCTGGCCAGAATGACTGCTAATTGTACTAGCTTGGGATCATGCCAATTTTAGTTTAATATATGTAAAGCAAATCAGATTGGGTTGTAAAGTAGCCTTTGTTGGTGACTAGGAGGACTCTTAACTCCTTTATAAAACACCTGTTTTATGTACAGAAGATTTCAAGCTCTCTTTTAAAAGAGATTGAGTGATCAAGGCTGGGAAAAACTCTGGAAATCATTGCTTGTGAAAACATGCAGTATTTGTTCAGCTAGGCCAATGATTTACTGCAGTGCTAGACAGCTTTGTATGTAAATCAAAGCAACTTAATAAAATAATAATCCTTTTTACTTATTGATGCAGATATTCTATAAGATTCTTCTTAAAGCAGCATTGACCAAAATAATTGCAGGAAATGCATCTAACCACACACTAAAAATTAGAAGATATACAATTATGAAATGTAGCACTGACATATACTTCAAAAGTCCAGAGTCTAGGTTGTATTAAAGAATATATATTCAAATGAATACTTCCTTGGAATTATCAATTTGAGTTAAAACAGCTTTGTGTTTTAAAATTGTCAAAATGTGTTTTGTATTTGGAGGATATGCCCCATATCTCAAGGGTTTTTGCTATGCTATAGTCCTTTGAAACACAGTAAAGGTGTTTTTGGCACTTTCAGGTAAATTGGCACTGGAACTATTTAACCCAGCTTGATCAACTCTGGATGCCAAAATGTCTGCGTTTTGGATGGTACATCAATTTCTCTCCAACTCCATTTGAGCAAGGAATCTGGAAGAAACACTATATTAAGAAGACTGAAGAATTTCGAGAGTCCAGACCTAAGGTATTTGCGGAGCCTTTGGAAGATGAGTATTTTGAGTAATAAATCTGAATGTTTATATTATATATTGGATGTTTGAAATTTCCATATGCAAGTTTGTTTTAGTAAACATGGGAAACATTCAGGCTTATAATTCCATATTGAAGCAGAATAGTTTTATAAGATTGTACTAAATGCTATTCTGAAATTCTCAGACGATGTTGAAAAAGCTGGAGCAGATTTAATACAAGTCAGTTATATTTCTAGTGCATAATTTGAAATTATCCAATTAAATACAATAGCCAGAGATTCTGGGCATACTCAATTTGTAAAGAATGGATGAAATTTATTCCTGCAAGATATAATGATGGTCATTGACTTGTTTGGCTTTAAAGCCTAAAGACAATTTCACATGAATATATTTGTCATGGCTGGGCATGATCTCTAAAGAAAAATTACGTAATCAGAAATATTGGTACCTGACAAGAAAATATACGGGAAAAGGCTTTGTTTTCATCTCTAGTTAAGGAGGGATAATATTGGATTGTTCATTGATTAATAAACAGCCATTTTGCTCAGTTCTTTTGTGCCTTCAGTATCTGTAACAGATTCAGAGAGACTGTGAGTTATGGTGAACCAGCGCATTACTACCAGTGCACTACTCTTTTCAAGCAATAAATAGAGATATTATGGGAGACATTAGAGTAGAGACTCAGTATAGTATGGAATATCTATAATAGCTTTGGGGTTACTTTGCTTATGTTTTGCTTTCTTTAGACCCCACCAAAAAATGATTTTGTGGTAGTTGATGTTCAGCCAATAACAAAAGATGTCCCAGAAATAAAGCAGTCTTTGTTGTCAGTCCTCGAATCAGCATCTCTGTTAAGAAGAAAGATAAACAAAGGAAAGAGAGATCTCCCACCTTGGCGTTCATCAGATAAGCATCCAACAGATATCATTCGTTACAACTATTTGGATAACTTTGATCCCATTGAGCAGGCAAGGCAGGCGTAAGACACCTTTCTCCTACAGTAATTTTCATCTATGTCTGTCTTTCTCTGGCAACAAAACCAGTGTTATGTTTCATGTTACATTGCTATCTATATCAGTAGGAGCTGGTCAAAGGATTCTCCTATTTATCCTCAAAAGCCAACTATTTCCTCATGTATCTCCTTTCAAGATTATTGGCACACCCTACCTAGTTGGACTAATTTCAGCCAGTAAAATATGAGCAGGGGTTCTTGTGGTGGTCAGATGTTTTGGCTAAGCCTGGGCTCCACCAGAATTCTGAGAAACTCATAGAAGAGTTGTTGTCATCTTCAAATATGCATAGAGCAGCTCCAAGCACTGAGTATAATCCCGTTATGCTAGATCTGTCTTCATGTCTCTGACACTGAGCATTGCTAAGAATCTATGATGCAGCAAGGCCTTGAATACCCCAAAGGTCTCGCCAAGATTTTCTAATATTTTAATTGTTTGATATTTTCAGATCAGAATGAGCAAAATAAGAAATCATTTTGCAGCCAACATGTAGTAGCACTTTCAAAACAAGCCAACTCCAAGTTATGGATTACAAACTGATCTTTAAAATTCTAGAAACTACAGAATCCTGAACCATCTGCGTATCTGCTCTTAAGCCCTCATGCAATTCAGCTGTGTGCAGACTTCCTGAATTGAATTGCTTTCTCAATTTCACTGAGATCAGGCTTATTTCAGAGCTAGTGCTTTTGTCCTAACTAGTCTCATTGCAGGTCAGCATATAATTTGATCCACAAATACAACTCCCACATCTTGTCTGTCTTAAGAAGCCATTGTAGCTTTGTTTAATATATCCATTTTCTCCACTCTTGCAGTAGAAGAAGAGGAGGAGGTCTCACCCCAGACCTCAGTCAGTCAGCTTTTCAGAAAAAGAGGAAACCAGGCAGTGGAACGTACAAACTCAGAAAAGCAAAGTCTCTGGCAAGTATTGTGATTGGTTGACTGTGTAAGCCAAGCAACAGACTCAGTGAGGAGTCCAACCCTCGGCTATTGGCAGCTTTCCCAATGCCCCTTTATTTGTGCCCCACTGCATTTCATTGCTGTTTGAGTATAGCAGCCTACAATTTAACCATCAGACCTCAAAGCTTCTATTTAATCTTTGCATATAAATTGTTATCACTGCTGGCAAGTCAGGCCCTTTTCGGACAGAATATTTTTGCAGAGTAGGGCTCACAGGAGGTATCCTCGGGATCAGCTTTTAAAGATATAGGCAATAAGGAGAATATCACTGTGCAGAGTAAAGCCATGAATAAAGTTATATGTTCTACCAGACAGTGTAATTAAATTGTGATTTCCCCCCCCCCTTCATTAACGATACTTTGCCAGTATGGGAACAGCAGTGCATTGACAAAAGAAAACTGATCTCCTAATATATAAATTATCATATTTCATTTTATTTGAAAAGTATTCAAGAGAATCTGATTCCAGCCTATGTTCAAATTCCTTGCACTAAATCACAGGTGTCAAACTTGATCGCATCATGTGACATATAGTAACATATTGCGATGTTTTTTGCCTTTACGGAGCCGGGGTGGTTGTAGCCTGCACGTGATGCATCCGGCCTGCGGGCCCCAGTTTGACACCCCTGTACTAAATCCCTAAGAGATGGATATCTATGGAGATTTTCAATAATCCAGGTCATGGTTGTCTCAGAGCTGCTTTTCAAAAGACAATTGGACTTTCTTGGGTATTTTCCCTTGAAAACGTTTTTGCTTCTCATCCAAGAAGCTTCTTTAGTTCTGGCTGACTGGTGGGGAATGGAAGGATGACTCAGAGCTGGATTCTGACTGGACAGTCCTTTTGAGATGACAGAAACAAGATATGGTGTGTTTAATTGAGACAGATTTGAACTTATAGATCCTGAGGAGGTAGACAGTGTCCTCAGATGCTAACCTGGCTACCTCTTTTTTTTTTAAGTCTCTGCCCCTCTTTGTTGGTGTACACTGTCTGGCAGGTGATAGATGATTGAGTCCATGCTGTAGTCATGGATTCACTGAGGAGGTCTTGTCACTGCAGTCTTGAAGGGGACAGTGATGCACCACTTCCTCAAAAGGGCTTCACAGAATTTTTATTCAGTCTCTAACTTTTCTGTTTTAGAGAAGTTTGTTGAGAAAGTGATGGATTGTGACCACAGAGGGTCCTAGAGTGAACTGATTATCTGGACACCTTTCAGTCAGATTTCAGGCCCAGGCGTAGTAGAAGGATAGCAATAGTTGTGTTTGTTAATTGTCTAGAGGAACTGGGACCAAGTGTTGTTCTGGTCTGCCAGCAGTGGGAGAATAGTGCTGAATAGTCCAGTCAGTGTTGACAAGAGAGAAGAGCTTGAGTCCAAGCCTCTTGGTCTGTGGGGTACCTCTGGGCATTACACTCTTACCCTTTCTGTTAGGTACCGCACCTATTTAATCATTCAGTTTTTGACTTGTTCATTGTCAGAATCACATTCCAGTAATACCTTCTAAATAAATCCAATTGATTTACTTTTGAATTTTGTGTTGTTAATTTTTGATCAGGTTTCTGAATGTTCCATCTTGATTTAGTAATTTTTTGAATTATGTAATATATTTGAAGACATTGGAACGACTGAGATATTTCTAATTGTTCTAAAGTGAGACAAAAAGTTCATCTTTGTTCTATTAAACATTTAATCTTGAATTTCTTGGAAAAGTATTTCCAAAATAGGTGTTCACCTTTCCTGGCTTTTCATCATTACTTCTACTACTATTGTTATCATAATTAGCTTCTTATAACTTAAAGCTGAAAACAAGGACACCTACATCCAACTACTCCAAGTTGTCAACTATGGAATAATTCCAGTGTAGATATATTTAAATTTTTGGTTCCTGTTTTTGTTGAGCCATATCTATCATAACGATTTTGTCATTTGTACATATTTGAAGAGTGGGTTCTGTAGTTAATTATTTATTAAGTAATTCAGTAATGATTTTTGATTTAATGCTGGAATGAAATCCCCAATATGTGCTAGCTGAAGCCCAAGATTAACTTTATAAAACAATAAAAAACACAGAGTTCCATAAAACACCTTCAAGTATCTTATTATTTTCTTTGCTCTGAGGAGCCTTACCAAGACTTTGTGAATTAACGTGTTCTACTTCTACTTCCTCCTCCTTTAGCATCATAACAGTGAATTATCAAGAACACCAGATTGTGGGAATCAGGTATATGAAGCCCATTGGAGCATTTGCTTTCCATTGCTCATTCTGTCCTTCCTCTGTTTCTGGGGGCAGAAAGGCAGGAGCAGGTTCCCATTCTGCCAACCATCCTATCCTGTCATGCAGCATCAGTATCTTTGACATTTTAAGCTCTAGCATGCCCATCTGCTGCCCTTTCCATTGCTACCTGCCAATCATATTGCAAATTAATCTCTGTCATTCACAAATTGTCTCTAACTCTAGCTTTTTCAACCAAATGCTACGGAAATGGAAAATGCTGCTGTTAGCCTTTCCAGGCTTAAACACTGTTTCCAGGCAAGCTTTATCTGCCGCAATATCTTTATAATAAGTGCTAGAGAAGATATTAGATAAATAAATTAAGGCTGCAATCCTAAAGTATGTCTCCTTCTGATTGGAAATCGTAAGTCTTGTTGATTAATGTGCTTTTTTGTTTTGCATTACTAAGCACTAGCTATCATTGGGGTTAATAAATAGTATCCGCAAAGTATCACTTCAAATTTCAGGTCTGAAATCACAGGCCATGACAGAATGTCCTGTCATATAAAGATGAATGGCTTCCTGCGGATGTCTCAAAGTAGGATTCTCGCAAAGAATCAGTGACAGTCACGTTTTCATTGTTATGGGTGACATGCAGGCTGCATAGATAAATGCAGCATTTTATAACCTACAAATATCCAAAGTTTGGACTTAATGGCATTTTCAGTCTAATCCCCCTGCTTGTTGGAGCCAATAGCACTGCAGGAGCCCAAACCAACCATATGTGAAACAATTCTGTCATAGCATGAATGGGACAGATGAGTGAACATTTGGATCACATGCTTTTCTGGCCAAGAGGGACAGATGAACAGAACATGGACATTTATTTCATGATCTTTTTATGACATCTGAATTAAGGCCCTACTGCTGTGAGCCATAGCTTGAGTTTTGTTTCTTAATATGGGGAGGAAACAAGCCAAGGATCCCAATTCAGACAGCACAATAAATTAAGACAGAGCTTCAGTGATCTCTTTGTCTGCTCCTGGTAGGAAGAGTGAAGTGCAAGGGTTTGAAAAGAATCCAAAGGTATACCAGGACATCTAGGATAAGTTAGAGACTTCCAAAACTTTAATTTGCTTTAATATGCAAAAGTTAGCGTTGTAAAGGCAGAAGTGTGCTTTAATAGTTTAAGGATTATTTTTGTTCCAAATAGTTTTTTGGTTCAAAGAAAGGAGATAGTTGAATTTCTGAAGATGTTATTATTTGTAACACTTATTCATCATCATTACTGTTACAGAAGTAAGAGATAAATAATAAATGAACAATTAGGAGAAACCTGAACCCAAAGCCAAAATACAGTCATAGCCAGAGACCTGTGGACATAAAGAATTATGGCTACCTATTCTGAAAATGCAAAACCTATTAATTTCCAATTAAATTGGAAATTTAAAGTTGAAAATTAAATTGGCTTACTACTGTTTTCCAGGATTGTTTTTTTAAATTTCTTCTAATAATTTTTAGACCTAGTGTTCTTCGATGATCTGCCTTTCAAGTGATAACCAGTTCCAAGTCCATTTAGCTTTCTAGCCTATACCAATATATCTGGTATAGGTACTATAACCTATTGAAATTCTGATCTTGAACTGATTAGAATAAACTGGATTTATATCAGTAAAGCCAAAAGTAAAAAAAAAATTAGTCTCTCTTACACGAATCTAGAGTTTATCCAAAGTTCTGTAAAATACCATTCCAAGATTCATCATTCTACCTATCATGTTGTGATCATACTGCTTTTATCTTACAGGGGAAAATCCCCACCGATTTTCCCCCAAATATTTGTAATTTATTTATAAGACTATTTAGTAAAAGATTCTTTATTGCTTCATTAGACCTCACAATAAGAGCCTCATTCATTCATTCCATTCCATTCATTCCATTTCTATAACTGCCTAAACTCTGGGCAGCTTACAATTCTAAAATTACAAAACAATAAAGAATAAAAACATTCAAAAATACAGGTATATACAAACATCTAGAAATACATATAAAGGCAACAGAGATAATTGTTTCCTCTCGTTGTTTCTTTCTCTTGTCTTTTTGTCTATCCTCCCTCCTTCTTATTAACTGTGGGGCAAACCCATGGCCTAATTGATTATAGTGTCTTAGGAGAGGAAAGGTGGGTACTGTAAGGGCTTGAGGAATTGTGGGGATCCAGCAGGTTGGACATAGGAAGATTCTGGGTAATGCAGCTGAAACTATATCTTTCTACTGCCAACTTTACTTCCTAATTTTTAACTCCTTTTAAACTTAACACACCTTTAAGGGTCCTCCAGTTCACCAAGGGTATCTGAAGCAAATGATGAAATGAACATCACAACACAAATTCTGCACATTGTATGTAACTTACAAGAACAAAAAGATAGAACTTGCATTGTGACATTACAACATGCATTTCGTGGTTTTGCTATCACTGTGTTTAGGAATGGGTGACTATGCCCTCACGTACAATGAGGCCAGTGGTGGGATTCAGCCAGTTCGCACCACTTCGGGAGAACCGGTTGTTAACTTTCTGAGCAATTTGGCAAACTGGTTGTTGGAAGAAATCATTAGGGCAGAGAACTGGTTATTAAATTACTTGAATCCCACCACTGAATGAGGCCCAGGATTACATAAAAACTGAAATTTTCAGGATTCCATATTAAATTTTTGGAGAAAATTTTGATATAATTATGGCTCTTCATGCTCCAGAGTTTACTATCCCCAAGAGCATTTTAGCAGTTAGCATTATTTACCATGGCGTACACTCATCCACATCCCTTAGCAGAAAATACTCGACAATCAACAGCCAAATCTAGGCTCGGTACAAGGTACCTCTTGGACTTCATCTATCTTTTTCAATTTTATCACTAAAATCATGGAAGTCAAAGCTTCATTTTCATGTTTACCAAAAATGTCATCCCTTGCTCTGTTCCAAATTTCACGTTTATATGCTTTGTTTCTTAGATGTCCCTCTCAGCAGAACTTGACTCAGAGGCAGAAGTGACAGTTCGCCCAAGCTGGGCTCAGCATCAGCCAAACAGCTACCCTCTGACTAAATCAACAGCTAAAATGTTTGCTCAGAGTGCTCAGTGGAATGCTGAAATACGTCCTGCGCCTGCTCGAGGGCCCATCCCAAAACTGAGTGAGAAAGGAAAGAAAGCCTTTACCCGAACTAGCAGAAGCTCACCAAGTCAGTAAACTGCTGTTCATGTAAAATAAATATGGTGTGGGTGGTTGAAAATGAGAGAGGGATGAAGAGAAAATAGAGGTGCTGTCTCCTCTAATGTTTGTGCCTTGATTTGAACTTTACGGAGAGCCCATTTGGATCTCTCCTAAATCTGAATGCTGTTGACCAGGGGTCTCCAACCCTCATGCGTGGCCCACTCAGAAGTGGGCTGTGGAAGTGATGGGCGAGGGTGCGCGCGCACACAGTTCCACTTATACGCTCAGTGGGCAGGTGAACAGGCGCACACAGCTCCATTTGTGCGAGCGGCTTTTGCATGTGTGCCCACTGCTTGTGCAAATGGAGCTGTGTGTGCCTGCCTGCTGCTTGCACAGAGCTTCCCTCACCACCACCACCCAACGGTCCACAAAGCCAGAAAGGTTGGAGACCACTGCTGTAGATGACAGAAGAGAATTTGCTTAGGTTTACATTCCACTTGATGGCGTCCTAAATTGACTGATCCTTGCAGAAAACAGCAGCATGCTTGACTAGATAGGTCTCTGATCTGATAGTATGTTCTTAAATGCAATGTATAGGATAAAGGTAGGGATTTTCTTAATGCTAAGCTTAATTATTTAATCTCCCACCCTCTTCCAGCATCACCACTGTTTGAAAGTCAACCCTGGGACGTTCCATCATCCAGCCATGTATCTGATGCAGAGCAAGAAGCTGAAGAAAAGAGAACCTCAGCATCACTACTGACTTAGTCTCCCAAAAGAAAAAGTGCTTATTCAATTATTGTTAAGTGAAATGCCTCTTTCTCAGAGTTGGTGTTTGGACAAGGTTTAAGAATCAAGTAGATAGTTGACAGATTTATCATGACTCCATTTCCACAGTGAATCAATTAGCGGATATCTTGGTTTTAAAAATTTGTAGAGCCAGGAACTTGCCATGTGGCCTTGGATGGTTTCCCAGCCTCAGTTACTAAGCTGTGGATTGGAAATTGTCTTACTGTACCGGCATTTCATAGGAATGTTGTGAGGATGAATGTTATAGGGATTACAACAGCTCAATTCTGCATAGGTTTATTTATGTACTCAGTGAAATTTACAGATAACTGAGTAAACAATTGCAGCTGAAGGTATTTAGAAACGAAAAGAAGGCATCTCAATGCAGAATTAAAAAAACAAGTTGAAAAATGGGGGAATATTTAAAATTGGTGTATATCATACTAAATAATAATAGCTAAATAACTATCATGACCTGTGCCAAATGTAGTTTTCACATCCATTTTTCTGTGTCTTCTTTTCTTTCTGTCTATCATGAACAAATGCTTGTATAAGATGAGTAAGTATTTAATATATATAAGCAAAAAGGCAGGGTGTATATTAAATAAATAATTGTCACCTCTTCAAGACTGCCATTATTAGCACGGGGTTTGAAAACTCTGGAAGGAGGTCAATCTTGCTTTGCTGGTGCTGTTTGGAAAAAAAAACATTCTGTAATGTGACAATGTTCACAGTCCACTGGAACATGCTAATTAACTTGGATATAAAATGAGAAAGGTCAAATATAAGACCAGGAATATAATGTACCAATTCATCAATGATGGTTATGATGCTGACATTTTAATGTAACCTAGTGTGCAATAGCTACCAGCACCTGTTCAAAAACCAAGCTATAGAAACATGATTTTTTTTAAAAAAAAAACCTGCCATGTGGAATGGGAAAAAGGCATTAACTTGTCATGTTTTGTTTTGTTTTTAAATTATACCCAAATAGACTGACCCTGACTCAAAAGAGTCACAAAAGCCCTGGACGAGTAATTTTTTTATAGTTCCCTAGAAGGGTTGGGAGATTTTTCAAAATAAAACAAGATATAAAAGTGAAATGTGAAATTTACACATCTATAATGTGAGTGTCGGATCTGCCATCACACCACCTCAGCCCTGCTTCGCTTTGATGGCAGCCTGCATGTGTCAGGAACCAGAAGTGCCAAGCAGAGACAGCGGTTGAATGATCCAAGGACACCAACATGGTAACGGAAAGCAAACACCCACCAAACGTAGAATTGTTACCAGAACAACTAATTTGAACTTCATTAGACAATAGCAAGATGACCAAGGGGGAAGGCTCAGGAGAAGGGAAAAATAGTGGCTTTGCATGAGAATTTTCAGATCTGGCTTTTCCTATACTGTAACCATTTAGTTTTAGTAAAATTATACCTTTCGCAACAAATGGAAGCAAGGGTCTTTCTTTCCTAAATGTCCAAACTGAGAAAGGCCTAACACCGAGTGCTTGCTTTTTGACTTGATCCTATTTTATATTATATTGCTATTATTGTTATATTATTATGTTAAATACTATTATTATAACCACCGCTATATTCTATTATATTGCTATTCAATTATCATTATTATATTACTACTAGCAATGCTTTTTTCTTGCATTACTTTCTGTCTTAATTCCTCTCTGGGATTTCTTCTGCTTTTTCTTTCCCTGTTAATGGCTAACACTTTTCCACATTGTGCTTTGTGGTGCCTCTATACTTCTTTTTCCTCTGGACCATCCACTCCTTTTGAAAGAAAAACACCTTTTATTTGGCACTGTTCTCTGTTTTCTGTGGCTGCAGAACTTCCAAAACACATATCTCCTCCATTTTCTTCCCCCATCTGTTTCAAAGTTGTAGCTTTATTGGCAATTCTTCTATTCCGATGCTGGGGAGTGGGGGGTGGGGGGTGGGGACGGGGACTCATATGGGGGGGGGGCAGCCTGCTCTTCCACAGAAGAGGAAGAGGAATCATGGAAAGGGGAACTAATGTAGCCATCAGAAGAATACCAATAGAGCCAGTTTGGTCTAGTGGTTAAGGCATCAGGCTAGAAAGCAGGAGACCATGAGTTTAAGTCTTGCCTTAGCCATGAAAGCTGGTTGGGTAACTTTGGGCCAGTCACTCTCCCTCAGCCCAACCCACCTCACAGGGTTGTTGTGAGGAAAATAGGAAGAGGTAGGTGTGTTAGATATGTTCACCACCTTAAAGGCGAGATGTATGTAAATAAATATCCTTATTTTCAAAAAGGCCAAACACATAACAGGAGAAATTTAGTTTAAAGGGTTCTTTCTCCTAAATATTACTGGGGCAAAATCCAGCCTTTGAGGTTCTATAGGAAGGCCTTTACTATTACATATACATTTTGGAACTGTTGGGGAATTACTGTTTATATTTAGTTTGGAAAATGTTTGTCCCCATGCGACTAAACACCTTCAAAAAATGATCTGTTAAGAGTCCAGTTTACATTCCTTGGGATAGAGTAAATAAAGTAGTGCACATTTTGAGGATTAAGAAGTTTGCTCATTCAAATGAATCAAATATTGACAAAGTGATAACAGAATAGAAAGCAAATGTTGATAAAACATTTCTTATGAACAACCTTTTACTAGATTATACACAGTTCAAGAAAAGTTTTCAGGCATCTGAGTTGGCTCAAAAGAAATCCAAAAGTGACAATTCAGTTTAGTGCAAGACAAAATCAAACATTGCATTTTGCGTTGTATTGACCTTTATAGTTTGGAAAGATGATACGGTCTTACTTTGTTTCTGTAGCCTCTGATTGAACTTTGAGAACTTTAGATTAAAAAAAAAGGTTTCGCTTAGTAAACAGTATGGAAACTTTGCAGGCAATGTGCATAATGTGGATACCTTTGGTAGGGCCAATGTAGATGTTCAATGAATGTTGTCACCTCCTCCCAATTCTTCTGCAAATTCCATTATTATACACTTGCCTCAGATGTGCCAATAAGTTCTTCTAGTATTGATGAGGAGGTTTGAAAAGCATTCATAGTGGGTTGCCTGATTTCACACATAAAAACCATGCTATCCATAGCCTGACAGCTATTTGGTGGGCTGGAGGGAGTATTGTTTACATCAGGGGTATCAACCTTGTGGCATCATGTCATCACCTGACATATCATGACTTTTTCCCCTTCACTAAAATGGGGGTGGACGTGGCCAGTGCGTGACAATCTGGCCCATGGGCCACAAGTTTGACACCCCTGGTTTACATGGAGACAACAGAAGGTGGGAAAGTGAATTGTGGTAGAAATGACAGAAAATATCTGTGGCTTGGGTGGTACGTGGTGATGGTTTGTTCTCCGAGCTTGCTGTTTAGCTTCTGAACCTTTTGTCACCAGTCTAAGGTGACATTCCCAGCAGGACTTCAGTTGAAAGTTAAAACACCAGATTCCTTGTAAATAAACCACGGATCCCAATTGTAAGTGCCTGCAAGCTCAGGGCTGGCTAAGCTCATAGGCTGCTCTGCCAAAAGGGCAGATGTGAGGGTTGGAAAAGAAAATTTAAGAACTATGGCAGATATCAGAGCACATGACAAAGAGAATACTGCAGAGGAATTCCCTTATCGAGGATTGTAAAAATGAATGTTTCACCTGTCTATGCTGCCTTGTTGGGACCGGCTGATTTGTCAGGCATTAAGTAGAACTGGTTCCTCTTGGAATTCCTTATGGGAAGAAAGGAAGGTGCCAGAATCTTCACGAATAGGGAATTGTCAGTTGCCTGTTTGCTGAGGCCGGGAAGCCCAGTGAGTCTGCTGGTGTGAAGGAGGATCTCAAGCCTCTAACTACTGCTTCCTATCCCGTTTTTCTCTCTTAATTTGAATATTTAATGTTTGAGGATTTTTCTCTTACATGCTTTGTTTGGACTGCTAAAAGAGGCCTTTTTGTTTTCAGCCCTTGACCCTGAATGCTTAAGAGTCTGCAGTAAGTTTTTTACTTTGCTGTTACTCATAAGTCAGCTCCCCACCTCTTTCTACTGGGGAGTTTGCTCTATGGATTAACTCTCTTCTTTCCATGATGTAAGTGCTGAGGGCTAAGGTATCCCTGGGTAGAAATGCTGATTATGCCAATAGTCATCTGCTATCTAGAGCCCAGCTGGAGAAAAGCAAAGCAAGGTGTTCTTTAAACCTTGCAAATACTGGATTTATTTGCAAGGGAAAGCAAATACTGGATTTAAATCAGGGTGCGTATAAAAAAGGGATTGCATTTTTTTGTGTTGAAAGTGCAATCGACTTTTTGAAGTGACCTCCGGGTTCACACTGGGGAGACTGACTGCGGGTGAAGGTTTGTGCATACAGAGTGCTGATAATGGGTACATGGTTCGTGGGCGATTGGAAGAAGAGAGAGTACAAATTCTGAGCTCCTCTACCAATTCTAGTCATATTCACTGGCATACAGTTCTCAGTCTACTCCACCATCTACTTACATTCAAAAATTGTCCATTCTTTATCTAGCACTCCACCACCAACCCTATTCCATTTACAGTGCACATTTAAATAACCATTAAGGAAATTTACATCACTCCTGAAAATCTTTTTCCACATTTTTATCAAAATGCTCTCCAGGGAGAGACTGGAGGGAAGGAGTCAGAGCTCCAAAACTAACAAATTTTAAGAACAAAGAAGAAAAGAGGTAGTCCTGAGGAGTAACCTTAGAAAGACAGAAAGGGGAATAATTAAACAATCTAAAGCCATCTAAGAAACAGGTGGATCACTTTTGACTTTAATTGTGGATCCATCTGGATTTTATTTTAGAATAGAAATAATAATAATAATAATAATAATAATTATTATTATTATTATTATTATTATTTAGACTTCTATACTGCTTCATAGTGCTTTACAGCCCTCTCTAAGTGGTTTACACAGAAATCTAATATATACGGACAGACAGAAGATCAATGTTCTAATAAATCACGCATGTGCATAAAGGGAGATACTTCCTTCACCTATGAAATAATAGCAACACTCCTTTATAAGATCAAAAATCAGCTGAACCCAAAATACCAATATGGAATGCCTTCTAAACCCAAAATAACTGGTTTTTGTCTCAGTTGTTACTCATTTTCATTGCAGCCATACAATTGGCTAGTGTGATAGGGATAACATGGTTGGCATCTGAAAAGAGAAAGCTGATGATAATAGCATACCAAAATTGGCTAATTTGAAGACAACTGCAAATCATGTAATTCTTTCTAAAAATTGGGGAATGGAATGGAAGCAGCAGTACAGAATTGCCCAGAGGGTCACAACATAATTTTGAATAAAGAATTGGGAAAAGGCAATCATTGTCCAACTATTTATTATATCTCTCTCAAAAAAATGAGGAACAGTGGACTGTATTCTAATAGATCCAAAAATGTTCCTCCTTCTGTTACTTTTCCCCTTATTTACCCAACACATTTAAATGGACTTATGGGCAATATAAAAGCAATGTGCTCTTAGCAGCTTGGTTTGGCATCGGATCCCAGCAAATAAGTGTTTATCCATCCAACAAGAATAACCAATGGAGAACTCCTTAGTAATGGGCTTGTCCATGTCATGACCACCTCCTCTACTTTATCCTTCAATAGAAGACTCTCTCCAGGTAAGTATTCAGAAACATTCCTCTGGGGTCTAGTTTCTCCCGAATGCAACAGAACTTCTGAAAACCTGGGTACATCTTCTCAAAATCCTTCCGGGTGCATGCATGGGCCTGGTGACAGAAAATACGTTTTATGATACTGGTCTTGAAAATGGTGTCAACAAGCATAGGATCACAACATCTACACAGAAATAATTCACCTGTTACCCTCTCGATGTGATTATATTGGCTATGGGTGTTGCAACTTTTGATAAGCATCCTTCAATAATTCCTGATAGTAATTACAGATGGATGATACTGTAAAATATATCACTCTGTCTATGTAAAGGGACGTGGTGGCTCAGTGGCTAACATGCTGAGCTTGTCGATCGAAAGGTCGGCAGTTCAGTGGTTCGAATCCCTAGTGCCACGTAACGGGGTGAGCTCCCGTTACTTGTCCCACCTTCTGCCAACCTAACAGTTTGAAAGCACATAAAAGTAGAAAAATAGGGACCACCTTTGATGGGAAGGTAACAGCATTCTGTGCGTCTTTGGTGTTTAGTCATGCCGGCCACATGTCTTCAGACAGCACTGGCTCTTCGGCTTTGAAACAGAGATGAGCACCACTCCGTAGAGTCGGGAATGTCTAGCACATATGTGCGAGGGGAACCTTTATCTTTACCTTTACCTTTACCTATGTATACAACTATCAGTTGTATGTATACAACTATCAGTCACTCTTCCTGCAGTTTGCTTAAAGCACTTAGCCTGAATGGGTTATAATCTCTGAGTTTCTAAATTAGCTCCTAGGGACACTTAGAGGATCTACCAATACCTCACTGCCATCTGCCCCACCTGATTTTGTTTTGTAAAATCTTGTAAAGCATAAGAAGCTCTCATGATCTGAACCATAATTTATATTTTCAGCGTACTGTTGGAAATAAATCCCAGAGGCATTCTTAGGAAATAAAAAAAATGGCATATGCAGCTCAGTGCTTGCTTTCAAAGTTTATATCTTTGAGTATTTTAAGGCAAGATACTGGATAACAATTGTGAACTTGTATAATTTTCAATTGGACACAGTGAATACATGTCTGTGAGAAATAATAATAGAAAAATACAATTTAAGGATTGGAAGATAATCTACTCCACAATGCAGGATCCTTCAAACAGGTGGGAGAGTCCACCACCTCCTTAGGCAGTATGTTCTAATGCTGAACTGCTGTTATCAGTAGAAATTTTTTTTGATGTGAAGCCTAAATCTATATCCATCTAAGATAAGCCAAGAGGCAGAAGTTCTCAGTGGAATGGGACTTTTAGTCTCCTACCCTTGGCTGCACCTCCTTCTCCCCCAGCG
>WNWU01000013.1:2420404-2487757 GCA_012654045.1 Ptyas mucosa
AATAATAATAATAATAATAATAATAATAATAATAATAATAATAATAATGAGGAGGATAGCAGAGTTTATATATTATATTGATTTATGCTGGTAAAGGGTGAACTCACTGCAGGAGTGCTGGTTCTTAAGGGTGCTTTTCTAGTAGTTACCATCCCCCCCCTTACGGGACACCTTATGGACCACCATGAGCATCCTAGGGAGGAAACTTCTGGAAATAAAACAATGGCTATTGATAGGAAGGGAGCTACCCTTGTTTCCTCAGAAGCTCTCTCTGTGCCAGACTAAACATCATAGATGGGAGATTGTGGGAAAGAAAACAGAGGTGTTCTGCTAGAGACTGCCGTTAAAGTTGAACGGAAGATGTAAACGTCATGAGGAGCCAAAACAGGACTCATTCATCCTTTTTGAACCACAAATCTTTCATGTTTTAAACTCTGCTTTTTTGACCTAGGGTTAATTAAGCTTCACATTAGTTTTCATTGGTACTGAAAGAAACACATGCCTCCAATTACCCAGCTTGTTTTCTCCAGTTATGCCCCCCCCCCCTTCTCACCTGTACATAATAATGTTGATGTAACAGCTATTCCTCTGGAAACAGGGGCTCAGGAGGAAGTCATCCCCTTGGGTGAAGCGCACTTCTACTGGGTAATGGGCTACCATTTTGGGATTAGTCTCCAATATCCCTTTTAACTCCAGAAGAGCATCCTTTGTTTTCTCACTAAAAGAAAAAAGAAAGAAAGACCCACTAGTCAAATCAGACAGTATTTTATAATGGACAATATTATCTTTCCATCACTATCCGTGCCTTTCTCATAGGGAACCATGGAGGTGACCTTAAAGAAGGAATCCAGAAGTTGTTAGGCCAACAGGTTCTGCTGAAGGATGCATTAATCACAGGAGGTGGGGACAGGGGGGGGGGAGAGTATGAGGAAGAGACTCAAACTCCTCATATATAAATAGAAGGGAAAGGAAAACTGCCTGCCTGCAATTACTGCGAGTTCTAATCTCACCAGGCTCAAGGTTGACTCAGCCTTCCATCCTTTCTAAGGTGGGTAAAATTATTATTTTATTATTTATTAGATTTGTATACCACCCTACTCCCAAAGGACTCAGGGTGGTGAACAGTTAAACAATAAATACAGACTATAAATATTCAGAAACTGATTAAAATTACAATTGAATAGATTGATATAGAATGGAATTAAATTAAAACATTCTCAAATTTATAGGGTAGATTCAAATTTAAAGAATTTAATGGTTTGAAGGGAGGTTAGGCCATGAATAAGAATGTTTTGAGGGCCCGGCGGAAAGCCCGGAGATCTGGGATTAATCGTATCTCTGAGGGCAGCTCATTCCAAATTGTGGATCCTCCCACAGAAAAGGCTCTCCTCCTGGGGGCCGCCAGTCGACATTGTTTGGCTGACGGCACCCTGAGAAGTGCCTCTCTATGGGAGCATACTGGTCGGTGGGAGGTTATTGGTGGCAGAAGGCGATCTCGAAGATATCCCGGTCCTAAGCCATGGAGCGCTTTAAAGATGGTAACCGAAACCTTGAAGCGCACCCGGAAGACCACAGGGAGCCAGTGCAGCTCGCGCAGAAGGGGAGCCACATGGGAATGCCACGTTGCTCCCATAACTACCCGCGCGGCTGCATTCTGGACCAACTGGAGCCTCCGGGTGCTCCTCAAGGGGAGCCCCATGTAGAGAGCATTGCAGTAGTCCATGCGGGAAGTGACGAGGGCATGAGTGACTGTATTTAAAAATGAGGACCCGGTTTGTGGGAGCAATAAGCTGACTTTGTATAAATATACAAAAAGTATGAAGGCTATTGCTTAACACATTGTAAGCCACCCTGAGTCTCCGGAGAAGGGCGGCATATAAATATATATATAAAAAAACCAAACAAAAAAAAACAGAGGCACACTTGCAAAATTCTGTTGCTATATATTCAATCTCAATAAAACAGAGTTTGAGTTGTCTTGTAGAGTCAGTTACTTGATCAGGTCTACTTTATAGGGCTGATATAAGTCCATTGGGAGCAACCATTTGCTATTGTTGTTTAATAAAAGAAGGGAATCCTGTCATCCACAATAGCCTCCAGCGACATTTGTGGCTCTATTGTCAATGACCATGGATAGTTATGATTTCCAGATTGTCCAAAGTGATAGCTACACCGAGGGCTTTTAAAAACCACTGTGGACCAGTAGTGGGTTGACCCCGGTTCGGACTGGTTCGCAAGAACCAGTAGTAAAACTGGCGGGAGGCCCCGCCCACCGCCCCGGATGTCATCATTGGCGTTCTGTGCATGTGCAGAAGCAAGGCACATGCATGAGTGACGCGAGCGCACGCGCGCGATCCCGTTGTGAACTGATAGTAAAGGTAAGTAGAACCCACCCTGCTGTGGACCAACCTCATAGCTGGAAGTGTGTAGTAAATAAACGAAAGCTAAATAAAGGAAGGCATTCTCAAAATCCCTCATTTTGAAATAATTTTTTAAAAAGTTGGGAAATTGAAAATAATAGAATTAACTTTTAAAAAGACAAATGCTATTCTTTTTAAGAAGAAGAAAGAACCAAATACAGACACATGATTACTTGGCCTGCTAATAACATCTGTGAAAAGAATAGTACTTGATAATAGTTGATTGCAGACTGAATATGAGTCAACCATGGCCAGAAAGAGAAATATAGTTTTAGGTCATAGAAGCGTAGGTCATAAAACTAAAGTTTTCAGATCAAAAAAGAGTTCCATTTTATTCTGTCCGCATCTTGGGAACTATGTCCCGTTTGGGGCAACAATATTTTATGATCAAAACCAATTCGATTCAAGGAAGAACAAATGTTATCCAGGGACCTGAAACAAAATCATATGATGAGAGATTGAAAGAAATGGGGACTTTGAATTTTCAGAGAATAAGTCCATAGAGGAGATGATAGCACTCTTCAAACATTTTTCCTTCAGACACAAACAATTATTTTTTAATTACATCAAAGGCAAAATAGACCATAGAAGAGCATATCTATTCATCTGTAACTCTGTGACCTTAAATTCATAATTCACTTTAGCTAAGCTATCAGTGTTAATAAATGTAAAGGGAGCAAGGAATCACTATGTATTTCAGCCTAAATCCTTGAAGGAAAGACAAAATACAATTATAAAAACTGCCTCGAGATGGGCTTTAACTTCAGCGCCTGCTTTTAAGTGATTCTCTTCTGTGTTTGAAAACGATACCAGAATGGAATCAATTAGCAATTACAAGGCTATACATCCAGCGGGCAAAGGTGTAGTAATAAATATACTCTGAATTCAAAGGGAATCCAGAGAGTGATCATCATGCCAGACAAGCTTCACAGCACAGTCTTGTTTCAGCAAACAGTCTGAATTCTGATGTTACATATGGAACGGATTGAGCGTCTGGGTCCATCTGAATGACAAGGGTCAGAAACAGTGGCTCCTGATCATTGGTGAAATTGGTGAATTTTTTTTACTACCGGTTCTGTGGGCGTGGCTTGGTGGGCATGGTGTGGCTTAGTGGGCGTGGCAGGGGAAGGATACTGCAAAATATCCATTCCCACCCCATTCCAGGGGAAGGATATTGCAGAATCCCCATTCCCTTCTCACTCCTGGGGGAAGAATATTGCAAAATCTCCATTCCCACCCCACTCTGGGGCCAGTCAGAGGTGGTATTTGACGGTTCTCTGAACTGCTCAAAATTTCCGCTACTGGTTCTCTGAACTACTCAAAATTTCCGCTACTGGTTCTCCGAACTGCTCAAAATTTCCGCTACCGGTTCTTCAAAACCTGTCAGAACCTGCTGGATTTTACCCCTGCTCCTGATGTCATCTCATTACAAGTGCTAGGGATGGGTCCTCTAAGGGCCTTTTTCTCAGCTGAGGATAAGTCTTCAGCCAGGGGCATGACAAATCTTATTTCACTTGTTTTCTGTTTCGTATTCCTCAAATGCTTTGAACATCATCCAGCCTATTTTGGTCTGGTTTCAGTTCTTCACCCTGCTGCACTGGAACTTCATTTATTTGAAGATAATGATTTATGGTATATGGTGGCTATTTCCTTGTAAGGTACTATAGGCAATATTTACGATGTGTGTCTCTCTGATCTCAGAGACCTGTTTCCTTTTCTTCTTCAACCTTTAAGTTCACTGTACAGGTAGTCCACAACTAATAACAGTTAATTTAGTGACTGTTCAAAGTTACAATGGCACTGGAAAAAGTGACTTACGACAATTTTTCACACTTACGACCTTTGTAGCATCCCCATGACCATGTGATCAAAATTTATAGATGCTTGGCAAACTGGTTCATACTTATGACCATTGCGGTGTCCCAAGGTCATGTGATCACATTTTGTGACCTTCTGCCAAGCAAAGTCAATGGGGAAGCCATATTCACTTAACAACCGGGTGTTGTGGCTCCGGCCCCGGAGCCTGTCTTATCGGAGGGAGAAGACTCCGAAAGGGAAGGAGAGGAGTTGGCAAGGCCTCCCTGTCCAGGACCCTCCTCTCTGGCACTGCCTCCGGTGTCCTCCGAAGGCCAAGAGATAGGCCAGGAGCCAGGCACTTCCAAGCAGCCGCAGCTGGACAGTGACGGGGATGAGTCTTGGCTGGATCCCCAACAGCGGCGCAGAGATAAGTGCGTACAACAAAGGAGGAGACATGCCAGGGATTAAGCTGAGTCACTGGACCACATCTCACAGGGTATAAAAGGGGGTGTGGTGGCCAGTCAAGCCTTGTGACGAACAAAGCTGAAAGCTACCACACCATTCTGCATTGCCGGACTCTTGCTATATGCTCTGCTGGAATTGATTCTTGAACTGGACTTGATTACTCTGTAACTGTTGTGGACTTATTTTGATGTTACGAAAGAGAAGTGAAAACCTCCCTTCGTAAGTAAAGATTTTTGGCAGGCAGCCACTAGGTTGCTGCCAATTCCGTTATCAAAAGAAATTCTTGTCTGTTGGTGTGTTTTAACTCTTGGACGACTGCTGGTGTGCGTGTGTGGGATGGGGACAGAACATCGGGTTACTAACTTACCAACTGCAGTGATTCACTTAACAACGTGGTGGCAAGAAAAGTCGTAAAATGGGCAAAACTAACTTAACAAATGTCTCACTTATCAACAGAAAGTTTTGGCTCGATTGTGGTTGTAAGTCGAGGACTATTTGTAGTGTGGAGTTATTATTACATACATTATTCTAGATGTATATTCAAATCTCTCTGTGTGTGTGTGTGTGTGTTATTCCTATATTATCCTATATGTATATTCAACAATATATATATGTATGTATGTATGTATGTATGTATGTATGTATGTATGGATGTATATAATCCTGCATTATCAATTCAAAGCAGCAAATATACACAATACTCCTATTTTCCCCATAACATCCACCCTATGTATTGGGTTAGACTGCGAGAGACTGACTGGCTCAAAGTCACCCAGCTGGCTTTCCTGCCTAATAAAAGCCTAGAACTCACAGTCTCCTTTCTAGGTCGGCATCTTAACCACTACACCAATCTGACTCTCAATCTCAAACAATTCAGTGAGAGTAGGATCATGAACACACAGTGAAATAGATTTAACTTTTAATGGTAGAGGTCTGCATCAGTGGTGAAATTCATTTTTTTTTACTATTGGTTCTGTGGGCGTGGCTTGGTGGGCGTGGCAGGGGAAGGATACTGCAAAATCTCCATTCCCATCCCACTCCAGGGGAAGGATATTGCAAAATCTCCATTCCCACCCCACTCTGGGACCAGCCAGAGGTGGTATTTGCCGGTTCTCCGAACTACTCAAACTTTCCACTACCGGTTCTCCAAAACCTGTCGGAACCTGCTGGATTTCACCCCTGGTCTGCATGTTAAATTTCAAATATCCTTCCGATTTTGTGGAATCTATTGTTTCTCCTGAAGAAAGAGAGAGTCCCATTTGACTTACATGGGAATGGCCCAATCTTGCACATGCTGCTTGAATCGGCATTCATAGTTGAAGATTTTGTAGCTCAAGTTCACATTTTCCACTTTGCCAGTGAAGAGGAGCCAAAAGAAGAAGCGGTTGATCCAAGATACCAAGAAGGGCAGGAATGTGCTGCAAGTGAAGGAGAAACAAGAAGCTGAGGAGGACTAGCTCAGTGCTGGAACACCACGTCTGCATGCCAGAGCCCTCAGATGCTATTGCTACAGATGTGATCGTCAAACTTGGTGAGATGTGTGGACTTCAACTCCCAGAATTCCCCTGACAGCATGGGGGGAATTGGGATTCCTCTCTTGGCAGTCAGGAAAAAAAATCTTTCCCAGTTTGGCACCTTCCAAATCTTTGATTACAACTCTGTGACTACCCTTCCCCAATCTGATATCATCCAGATGTGGTAGGATTGCTTTGCCCATCATTCCCTGCTGCCAGGGCCACGTTGTGTGCTCCTAGTCAAACATTCCTGGGCTGGATTGAAAAAAATATATATCCTGAGCTGCTGAAATTCTGCTTCTCTCATTTCTACTTCGCAGAAGCAGCCAGGATGATGGTGGTGGCGGTGGAGAGTCAATGCTGGAAGTCATCAAAGGGAGCTTTGTAGTGCAAGACTCTCACTGGATGGGCAATAAAAGCCTTCCCTATTGTTGCGTCTAAGCAAGCTGTTCATGTCACAGAAGTTATTCACTAACCCAGCACGGAGTCTTTTTGTAGCTTACAAAAAGGATGAAAAGGAAGCCATGTGGGAGTGGCAACATATGTCTAGAGCTGTTAGCATTTCTTCCATGGCCTCCTCCTTATTTAAGTACAAGGCTAGTAGCATTAGAAACTAAACGGCATTCTACAAATAAAATACTGGGCTCGCAATCAACTTTGACTTGGGCTCGCAATCAGCATTGCTATTCATTATTTCCCGGGGTGCACTCTAGCAGGCAAAGAAACCTTGTTATCATTCTTCATAGTTATATGGCCATTGATTTCAATAAAGTAGAATAGCACAATTACAGAGTAAATCTCTAGCCAATCTTGGCTGATTTTGAAAACCTATGCAAAGCCAGATTTGATTTGATTTGATGAAAAACCACCAGGAAACACCTGGGCTGCGGTCTAAACTGAAAAAGCAATGGGAAATCACTTCAGTACAATTGCCAAGAATACTATTCAACTTGTGAACACTATGCAAATGAGAATTTACTTTTCAACAATTTATGGATGGATGGATGGATGGATGGATGGATGGATGATGGAGCATCAAGTTGTTTTCAACTCCTAGCAACCAGATAGATGTTTCTCCATTGCAACCCATCCCTAATCTGTTCTTTCAAGTCTCCCAATGGTGCGTTTTGAGTCCATCCATTATGGGTAGAGCAGTTTCTTTTCTCCACCAATTCAGCAACCTCACAAAGGTGCTTTCATCTTCTGCCCACCAGAGGACAGCCTAAGTTCAGCTATCACACTACTAGAATAAAGAGTGAGATTTACAACAGTAGTAGGAGATTCTGCATGTGTCTGTTTATGAGTAATCTTGCTTGATTCATAGTGTGGGATGAAATCCCTTGACTTCCAGGAATAAAAATCAATCAGAACATCAAATATACTGTCCCAGGTTGATATATTTTAATTCAAGTTTGAAGGCTTAGAGAAGGGGCGGATAAATTCACAAGTGACAACTACAAGAACCCACCCCAAGCTAACCTGTATAGAAAACCTCATTGGAAGCAGAAAGCGATGAGATATGAACAAGACAAATGCAATCCTTCCATCCACCAGGAAATTTTTTTAAAGAGTTGTAGAAACTAACCTGATCCAAAGAAGGAACTCCAACAGATAATACCCAAAGGCATAATCCCAAAACCAGTTTGCTGAGGAAGAGGGAGGCTGCAAAAACAAGAGTATTGAAATTTGATGAACTTGTCAGAAGGCTGAGGATCTGGCTTTTAATCCCATGGTATTGTGAGAACCACTTAATGCTAAATTCATCATAAACCCGAGCATGTGTCGACACGGAATTGATTGATTGCACTGATATCCCATCTTTTATTTTTCAGAGCTCATACAGGGTCTTATATGAGGTCCTGCTCTCAATTTATGCCAACCACCACCACCTTGTGAGGTCCTTTGGTCTGAGAGACCGAGTGACTGATCCAAACTCACACAGTAAATTCCATGGTTGGGTCTCTCTGGTCCAAGTCCTTAATCATTTAATTTTAGTAGGGCAGATTAGATGTAACTGTCAGGGTTCCAAGGAACACCCCCAACGAAATAAAGCTCTGAGGCCTGAGGTTCCTCAAAGTTCCAATTTATTAGAGATGTCATGTTGGCACATCTGGGAAAACCCAAATCTGAAAGCTTCCAGGTTTTCCACACCCAGTTTACAGTTCACAGCCCTGCCCCACACCCACAAGTTCATCACATTGTCCAATCAACTCTTCACACTCAACTGGATACAATCTTCAGGCAGTCTCCATCAGACGCAGGCAAAAGTCCTTGAATACAGAATGTTGTTATGACTAATTTTCTACCGTTCCAACAACAACACCCTTCCAACTTCCCCAGCTAAAATACGTGGCAGTTAAGAAGCAAAAAAGAAAATTGTTTTCCAAAACTGACAGTAACTTCTTGATCTGTAAAGTGATGACAGTTATGCTTTACCTAACAGGGAGGTTGAATGGGGAAAAAACGATAATGGGTAACCCTCTGTTGGAAGTCCTGTTGAAATGAGCAAGACACAGGTCATCCCATAGCAACTGAAGTGTTCTTAATTCCTGCCTTCCTAGTTTTCTTTCTCAAATAAACTTAATGGCAAACTACTTTCATCCTGGTAGCACGTACTCACCTTGTTGGTATGATCTTGGTAGATGATGCTCACATTTTCACTGTGAGGGAACCAAAGGAAGCGGAAATACTCAGATTTCTTCAGGTGATTTTCTAGGTTGTCAAGAACCTACAAGGTGTTCAAATTGAGAGCTGAATGGACACATCCTTAAATTGGGTGATATTGCTCAAGCTTCTAGTTTGGTGGGCCACCTGTGTGACACGCTAAATAATTCACATTCAAGAGTGAAATTATGAATTTATTATTTCTCATCTTTCCTCTAGAACTTCAATGAGGAACGCATAATACCCTCTCCTCCATTCTGTGTGAAATAGGTAGTTTGGGTTGAGCAATAATGACCATCCCCCTCATCCCCAAGTCCCCTCGGGGAGAAGGGCGGTATATAAATTTAATAAAATAAAAATAAAAAATAAAATAAAACTTCCTTGGTAAGGTTAACCTGGGTTTCCCTACTTGATTCAATATTTTAACCATCACACAACCACTTCTTCTCCTCTGCGAGAGCATGGTTTTTTCAGCCCATTAATTTGCTGCAAGAAAAGGACACAAATAGATAGTCTACACTCTTCTTAACAGCAAGAACAGTTCAACAGTGGAAACAGCTGTCATCCTTTTCATTGACTGGACAGTTATCTTCTGGGGATGTTTAACAGGGATTCCTGGCCTGAATAGAGCAGTGTTCCTCAACCTTGGCAGCTTGAAGATTCACTTGCTGCCTGGGGAATTGTGGAAGTTGCCAAGGTTGAGAAACACTGGAGTAGCAGGTTAGATCTGCTGGCCTAAATGTTCCTTCCTGCTCTAGGATGCTCTAGGCAGTGATGGCTAACCTTTTTGCCACCGTGTGCCAAAAGCGGGGGGGAACACAGAGGAGTCGTGCCCATGCGTGCCCACACCCATAATTCACTGCGCCCTGCCCCCCATACATGCACGCGCGACACCCCTGTGCTCCTCCCGCTTTTGGCACAAGATGGCATGGTGGGCCCAGTAGGCCCGTTTTTTTGCCCTCCCCAGGCTCCAGAGCCTTTCTAGGAGCCTGGGGAGGGCGAAAATGGCCTTCCCCACCCCCCTGGAGGCCTTCCGGAGGCTGGAAATAGCCTGTTTCCCGACTTCCGGTGGGCCCAGAAGGCCCAAAAATCAGCTGGCTGGCGCTGAGCTAGGGCAACACTCGCATGCCCACCGATATGGCTCCGCGTGCCATCTGTGGCACGCGTGCCATAGGTTCACC
This sequence comes from Ptyas mucosa, assembly GCA_012654045.1. NCBI lineage: Eukaryota > Metazoa > Chordata > Lepidosauria > Squamata > Colubridae > Ptyas > Ptyas mucosa. The sequence goes on from WNWU01000013.1 coordinate 2,430,446, forward strand.
ATTACGGCTCTAAGGAATTCTCATCAATACGAAGATCTCAAAAATAATGCAGAGGAACAAGAACCTGGGGGTTTTATATAGGGTATATAAAAATGCAGTTTTTACAGTTTAAAACTGCACTAAAATATTTTGGGACACTTTGTGTTATTCCCTCTTCCCACCTTCTAAATGTTTTGCTAGCAAAATTTGATCAGTGAAACTTCATGCCACCATTGTACAAGACCAGTAATTGTTTGAATTAACTGCTGCTTCCTGTGATGAACCAGCTTAAATTGGCTTAAAAAGTGCTTAAATAGCTTAAAAATAGAAAATGAGAGATTGGAGAATCACAGCAATCCCAATTCTTCCTATGTGAAAGGTTAACAGATTTGCTCTGCAGATGGGAGCCAAGATTGCAGAATTAATAAATCAGAGAGCAAATCTGGTGTAGTGGTTAAGGCAGGGGTGGGTTCCACTTACTTTTACTACCAGGTCACATCGCGCCTGCGCCCGCACTCTCTCTTCACTCGAGCGTGTGGTCTTCCACGCATGCGCAGAAGCTTCTGCGCATGTGCAGATCACCTAGGATGACGTCCGGGTCAGTGAGCGGAGCCTCCCACCGGTTTTACTACTGGTTCTTGCGAACCGGTCCGAACCAGGGGCAACCCACCATTGCGTTAAGGTGCTGGCTTAGAAAGCAGGAGACTGTGAATTCTAGTCCTATCATAGACATGAAAGCTGATTTTGGGTCAGTCATTCTTTCTCAGCCCAACCCAGATTACAGGGTTATTGTTATGGGGAAAATAGAAGGAGGAAGGAGTATTATGTATGTTACTTATAAAGTAATAAAGTCAGGATAAAAATATAATAAATAAATAAATAATTTAGCAGAAAAACTGAGACAATTTCAAGGAGCCCTTGAAATAATTTTCAGGATCAGGAAACCCTGCCATCTTCTCTAGCTGCAAATCATTGCTAAAGAATAGGTTGAGTTTTCTTAGTTCCTTTCTGCAGCCAAGGAATTTATGTTTTCACCAGCTTTTAGTCATCTTAAGATGGAATGGTTGCCTTCTATTTGGAAACAGATGGTAGCTCACTATAGATTCCTGTTGAAACCCAGGGAAGAAAATGCTCAAAATTAAAGAATAAAGTAACCATTGCAAAACCAGTGATTTTGCAATCCCTCTCACTTAAACCTATGCCTATGAGGCCATGGGAACTAAGAAGCACAAATTAACATGCAGGAACTGAAGGAGGAGTAAAATATATTGGACAAGAATGGTCCATGGAGAGAAACAAAGGTGAGCAGCCACGGAAGCTCAACAATTCATGTAAAAAAAAAAAGCATCTGTTTGTACAACCTAATCTGGAAGCTCCTGTGCAAAATCAGAAAAATGAGGTATATATGTGCCAAAGAAAATCATGGCACAAAGAAAAGGAAAAAAGTTGGGGAGGGGGAATCGTTCTCTTAATTTTGCTCTCTCCAGCTGCTTTAGGGAACAGGAAAAGCTTTGAGGATAAACAATGTAATACTGAAGCATATTAATGGAACTGTTGAAAACCAGTCAAAGAAGAGGAAAGAAAGAGGCTGCTCTTATTCAGGTATTACATGAAGATGTGAAACCACTGTCTTCTGCATCAAAGATCAGTATTTCTAAGTGTCGTAATGCCTGATCCAGGTCATTCATTAAATTATGGGCTCAGATTTAGGTCTTCTAAATCTGGATGTCTGCATCCCTCTTTTAAAATAAGAAGTGCTGCTTTTTATCCAACTTGTCCTTGGTAAATTAGAAGGTCTTCTTCCAATGTCCAGTCTAGTGCCTCTGGAAGCCTATAATCCAAATAGGAAGCTAACAAGTCTCCCTTATTAACGGCCCTGCCTTTGCCAGTATCAGGTATTGAGAGAATCAGTTATTCTGAAGGTTTAATTCCACAATTGTAGTTAATTGCAACTGGATTAATCCATCATACATTCATTTATTGAAGTACTAACATGGACCACCTTTCAAACATTTGGTGCTTGCCGGATTTATTAGACAATAATGTGGTTCCTAAATATCTAACATGGTTGATTGCTGGGCTGGTTGTGAGTTATGGGAATTATAGTTCTTCTAAGAATGAGATGGGACATAGATAGGTAGGTAGGTAGGTAAGTAGGTAGGTAGCGGTAGCGGTAGTGGTAGCGTAGCGTAGCTAGATAGGGCTAGGGTTAGGGCTGGGGCTGGGGCTGGGGCTGGGGCTAGAGATAGAGATAGAGATAGAGATAGAGATAGAGATAGAGATAGAGAGATATCAAGATAGATATAGATGTTTGTAAGGCATTAAATCTTTCAAAGCCACAGCAACAACAAAAAAGCCAATGAGGAGAAGAGGGGAAAATTCAGTTGTTTGAAAAATTGGCCCATTCACCCCTATTTCTTGTATGCTACCAGTTTCAGTAAAACTGCCCACTCATGGTCTCTATTTCCTGAAAAAAAGTATATGAGAAAATCGATGCTTGATGGTCGCACCAAAGACCTATTAAGTCATCCTTAAGTAGATAGGAATGTAGTAGACTTTTCTTGCAGTTGGTCATCTGTGCTTGGTATTCAGAGGGCTCATCCTAGCTTTTTCTCTTCTTTTTATGATCCTGTAATCCCCTTTATCAGGATGGAGTTGGGGCGACTGAATGGAGCTGAGAGTTTACTGGCCAGATGCCCTTCCTTATGCCTAAATGGAGTTCGTAGCAGATATTTTCTCTTTGCGCCCTGATAGAGAAACATCTGTCACTGCCTAGGATTGAACTGTCAACCTTCCAAGTGAGAGACAAGTGTCTTCACCTCTAGGCCACCTTTTGGCTCTTCCTAGCTATTTCTACATATTTTCATTATCTTTATTGCCATCATTTATCAATTGTCCCCAAACACAAGTTGTCTGGATCAAATATGTATTAAAACATGATAATCACACTGACAATAAAATTTAAGTAATGAAAACTGCATGAACACTAGGCAGTTTGCAATAGTAACAGCATCATCCTTGGAATAAACTTATTGCATATACTTGACTAAATGTCCTTGAAAGCCAGTTTAGGAAATTCCTTTGTGTTGCATCTAAGACAACTTTCCACTAGTCAGATGAATTGGACAATCTCACTTTAAAAAGAGAAAAATATATTTCTATTTATTTTCTCTACTCCCTGAATAATTCTGCATACCACACCTCACCTTTTAAACTAAAGATGTTTAAAAGTTGTCATTTCTCCTCCGAGGAAAATTGTGGCATGAATTGAGCAAAGTTATGAGGCAAATTGTTCTCATCTGAACGTTTCCCTGCTGTCCCCCTCCAGATGGGTTGGGACAGCGTAGTCCCTTTTGACAATGTGGGCTGGGAATTTGGAAAGCAGCCCATCTGCCTACAAAAGGCTGCTGTAAGTTATTTGTAGGTCACAGAGACAGAGAGACCAAAATAGGATAATTTGAGCCTGGTCATTTAACAAATGAACAGAGTTGGAAGGGATCTTGTAGGTCTTCTAGTCCAACCCCCCACCCAAGCAGGAGACCCTATACCATTTCTGACAGATGGCAGTCCAGTTTCTTCTTGAAAGCTTCCAATGATGAAGCGCCCACAACTTCTGAAGGCAAGCTGTTCCATTGTTTGATTGCTCTCACTGTCAGAAAATTTCTCCTTGTTTCCAGGTTGAATCTCTCCTTGCTCAGTTTCCATCCATTATTCCTTGTCTGGCCTTTGGGTGCTTTGGAAAATAGCTTGACCCCCTCCTCTCTGTGGCAGTCTCTCAAATATTGGAACACTGCTATCATGTCTCCCCTGGTCCTTCTCTTCATTAGACTAGCCAAGCCAATTACTTGTTCATTGTATGTTTTAGTTTCCAGGCCCCTAATCACCTTGGTTGCTCTTCTCTGCACTTTTTGTAGAATCTCAACATCTTTTTTATAGTGTTGAGAACTCTGGGTTAATTTGTTTGATGATCCACTTGTTGGTTTTCTTGGTTGTCCACAATATTCTCAGGAGTCTGCTTCAATACCATAGCTCAAAAACTTTAATATTCTTCCTATCTTGCTTCTTCAAATTCCAATGTTTGCTTCCAGAGATTGTCACATACCATGCCTAACATGATTTTGATCTTTGTAGTTATAGATACATCATGACATTTAAATATCTTTATCAAAGCTTTCATGGCTGCTCTGCCAAGCCATAATCTACGGTTTATTTCTTGACTGCTTGCTTACTATTAATGCCTGAAAGGCAGAAGCTATCCAACACTCTGATATCTCCATTGTCAATTCTAAGTAATGAACTGCAGGCTGACTCTGCCCAGTGTCAGGTGTTTGATCTTCGCTGGCTCAAGGTTGACTCAGCCTTCCATCCTTCTGAGGTTGGTAAAACGGGGACCCACATTGTTGGGGCAATATTCTGACTCTGTCAACTGTTTAGAGAGGGCTGTAAAGCACTATGAAGTGGTATATAAGTGCAAAGTGTTATTGATAAGTTGTTCTACCTGTTGTCATTAGTTTGGTCTTTATATTTAATTTTAGCCCCATTTTTCACTTTGCTTTTTAACTTTTATTACTAGAGCTTGCATTTTGGGCTACATGTTTAATGTCATCAGCGTATTGCAAGTTATTGATGTTTCTTCCTCCAATATTAAATCCATGCTCATGTTCTTCCAATCCATCTTCCTTTAATATATATTCAGCATATAGGTTGAATAAATAAATGGAGAGTGAACAGCTCCCATTTATCTTAGAAGCAAACAAGACAAGAATCTTGATATAAAATAAAGCATTGTTAGAAGGGTACATTTGTACTGTAACCAAAGTCTGTCAGAAATTTGTTTTATGGAAGATAACTTGGGAGTGTGGAATTTTCCAAGTATAAATATGTTGAATATATATTGTTCTTTCTTATCAGTGGGAAAAGAAGACATAAAATCTTTGACATACCTGGGGAATGCGTGCACACATTTTTGATACTAAGAAATAATTTCCAAAGACCAGATACTCTCTGAAAATCTTCCTACTTAGGATCCTCAGCTTAGATTTCCTAACAAATTAGATTAACTGAGACTGCTGTGCATAGAAAAAGAATATTTTGTTAACTAATTACCGCTGCATGCTGGTAGAATTTTTCTAGCAGCTTTGATTCTTCTGGGACATTAAAATATCAAATGGCAACTAGGCCACGCAGACACATCATATGCCTCTCAAAATGGTCTTAAATTGTACTTCCCAAATGCAGCATCTGAGCTTACCTCCTTGAGTGTAGAAGGGAAGGTGGTTTCTTGCAGGTAGAATTCTGCGACACATTGGAAAGTGATTGTGAGAATGATGCCCAAACAACCCAGATGTACGCAGGCCGCTCGGAAGAGTTCAGGATTCACAGTTTCAGAGCACTCCAGGATTTCCCCCGAAGCTGTCAACAGTGTCATGGCTGCCACCTGCCAGGGGGAAAGCAAGGGATCTGGTTGAATCTGTGAATCAGCCCACCTATCACAATACATTTGAAGAGTTCTGTTTTACTGTAAGTTGCTTGCATGCATCCACCATGAAAGAAGCAATATCTGTCAACCTGCCCAACTGGTAGAACTGAGTTAGGTAAACCCTGGACCAGGGGTAAAATGCTCCTGGTTCGGACCGGATTGCCCAATCCGGTAGCGATGGAGGCGGGTGGTTCAGAGAACCGGTACTAAAATCCCTGCCCCTCCCCCCACCAAGGCCCAGCTGAGCCGCACAATCATCAGAGGCTTTTTTAAAAAAAATTTAAAAAACATTTTTTCTACAACGTCTTTGGCTGAAAAAATACTTTTAAAAGTAAAAAAAAAAAGCCTCTGATGATCGTGCGGCTCAGCTGGGATCATCAGAGACTTTTAAAAGCATTTTTTCTACAACGTCCTCGGCCGAAGAGGTTATAGAAAAAATGTTTTTTTTTTAAAAAAAGAAAGCCTCTGCCAATCAAGCAACTCAGCTGGGATTGTCAGAGGCTTTTAAAAGCATTTTTTTACAACCTCTTCAGCCAAAGAGGTTGTAGAAAAAATGGTTTTAAAAGAAAAAAAAAAGTTGGCCATGCCCACTCAGTCATATTACCCCCCCACCACCACCAAGCCACGCCCACAGAACCAGTAGTAACAAATTTTACATTTCACCACTGCCCTGGACCATGAGTTAAAATTGTAATGCATAGTCTGTGTTCAATTTAACCAAGCTACATTCAATACAGGTAGTCCTCGATTTACAACAGTTCATTTAGTGACTGTTCAAAGTTACAACAGCACGGGAAAATGTGACTTATGACTGTTTTTCAAAGTTACAACTTTTGCAGCAACCCCATGATCATGTGATCAAAATTCAGATGCTTGGCAACTGGTTCATATTTATGACCATTGCTGTGTTCCAAAGTCATGTGATCATTTTTTGCGACTTTCTGCCAAGCAAAGTCAATGGGGAAGCTAGATTCACTTAACAACTGGGTTACTAACTTATCAGCTGCAGTGATTCACTTAATATCTGTGGCAGGAAAGGTTGCAAAATTCATTTAACAAATGTCTCACTTAACAACAGAAATGTTGGGCTCAATTGTGGTCATAAGTCGAGGACTACCGTAATTTTATATATACAACATACTAAGGTAGCCTTTTTAAAAGAACCCCCATCAACTTTTTTCTCTCTTAATATGTTGCATAAACTCATATTTCAGGTAATTCTTGTTTAGTGACCACAATTGGTACTGGCATCTCAGTCATTAAATGAAGCAGTCATTAAGCAAAACTCTCACTATGCTTATTATCTTACTTCACCTTTATTTTGCTTTACAATCTGCAAAAGTTGAAAATGTGAGGATTAGTCACAGAATTATTTTTTCATCATTATTGTAATTGCCAATGGTTACTAAATGAGGCAGTCACTTAATGAAGATTACCTGTAATCTGGGTTATGGTTTACTGAGTTCTATCAGCCAAGTCAACAATATTTCATTTGGGGAAGCTGCAGAGGCCTTGATATCTAAGGCCTTGATTTGCACATAATTATTTGGTTTTATATTTTTAATGTTTGAAGCTTTTTATGTTGTGCTGTTTTGGGTGTTGGTGTTATTGATGATTTTATTTGGCATATTTTCAAGATTTATTTCATTCTGAGATTATTGGATTTTATTGATAATGTCATTGTTTTAAATTCTTAACTGCCACAAGGTGGTTTGCTTGGAGTGTGAGGTATCAACAGGATAAAAGTCTGTAGAGATTCTCAGTCATCCATGATTGTCCCAAAGGTGCTTTTTCAGGAGGCAACTGGACTTCCTTGTTTTTTCTTTTGAAGACGTTTCACTTCTCATCCAAGAAATTTCTTCAGCTCTGACAGGATGGTGGCAGTGGCAGGGGTTGCTCCCGGTTCTGTCCGGTTCTTTAGAACTGGTAGTAAAAGCGGCGGGAGATTGATGATTTGTGCAAGCGCAGAAGCGCGCGTGCTCCCGTTGTGAACCGGTAGTAAAGGTAAGTAGAACCCAGCTCTGGATGGTGGGGAATGGAAGGATTTATATTCCTTGCAGACAGATGGTCACCTGCATTCCTTTCAGAGGGTCGTTGAAGCGCTTGGAGATTTATCCGTGTCCTCAGGGCCACCTGAGTGGTTCTCCTCCTCGTTCCTGTAGTCTGCAATTCTTTCCCTCTGGAAATCCATTCCTACTCCCACCCCATTCAAAGGGTGTTCATCCCAAATTGTATAGCTAAAAGTCTGTAGAGATTCTCAGTCATCCAGGTCAGGGTTGTCCCGAAGGTGCTTTTTTCAGGAGGCAGCTGGACTTTTTTTCTTTTTAAGATGTTTTGAAGAAGTGAAATGTCTTCAAAAGAAAAAAAAACAAGAAAGTCCAGTTGCCTCCTGAAAAAGCACCTTTGGGACAGGGGTGAAATGTAAAATGTGTTACTACCGGTTCTGTATGCGTGCCTTGGTGGGTGGGGGTGTAATGTGACTGGGTGGGCGTGGCCAACTTTTTTAAAAAAAACTTTTCAAAGCATTTCTTCTAATGCTTTGAAAAGCCTCTGCCGATCAGGCAACTCAGCTGGGATTGTCAGAAAGGCTTTTTAAAAAATACCTCTCTGCCAATCAGGCAACTCAGCTGGGATCGTCAGAGACTTTTCAAAGCATTTTTTTTTACCACCTCTTTGGCCAAGAGGTTGTATAAAAAAATGCTTTGAAAAGCCTCTGATGATCCTAGCTGAGTCATGCGATCATCAGAGGCTTTTTAAAAAAAACTTTTAAAAGCATTTTTTCGTCGGAAGAGGTTGTAGAAAAAATGCTTTTAAAAGTTTTTTAAAAAAAGCCTCTGATGATCCTGTGGCTCACCTGGGCATGGTGGGGCGGGGAGCCGCAGGGAGTTTTGCTAGCGGTTCTCCAAATCACCTGTTGCCATCGCTACCAGATCGGGGGATCCGGTCTGAACCGGGAGCATTTCACCCCTGCTTTGGGACTATCAGCAGGATAAATCATTCAACAAGATAAAGCAACATGATAAATCCTTTGATCAGGTGAAAGCATAATGCGGTTGGTTGGTTTCGGTACAGCATGTGATGCAAACATAGATGCTGTGTTTTCTTACCCTGATTTAAGATTTGGTGCACTAAATGAATCTAGCCACCTAAGCTGCTAATGCCACCCCCACATGCTCATTAACCCTGCTGGTGCCATTGCACTTATCCAAAGCTAACTGAAGACAAACAACTGAATATACGCTCATCCCACTCAAGACATTGCCTTGAGTCAATCTGAAGCACCACAACTTCTATTGCAGCTTTCTCCAGCTTGGTGACTTTCAGATTTGTTGGACCTCAATTTCCAGAAATCTTTGGGAATCCAAGAGATCTTGAGGGAAGGCTATTTTACTGCCCTTGAATCTTATCTTGGTGTTGCTATCATCATATTGCATGATGGATTTGCTCATAAAATAGTTGTCCTCAGCCCCAGGACTAGCTACTTTTTTGACGGGGTTATGAATTGAGGGGTTTTTAGCCCTTATACTGGGTTTTTCTTAACATTTGTTGGATACTCAGAGTCACTTTGGGAAGAGGGGTGTTCATATAAATACAGGACAGGACAGGATAGCCTTTTTAGAGCAATCTGCATTTAGGATACAGGAGCAATAAAAGGAACAAACAAAACAGGCTGTAGTTTTATAAACCCGACCTGATTCAGTGCGCAGATTTCAGAACAGGCATTCATCTGTGAGTTTTTGATGTGATTATTTCTCACAGATAAACGAGGGAGACTTTAAATTGCTGGAATTCATATGCATCATTACTTGATATTGAACTATTTGATTCAGTTAAAAAAAAAAATCTTGCATATTTGTACGTCACCAGCCTCCAGACTGATTATCATGAGGACACTTTGGAGCTATTTTAAACAGGATGCCACATTAGAGTCATTACAGCTCAACTTCAGGCTAATTTTACCATAACATTATTTTATTACAGCAAAGTCCAAACTGCTCATATTTTTAACAATGGCTGTGCTTGCTTGCTATGCTTACCCACAGTTATCTGAACAATTTTAATTGAACAAACCCATTTCCTGGAGTCTCATGATACACTGCACCATAAATTAACCTCATAAGAAGGGAGCCAAAAGTTAGCCAAAGTTATTGTCAGTTAGTTTGTGATTTCTTGTGTTATAAAATAGAATTACTTTGTAAGTCTGTTTATAAAAAATATCTACTTTCTTATCTTCATTTAACCTTGGTTCAGCAAAATTTGATTGGCTATAAAAGAATAACATCAACTTCATTTAATATAAGATGCCCGACTTGGTCAGATCACTCATATGATTGATTTAAGAAATAAAAGGAAGAAAAAAGAAAAAAGAAAGAAAGAAAAGAAAGAAAAGAAAAGAAAAGAAAAAAGAATGGTTCTCAAGAGAATTTGAAACACAAACAATGCTGAAGGTTCATAGCATTGTGTCTTTGAGAAAAGAGAAAGGAAAATTCAATCGCTCATAACTGACTAATTTTAACTCCAAATTAGAAGTATCTAACAAGCACCAGGAAGATTTACTTTGAACTGATAATTCAGTTTTAATATTCATTTGATGTTTTGTTTCCAATGGGATTTTTCAAGTATTGATTCAGACAGAGTCATCCTCAGAAGGCAGTAAACAAAAATAAGTCAAGGTAGTGGGCTTTGCTGTAGGATTGAAGTCCTACCCAATTTTTATGCACATTATATGTGCAAAATATGTAAAAGAGGCCATAGCTTCAATTGCATAGCCATGCGCTTGGCTTATTTTGGCCCAGACATGGATGCTTCTAGTTTCAGGTTTTGTTCAGGTTCAGGAACATCTGCTTCAGCAATATGAAGACCTGCAGATCTGAGTCATGACCTTTGATTTACTGCCAAGCTTCTGTAAGAATGTGGGGAATGTCCTTGGCCTGTTGCATTGTTCCACCATTGGCTCTACAGTTTCATTGAGTTTACAGTTGCTAGAAAGGCAAGGTCCCAACCCAAGATAAACTCATCACTGAGTTTGCAGTTGCCAGAAAGGCAAGATCCTAAGGTACCATCCCCTAAGGCAGAGGTCTTCAAACTTGGTAGCTTTAAGACTTGTGGACTTCAACTCCCAGAATTCTCCAGCCAGCTATGCCAAGTTTGGGGACCCCTGCCCTAAGATGATTCATAACTAGCATTCTTCTAGAGCTGGATGAGTCCCAGGTGCAAGATGCTAGGTGACGATGTAAGTAACTGATGGGCAATGTTTTTGAGATCCCAATTCTTCACACAGTACATGATGAAAGCATCCCAGCCATCCATTTTTCCCAACCTAGCCCTGTTTTTTTTTCTCTCTCAAGAAACTTTCTCCAGCAGAGGGCACCAGTGGGTTGAAATTCAGGCTGCCCTCTGGGTCCCCAGTGGCTCTACAAAGTAAATTTCATCAATCCTCTGGTTTGCCTTCCCTACAATCTCACTTGCTGAAGATGACTTCCCAGGGGAAAGAAAAAACAAGGGACAAGAAGTAGATAAAATTCAGAGTTTGAGGCCTTTTGCATGGTGCTGCTTTGCTGCGTCTCCCCCCCCTCCCCCCTTCCTTCCAATCTCTAGGCAATCTTCTGAGGTCAAAGTGGTTCAGAGGAGAAAACAAGCTCTAGGGAAATCACACTAAAATCAATTGAAACAAACCTGCCTATCATTCTGAAAACTTCGCAGCTGAGATTCTGCTGCTATCCTAGGTAGCCATTTATGGCTTTGGTTCTATATATATAATAACAAAGATGGACTTCCATTCTAGGAAGCAAGAGAGGCCACGATATGGGCCAATATCACTGCTTTAAAAATCTGCTCTCTACACAGTTCTACATCACTCAATAATGTACTGGCTTTGGGCTACATCCTACTGTGAACTTGAGGACTGCTTCACATTTCCTGTCTTTCTCTCCTGAACTCATGTATAGAAGCGCACACAGGCAGAATAGAGTCAACATCATCAGGGGTGGGTTCTAATTTTTTTTACTACTGGTTCTGTGGGCGTGGCTTATTTTGTGGGCGTGGCTTGATGGTCATGTGACAATTCTTTAGGATTTGGCGGTACTAGTCTACCAGGCTTTTAACTGCTTACAGAGCTGTACCTGTCTACCCATTTGTTTTTGGAGCATTCCGGTCTACCCATTTGTTTTTGGAGCACACCAGTCTACCACCACACTGCCTTTTACCGCTGATCAGCTATAGGGCGGCCCTTTGAAGTACCGTGGCAAGAGTTTAAACAGTTTTTTTCCTTCTAGCTGATCAGCTGGAACTCGGGAGGCAGCAAATAGGTTGGGGGTGGGGCCATGCAGAGGTAGTATTTACCGGTTCTCCGAACTACTCAAAATTTCCACTACCGGTTCGCAGGAACCGGGGAGAACTGGTAGCAACCCACCACCGAACATCATGCTAAATTACTGCTTAGTTTTGATCTAGTTTGATCTAGTTTGTAAACAGTTTTTTTCCTTCTAGCTGATCAGCTGGAGCTCAAGAGGCAGCGAATAGATTGGGGGTGGGGCCATGCAGAGGTGGTATTTACCATTTCTCCGAACTACTCAAAATTTCCACTACCAGTTCGCAAGAACCAAGGAGAACCGGTAGCAACCCACCACTGAACATCATACTAAATTCCTGCTTAGTTTTGATCTAGTTTGCCATTTGAACCCTGCCACTCTTGTTGTAAGTTAGCATTTAGACTTAGTGTGCCATGTGAACTAGGCAAACATAGCTAGTTTAAATAACTGTGCTTAAACAAGCAAGGACTGAGCACAAACTGTGACCAATGCTATATCCTCTGGCAGTGGATGCTATAATCTAAATTATAATGTGATGAATTTCCAGTTTTCTACTCTGCATCTCCTACAATTAATCTTCCAATATCATGTTGTGATATTGAGCTGTGGTGGTGCAGTGGTTAGAATGCAGTATTGCAGGCTAACTTTGCCAGGAGTTTGATCCTGACCAGCACAAGGTTAACTCAGTCTTCCAGCCTTCTGAGGTGAGTAAAATGAGGACCCAGATTGTTGGGGGCAATATGCTGACTCTGTAAACTGCTTAGAGTGGGCTGTAAAGCACTGTGAGATAATATATAAATCTAAGTGCTATTGCTATTGCTATGTTCGTCTGCTTTCTCCAAACCATGCCTTATATGCTTCTATCACGCCATGCTTACCAAGCTCAAGATTCATCCATGGGTATTTTAAAGTTAGGTTACTTTGAGTTGATATGCATTATATTACTTGTGCTAACATTGCTTTCTTCCAACTGAAATTTGCATTCTCCATTCTGTATTTTAAGGCTCTATTTTGGAGTTAACTTCGTTTCTTTTCATTGCAGCTGCAGAAATTTCTGATTCTGTGTTGTAAGACCCCTGTGCTCTTTTGCACCTGATTACCTAAATATTCCCATTTACACATTTACTTTTGTTCACACTTTTGTATGTCACACTCCCAGTTGGTTCTGAGAAGTCATCTGTATGTCGACATGCACTTATTTATAAGCACTTGCATCCGAAGAAAAACTTTGCCACTGTAAAACTTCCTCCAGAAGTTTTCAGACAGGAAAATGATGCTCAGAGGCAGAGAGACATGGAGCCAAGATTTATCAAATATGTCTTCCTTCCTCAACCCCTTATAGCACAGGCCTGCCTTTTAGGCACATAATGTATTGGTCTTTGTTCCACTTTCTCCCCACTTCCTAAGATTTTCCCCCTTTGTTTTTTCCTCAGAACTGTTTCTGTCAGCTGCTCATACATTTTATGTCTTTTTGGTTCACAAAAGGCCATTTTGTCATCTCTTTTGTCTCCCAGTTGATCACCCGCCCTCTCTTATTAGCCTTCCTTCTCTTTCTTTTCCACATCCTTCCCTTGTCAGGTCTTACAATTCTGTTGTGGCCCGTCAGCAGCCTGTGCAGCTAGTAGCTGATTCCAACAGTGAGGAGGCTGGTGTGGTGCTGCGCCAGCAGCCTGTGCAGCTGGCACTTGAGTCAGACAATGAGGAGGCTGGAGAATATGTGGTGGCAGAGGCGGGAATTCAGCCAGGGCCTTCAGAACCTACAGAAGCTCCCATGAGTGAAGAGGAAGAAGAGGAGGAGCCTCTTCTTGATGCACGGGCACGCAGAGCTGCCAAAAGGCAGGAGTGGCTCCTCAGGAGGAGGTCTCCTTGAGAGTAAGGCTTGGGGCTAATTGGCCACTCCCTTAGCCTATTTAAGGAGGAATGCCGACTGAAGCAATTTGCAGGGAACAACTTCGTTCACATACCTTCGTGTCTTGTCTTGCTTATCTTATCCGCTTCCTGCAAATTGCTTCTGGGCATTCTGCCAACCACAGTAACCTTTCAGTATTATTCTTTGAATTCTTGGCGGCTGTTAATACAGTTAATTAACAGCTGTTGTTGTAAAAAACTGGTTTATTTAGTAAACTAAGGTTTGAACAGACTTTGTGTGTGCTGTGTTCTTTGGGGTCCATAGCTGAGGCAGAACAAATTCACAGTTTTTTGTGGGAGAAAAATTATTAGCCACATTCAAAGGCAGGTAATCTAGCTAGCCACCATGTCTGAACCAGAGAGAGCAATTTGTGTTACAAATAGCCACAAATTGCTATTAATGGACTACGGATAATTGGAGAAAGGAATCAAAGCTCTGGGTTTCAACTTAGCCCCACCTCATCCCATTTCACAGCTACAAATCCTCATACTTACACAGTATGTAAGATGGGCAGCAAAGAGTGTCCTATTTGGCAATGTTATGACAATATTCATGAATTAGTGCAAATGAACCTTTATATGGATATTCTATGTTTGTATGCACATTTGCAAGTATTGGTAGTCCTTGGCTTGTGACCACAAATAGGACCAGAATTTCCACTGCTAAACAGGATGTTAAGTGAGTCACAGCTGATTTTATGACTTTCTTCTTTACAACCACAGTTAAGCGAATCACTGCAGGTTTTTAGTGGCTTGTGTAGTTGTTAAGTGAATTCAGCTTTCCCTGTTGACGTTGCTTGACGGAAGCCAGTTGGGAAAGTCGTACGTAGCTCTCACATGTCTCTGGGATGCTACAGCTGTCACAAATGCACTACAGTTGCCATGGTACGGATTTTGATTATGTGACCATGGAATTCTATGACTGTTGTAAGTGTGGACTGGTCATATCACTTTTTTACAAAATGGCTACCATGATGGGAATGAACAAACACAAAACACCCCTTAAACCAAATTATAACTAAAGTTACTCCCACCACACCCTTGTATGGCCCACTCCAAAATGACCTCAGTGATCAGTCTCCTCATTTAACCTTTGTACTTTTGGGTGGAGATGGATGAGCACAAACCTAAACAAAACACACTGCCATTACCCACTTTACTTTAGAAGAATAGTTCTGGGCTCAAAGACTCTCCTCCTGGTACTGGAAAAACAAGATCCATTTTGCTTTGCAGCCTGCTACCTTCCCAGTTTTTTAAATGAAAAGAATCAATAATAATAAGAACCATAATAAAATCTGCTTAGGCAAGAAGCCAGGCAGATACAAAAGAATAATAGGGGACATACATTTGCTTGGCAGGCACTGCAGAAGGGACCAAATGAAGGACAATTCCTGAGACCCGAGACTCTATTAAGGCTCTTCCTTAATACAACCGTGGTGGTGCAGTGGTTAGAGTGCAGTACTACGGGCTACTTCTGCTGCCTCCTGACTACCATATTTTTCGGAGTATAAGACGCACCTTCCCCCCCCAAAAGGAGGTGAAAATTTAGGTGCGTCTTATACACTGAATGTGGCCCCGTCCACCCACCGGCCCCCACCCTTTGGCCTCTGCCTTGCAGCAGTTACCTCCTTGCAAGCAAACAGCAAGAAAAACCAGCTCCTTTCAGCTTCAGCACAGCCTAATTAGCACAAGTTGATTGGATCTGCTCCCGACTCTCAGCTGATTTGCTCTCAGCTGTTTTGCGCCGGGCTCTGCTGCTTGCTGCAAAGAAGTAAATTGCTGGAGCAGATTTTTTTTTCTTTGTGCTAATCAAGCTATGCTGAAAACGAAAATGAAACTAAAGCAGGCTGTTTGCTGTTTGCTGTTTGCTGCAAGGAGGCAAAATTGCTCAGAGGCAGAGGGAGATTTCTTTTTCTTCTTTTCCTCACCAAAAAAGGTATACTCCGGTGGGTCTTATACTCCGAAAAATATGGTAGTTCAAATCTCACCAGGCTCAAGGTTGACTCAGCCTTCCATCCTTCTGAGGTGGGTAAAATGAGGAACCAAATTGTTGGGGGCAATATGCTGACTCTGCAAACCGCTGAGAGAGGGCTGTAAAAGCACTGTGAAGGGGTATAGAAGTCTAAGTGCTATGGCTATTCCATAATACATTTGTTTGCTTTTACTGGATTATGACATTCTTCATAATCCAGTAAAATCTTCATAATGTTCGTTGATATTTCCTCCCTCACCACAACTGCAAGCCGAAGTGAATGGAGGTTGCCTTTTCAGGAAAGGGTTCCACAATGCATCCCACATCTATTTAGAGACACATTTTTCCCTTTACTGCATGGGCTTTAGAGTGGAATTGGGGTGGTTTTTTTTTAGCAGAGTGGATGAGAATTATAGAAATAAGGAGTAGATATTGTCCTTCCCTCTCTAATAGTAGCCTCTAAAGGATACACCGGGAAATGAGGGTGTAAAATAGTTTTCACTGACCATGATGGAGGATAGGAGAATTTTTATGACAGAGAATGACGTTTTTATCTACTTCTTTAACTGCCCAGGCACAACCTACTTAGGACAGTGTCTCAAGTGGATCAAAGCTCAGCAGACCTGCCTCTTGACTTTGAAAATAGCTTTTTTCACCCACCCCAACCTGATTTCTGATTGATTCAAATCAGGGTTGGGTTCTAATTTTTTTTTACTACCGGTTCTGTGGGCGTGGCTTATTTTGTGGGCATGGCTTGGGGCGTGGCGCTCCCACAGAGAGGGCCTCCTCGGGGTGCCATCAGCCAAACAATGTAGGCTGGTGACCCCCAGGGGGAGGGCCTTCTTTGTGGGGGCACCTACTATCTGGAATCAGCTGCCCCCAGAGATAAGGAGAATCCAAGACCTCGGTGCCTTCCGCCGTGCCCTTAAAACTTTCTTATTTCAGCAAGCTGGGCTGGCTTAACACATTCTTTTAATAATTTTAATTGGTTTGTCTTTTTAAATTTGGGGCCAAACAGAGATATTTTTTTTATTTGTTTTTAATGTTTGTATTGTATGTTTTTATTTGGCTGTACACCGCCCTGAGTCCTCAGGGAGAAGGGCGGTATATAAATTTGAAATAAAATAAATAAAATAAAAAATAAAATAATGTGACTGGGTGGTCGTGGCCACCTTTTTTTTTAACTTTTAAAAGCATTATTTCTACAACCTTTTAAGAGGTTGCAGGAAAACATGCTTTTAGAAGCTTCTGACAATCAGGCAAATCTGCTGGGATCGCCAGAGGCTTTTAAAGGGATTTTTTTCCCCCTACAACCTCTTCGGCTGAAGAGGTTGCAGAAAAAATGTTTTCAGAAGCCTCTGAAGATCCCAGCTGAGCCGTGCGATCATCAGAGGATTTTTTTTTAACTTTTAAAAGCATTTTTTCAGCCGAAGAGGTTATAAAAAAAATGCTTTTAAAAGTTAAAAAAAAAAAGCTTCTGATGAGGTGGATGGGGTAAGTGAGCGGTGACCCGGCTGGGGACCAGTTTGGGGGCGTGGCCAGCCAATGTTATTACTGGTTGTCTGAACTACTAAATTTTTTTACTACCGGTTCTTCCGAACTGGTGTGAACTGGGAGCAACCCACCACTGATTCAAATCAATTTCACAAGGTCTGGACAAAAGATACTGAGATACTGGGGAATGCATCTCCTTAAATATCCCCAAGCAGGACCTGTAGCTTAGCTTCTTCATGATGGAATTTAATCTGCTCTGTGCTACCTGGATCTCTTCCCGCCCCACCCCCCACCCCAAAAGTAAACTTTCTCTTTCCTACCACCCCACTGCAGGGTATGGCCTTGACAATTTTCAATGAAAGAGCTTCCCTTTTTGCATCCCAGAGAACATCCCAGCATCAATCCCAGCTACTTCAAGCTAAAACAGGGTCATGTAGGAGATGATACTTATTTGGAAGACTTTGGAAAATCGATGCTAATCAGTGCCAGCAATACTGATGTAATCAAACATTTGCACTGATTTAGTAAAACATTTCAGTTGCTTGCTTGCAAATAGGCAGATTACTGCCCATAAACTACCTGTGATTTCCTAGCCCTAAACCTTGCCCTTTTGCCTTCAAATATGGTATGTGTCAGAGAGAAAGATACAGAGAGAAAGAGATAGAAAAGGGATGCTGAAATGGCCCCAGTACTCTGATTGCTCCATTATTTTTGTGTCTGGTTATTTATTTCTAAAACATCCCTTGGTATGATGAAATGGCTAACAGACCCTGGGAATGTAAAGGGAGCGCATCTATTACAGGAGGAAGCAGGGCCTTTGACAAGCCTCCCAAGTCAGGAGAGGACATTTGAGAAAGAAACACAGAGTAACTCTGCTGTAGTTGTGCTAGGTATAAACTGAGCTGGATTAGTAGGGTCTCAAAATTTGTGTTACTACATTCTACTTGCAAAAAAGATCTTTGGAGAACATAGAACATCATAGTTGGAAGGACTTTGGAGGTCTTCTAGTCCAACCCCCTGTTCAAGCAGGAGACCCTATACCATTTCAGACAAATGTCTGTCAAGTCTCTTCTTAAAAGCCTCCAGTGATGGAGCACTCATAACTTTCGAAGGCAAGTTATTCCCTTGGTTTATTGTTCTTGTTAGAAAGATATTATATTGCTTTAAGACTGTATTGCATCATCCTGTATCCTGATTGGCTAAGTTCTGTAGCCAATGTACTTAAGGGAAGTCAGGATCAGGGCTTATGTGGATACTATACCATTTTACCTGTTTATTTGCTGTAACTCTCTGCCTGATCTCTCTGCATGATCACTGTTTGATCATAGCTACATGTTGCTTTCTACTATTTATTGAATGTTTTGATATTGAACTTGTTCCTGTTTTGAAACTCAAGAAGAACTGTTTTATTGTGTATGACTACAACTGGTAAGAAGACTTTGTACTTGAAATATCCCTGGATTGATCTTTTAACTCTCGTTTTATCTGTGTATGACTTGGATTGTTTTTGGACTTTGCTTTACTTTTTCTAAAAATAAAAGACTACAACAACTCAGTGTGTTTGTATGTTGACTGTGATTGTTCACAACCACTCCCAGTCACTTTTCATGCGTTTACTCAAAGGGTACTCTGCTCAATAACCCACAACATTGGTTATGAGTCAAGAATATCCTTAACAGATCTCACTGTCAGGAAATTTCTCCTTAGTTCTAGGTTGCTTCTCATCCAACTCATTCTTGTTTCCTGAGTCTGCTCATCTCAAAGGGCATAACATTGGGAATAGGGCAAAGCTTGGCCTCTCATAGTGCCATTCTCAAAAGACTTATGGGAAATGAAAATATCAGTCAACCCCTAGAACAGCACCTTTGTTTTTGCTAATAAACCCTCTTTTTTCTCATTTAGGATTCTTATATATTCCCACTGTTTCAGAGGCGAGTTTCACATAATTTTATTACCAGTTCACCACACACTGAAAATGTACGGTGTGTGTGCGTGTGTGTGCTCACACTGAAAATGTGAGCACACACACACGGCCTTCCACACATGCGCTTTGCTCACGCGTCCTCTGGCACGCATGCATGCGGCTTAGAAAATATGACTAAATAGGACGGCATAGCGCTACGGCAGGTCACTATTGTTAAGTCCAGACATGAACAGAGAGGCTGCCCGAGGCTGCAGCTGCTTTTACCAGGAGCTGTCCAGCCTGTCAGCCACTTGACACTTGTTCATTTTCCCGCTGGGGAAAATGAACCAATGAGTAAAGGCTGATATAAGACTCACTCCTACTTGCATCTTCAACAGCCACTACTATCGATTCACCCGGTCTGAACCAGCTGAATACCACCACTGCACTGTTTCAATCTCTGCCTCCAATCCCTCCAAAGCAGGCCAAAACTGATCAGTAAAAGAGTACTACAACAACAACAACAACAACCAGCATTTAGATCATACCACTTCCCCTGATCCACTAGAGATCCTGGAGTTACAAAAATTGCCTACATTCCACACAAAAAGGCATTAAGCAATGAGATAGCCAATGCAGCTCCTCCATATACGTATGTGATAAGCATTTACCTCCTATAAAATCAGAACAACGGCTAACGGAAATTGCTTTGAAGCCCCTAAGTTCTCTTTCCTCCGCTGCATTTTATGGCCTCCGTGAACTGTGTTGGTGATTATGCTGGCACTCTCGCAACACCAGGCACTTTTCTCAGTAACCATAAGCACCGTTTGTAGGATGCTACTGTGACTGAAGTTGAGAAGAAGGGCAGAGAAGCTCAGGAACAGATTGCTGAAATGTAGGGTCGGGGGGTCTACTTGAGTATAGGGGATGGGATGAGCCACGGAGAAAACAGGCATTAGGGCAACACCTCTGAGGAAAATTGCACTTCTGCTTCAGCTGCAAATAAATGGCAGCTGAACCAGGAAAAAAAAGTAAATAAGCTGAAGTCTCAAACCTCACAGACAAATTGACTGCTGGAGTTCAGGAGGCAGCCCTTTTGCTCCTCACACGCTTTTATTGTTTTTCAACGGAAACAATTCTGAGATATCCTTGGCTGAGCCTGCCTTCTTCTGTATGTTATTGGTTCATTTTGATTTATTTGGGGGCAGATCCGCAAAGTGCCATACAATATGTCAGTTCTGTGCCAATTTAGCTATGTAAACATTCACTGCAAGCCTTTAGAAGCAAGACAAATGGCTTTCAAAAAGCCTTATTGTTTTAAACGCATTTTCTGTCACCTCAATCGAGGAAAAGCTTTTAAAAATCTTACTTTCTGTCAAACTACCATCTGGTTTATTTTCTTTCCTCTTGGCATATTACCAACATTATAGGGAGTTTCCCCCTTTCCTATTATTTTAAGAAAGAAATAATGTAAAAACATCTCTTGTGACAAATCTGTTGGCTATGTTGGCCATAATAAATAAATAAATTCTATTTTTAGAAGCATGAAGATGGGGAAGTTCATTAAAAGAACTCTACTCTACCATCACAACTTTTGGATCAGATCTCCGTGTCAGTTGCTCTTTATGAGTTGCCAGCTTGCGAAGATTCTTGCACTTCTTCTGAACTGGAAGTCAAAGATGATCTAGATCAGTGGTGAAATTCAAATTTTTTTAATTCCAGTTCTGTGGGCGTGGCTTGGTGGGCGTGGCAGGGGAAGGATACTGCAAAATCTCCATTCCCATCCCACTCTGGGACGAGCCAGAGGTGGTATTTTCCAGTTCTCCGAACTACTCAAAATTTCCGCTACCGGTTCTCCAGAACCTGTCAGAACCTGCTGGATTTCACCCCTGGTCTAGATCCAGTTCAGAGACTAAGTATGTTAGCAAAATCTAAGGAAAGTCTGTCACAGCTTTGGAACCTGAAGGAAAAGTTCTGGGCACAAATAATTCCTTCCAAGATTATCTAGAGTGAGAGGTGAAGTGGGAGGAGGCAGCAAGTACACTGTGTGAACAGCACATTACTATTTGCCAGATACCTAATGATCAAGGAAAATTCTCTTCCAACTCAAATCAGTAACCTCTTGGATGTATGTCTGTAGCGTTTGGGGCACTAATATAGAAGTACTTTGCTAATATATTTCCCAGGATGTTTTTCTCCTTCCCAATATATAGCCCTGGGATATCCCATCCAAGGACCCGCTAGGCTTCTGAACTCTAGGTAGGCATTGCCTTTTGAATTGAATTAAACTCTGCTGTGGTGCCTTGCATACAAAGGGATTTCAAGGTAATTCTTCATTATTCTCATTTATTTTCATTCCACTGGGGAATAAAAGCTGACATAATTAGCATTCTAATAACTTGCTCGTAAGACATAATGGCTAGGAAATTTTTACACCCTGCTATTTATAACCCACTGGGGACTTACCTGAGTGGCCAAGATGCCATGGCTGAAGCCAGTGTTGTGAGTGCCAGTTCCGATGACTCCAGCAGCTGCCACATCTGACACAGCTCCTAAACTGGGCCCCGAAACACAGAAAAGGGAGAGATTTAGCTGGGATCCATTCCAAAGGTAACTGTTGAGACGAAATATATTAACAAATGTGACACTGATACAAAAAAGCTAATTAGCTGCACCTGCTCTGACTTCAAAACATGCCCCAATGAGTGTTGAGCATATGTCACATCCTATCAAGCCATAGAAATAGGACACTGACTATGAAGGGATGTTGCATACAGAGTTGTATTTCTGATCCTGGAGTGATTCCTTGGATTCGGTATATCCTCAGGGATGGGCTGCTGGGGGTTTGCAGGGGTTCGGGAGAACCTCTAGCTAAGATTCTGTGCAGTTCTGAGAACCCCCAAATCCCACTCCTGGCTGGCCTGCCCCACCCCGCCCCTCCCCTCCCCTCCCCTCCCAGGAGTCCCCACGCGGCCAGTTTTGGATGCAGGTAAGAGCAGGGCACGCATGGAGGCTCGGGGAGGGCAAATAACGGGCCTACCGGAAGATTGGGAAGGCCAGAATGCCTTCAGAGGGCCTCCAGAGCCTGAGGAAGCTGTTTTTGCCCTCCCGGAGGCTCAAGGAAAGCTCCGGAGCCCAGGGAGGCAAAAATGCCCCCCTCCCCTGCCATGGTGCAGGAGGCTGACAAAGCCACGCCCACCATGGCCATGCCCATCCAGCAACTGGGCAGAGAACCCCTTGCTAAAATTTTTGAAGCCCACCCCTGTATATCCTGGCAAGGATATATATAATGGATTTCTGATCCTTGTGAAACTGAAATTTTGTTCCTGCATGTGCTCAATTGGCAGGGGAACCACCTCCATCCCAGGAATCCTTCCATGCTTCCTCTAGAATCCAGGAATGTTCCTCTCTCAGTTTTGTCTACGTCCCATTGGGGTGGGGGTGGGGGGAACCAGTTCTGGATGCCCATGCATTGATAATTACTCTTGGATAACCTTGGCTGTGAAAAAAAGAGTCAGTCTTATTAGATCCTTCTGTGATTATACTTCTTTCCATCTTGGTGTCACCACACATGACTGCATTTGCATATGCTCCCATAAGCCCATTTCATTTTCATTTTCCAGTTTGCTTTAAAAGAATTCATTTGCCGCACCGAAAAAGGGCAATGGGGTGAAGGATTCCCTCTGTATGCAATTATAAGGTCTTTGGAGTTAACTATACCTGAGCTCCTGTGCTAAAATCATTCTGCGCTGCCCTAGAAGGAAATTTGTGCCTTGAATCTTAAATACCATCTGAATGGTAATGTATTTGACTCATTTAGGTGAGTTGAAACCTGGTCCTAGGGCAGGGGTCTCCAACCTTGGCAACTTTAAGCCTGGTGAACTTCAACTGGGGAATTCTGGGAGTTGAAGTCCACCAGGCTTAAAGTTGCCAAGGTTGGAGACCCCTGTCCTAGAGACCTGTACTAGATGGAGCATTCTAAAAAAGGTCCTCTCCCCGTCCCAAAATGGTTTGATTCAGTTTGCAACTCAGAATTCCATCACACATCTGGCCCAGTGGTGGGATTCAAATTTTTTTACTACCGGTTTTGTGGGTGTGGCTTGGTGGACATGGCAGGGGAAGGATACCGTAAAATCCCCATTTCCTCCCCACTCCAGGGGAAGGATACTGTAAAATCCCCATTTCCTCCCGATAAGCTGAGACTTGGGAGGCAGAGACTAGATGGGGGCGGGGCCAGTCAGAGGTGGTATTTACCGGTTCTCCGAACTACTCAAAATTTCCGCTACTGGTTCTTCGGAACTAGTCAGAACCTGTTGAAACCCACCTCTGATCTGGCCACATTTATAGACTAGTGATAATATTTGTCCTTACATGTATCACAACTATCTGAGCAATTTTTATAGGATGGATCAAATTTTTCAACCATTAGGGGTACTCAAAATTTGTGAGCTGCCTTGGAGACTATAAAGATACTTTGGTTACTTTAATATAATGTAGATGTGCATGGTAAGTAACTACATAAATATCACAACTTTTAAAAATTGTGGTTTTTTTATTTCCAATTTCTATACCACCCTTCTCCCTGAGGACTCAGGGCGGTGTACAGCCAGAAATAAAAACATGAAATATAAATATTAAGACAATTAATATATATATAAATTTGGCTCCAGAATTTAAAACTAACAAACCAATTAAAATATTTAAAATTTCTTCTTAAGCCAGCCCGGCTTGTTGGAAAAAATGAGTTTTGAGGGCACGGCGGAAGGCACTGAGGTCATGAATTCTCCTTATCTCCGGGGGCAACTGGTTCCAGAGAGTGGGTGCCCCCACAGAGAAGGCTCTCCCCTGGGGGTCACCAGCCTACATTGTTTGGCTGATGGCACCCTGAGGAGGCCCTCTCTGTGGGAGCACACGGGTCGATGGGAGGGCATCGGTGACAGCAGGCGGTCTCGGAGATAACTAGGCCCTATGCCATGGAGCGCTTTAAAGGTGATCACCAACACTCGTTTGTTTCAGCGAGCAATATGCCTACCATCTCAGTGAAGGTTTACTTAGAATAACAGACTAACAGAGTTGGAAGGGACCTTGGAGGTCTTCTAGTCCACCCCCTGCTTACATAACATACTTACATAGGTAAAGCTAAGCCATGTTTGCTCAGCTCCATGTTCAGATGAGAGAGCAAAATCCCTGCCTCTACTGTCACTTGCTTCTTCTCTTTGTCCACCTATGAGAGATAATATATTATTGTGTTAATCAAAGAAGCAGTCCGGGAGGAAATATTCAATCAGGACTTATTATGTCTGTGCACGGGCCAAGCATCATTTGGAAGAAATGCATCAGACGTCTCACAAGTATTGCACTAAATATTTGATTCTAAAGCAGCAGCATCTTTTTCAAGCCTGCAGAGAAGTTTTTTTTAAAAAAAAACAACATTCATGCTGTAATAAGTTGTAAAGGGGTGCTGTGCTTGTTTCATATCGTTACCGTTACCGGCTCGGGAGAACCGGGCCAAACCGGGAGGAACCCACCACTGCCAGTGCCATAGCCCTCTTACCTCAAGGATCTTATTCATCCTTCCCATCTGGATCATGAAATCCTCTGTGCAGGCAATGTCTGATGGGGAGTGTCCACCACCAACCACTTTCACTTTCTTGCTTTTCTGCCTGGCCAGAGCCAAGATCTGCAAAGATATTAATCATACATTTGCACAGTTAGGGTAGCAATAGCACTAGCACTTAGACTTATATACCACTTCATAGTGTTTTACAGCCCTTTCTAAGCATTTTACAGAGTCAGCACATTGCCCCTAACAATCTGGCTCCCTATTTTACCGACTTCGGATGGCTGGAAGGCTGAGTCAACCTTGAGACGGTCAGGATTGAACTCCTGGCAGTGGAATGCAGAGTTGGCCTGTAATACTGCATTCTAACCACTGAGTTACCATGGCTCTTATAAGCAAGCCAGTACTTTCTGTAGACCAGTGGTAGTCAACCTGGTCCCTACCGCCCGCTAGTGGGCGTTCCAGCTTTCATGGTGGGCGGTAGGGGTTTTGTCTCTACTTTATAAATCACCATTACTGTGGAACCGGTGGGCGGTTAGAAAATTTTACTACTAACAGAGATACAACAGTGGGCGGTAGGTATAAAAAGGTTGACTACCCCTTCTCTAGACCATATAAGAATTCCTATAAAATGCAGCTGGCATAATAGAAATAGAGAACAATAGGACATATTGTTATATAGAGAGAACAATGTGATATAGAGAATTTTTATTATTATTTATTTTTGTCAAGAATGAATTAGATAATATATATAAGTATAAGCATGAATTGAATACATAAAATTAATACAAATGAAGGGAACATTAGGACAGGGACGGTAGGCACGCTGATGCTCTTATGCACGCCCCTTACAGACCTCTTAGGAATGGGGTAAGGTCAACAGTAGAGTCTTAGGTTAAAATTTGGGGGATTTAGGGATGAAACCACAGACTCAGGTAGTGCATTTCAGGCATTGACCACTCTGTTGCTGAAGTCATATTTTCTGCAATTGAGTTTGAAGTGGTTCACTTTAAGTTTGTATCTATTATGTGCTCGTGTATTGTTGTGGTTGAAGCTGAAGTAGTCATTGACAGGTAGGACATTGTAGCAGATAATTTTATGAGCCACGCTTAGGTCATACCGAAGGTGGTGTAGTTCTAAGTTTTCTAAGCCTAGAATTTCAAGTCTGGTGGCATAAGGTATTTTGTTGCGAGCAGAGGAATGGAGGACTCTTCTTGTGAAATATTTCTTGACACGCTCAATTGTATTAATGTCCGATATGCAGTGCGGGTTCCAGACAGATGAGCCGTATTTGAGAATTGGTCTAGCAAATGTTTTGTGTGCTCTGGTTAGTAGTGTAATATTACTGGAGAAGAAGCTAAGCAAGATTAGATTTACAACTCTTAATGCCTTTTTGATGATGTTGTTACAGTGGGCTTTGGCACTTAGATCATTAGATATGAGTACTCCAAGGTCCTTGACAGAGTGAGGATCATCTACAAGGTCATGTCCACTTAGCTTGTATTTAGTGTTCTGATTCTTTTTGCCAATGTGTACGACTGAGCATTTGTTGGTTGATATTTGGAGTTGCCAATTGTTTGACCATTCCGACACAAAGTCAAGGTGTTTTTGAAGGGTAGCAGCATTGTCGGTGGTGTTAAATAGTTTTACATCATCAGTGAATAGTAGAGAACAAATAAAGAAGATAGAGAACAAGTAGAGAACAATCAGTCATAGAGAATATCAAAACAACAGAACACTTGGCTGGATGTTGCTTGCTTACCTCTCTGATTTCATCAACTGTTGTTGGCTGGAAATACATTTCTGGAGAGGAACCATAAGTTCTTGCCCAGTTCTGGAATCTGACTCCACCTTCACCATGTACCTAGTGCCCAAAAACACATAGTGGAAACCCATCCATTTGAGAATTCATTGCAGAAGTTTTCATGAAAACTGCCAGTTTTATCTGTTCCCTTTTGGGAAGATTTTTTAAAAAACATGGATCATAGTTTTACTTGTAGATTATTTTACTGGATCAACTCCAGTGGTGGGTTGCTACCAGTTCACCCTGAATCGGGAGAACCGATAGTGGTGGTGGTGGGAGACTCCGCCCACCAGCCCGGATGCTATTGAACATGTGCAGAAGCATCATGCATGCACGAGAGCGCACGCGCGCCCACGAGCAAACCAGTTGCGACGGGTTTTGAAACCCGCCCCTGATCAACTCCACTTAAAATGGTAAACTATATGCACAAAATGAGGGACAGTAAAATAATTCCAAGTTTCTAAAATATAACTCTTCCAACTAATACATCAAGTATTGTGACAGTCTACTTTAAAAAAAAAAATTACAAGACTTTGGAAACAGTTGAATGTAGTTCCCTGCATTATGAAAAAATGCTAGCTGGGGAATTCCGAGAGTTAAAGTCCACACATCTTAAAGCTGATGTGGTTGAGAAACATTGATCTAACTGACCTTAAAGATGGACCAAATTAGCCTCTGATGCTAATCTTAAAGCTTGGGCAAATTCATATGCTTGCACCATCTCCTGTTCCCAGACTATTTTGGCAGAAGGTCCAGTTGAAGCTGCAGGACTGTGATATCCTCAGCAGATTGGAATGTCTCACTGCCTACTGACTTTTTACAAAAGCCAAATTAATATTCTTAATAGGATAGAAGAGGAAAACAATCTTTTAAAATTGAGAGGAAGAACCATATTGATTTATTGAATTAATTATTTTTTAATTTAGTATTTAAATTCAATTAAATCAAATATAATTGCTGCTTTGGTCCTGCCTACTCTGGTTTTATTTTATTTTGGGGGGAGTCTCATTCACTTTCTGGAGGATGGGCCCTTGATCACTACTCAAATGTCATTTTCAGCTTTAAAAAATGACTTGAAAAACCAGAGCCAGAACTTCAGGGCAAAAAACCCTCTTAACAATCAGTTTAGGTGATTTTTCAAATACTATAAAATCATCACTTCTCCGCTATCAGTTCAGCGCCATCAAGATAATTTCAGATGAGGTTATCTTTCCTTGGGCTCCTCAACTCAACTCATTCATCATTCCAAGTGTATTTTCTCCCACCGTTAAAACAAATATTCTTACCATTATACTTGGCTTCTGTTGACCCTCAGAGGGAAGATTTGCAGAACGGAAAGTCCTCTATTAAAGATCTGTAAAAAAAAGAAAGGGGTGTGGGGAATTTTAAAAGCTGAACTTTTTAGATGTATACTGAACGGCAGAACTAGAAAGACAGGAGGCTCAGAAATTCAATCAAGACTGCTGGGTTGGGAGAAGCCAAATGATGGAATACTTCTCTGTGTCATAAGGACTTTTCTTCAGGAAAAAAAGGGGTTAATGAGTAACAACTGCAATGTTGGTTTGGGGGTTAAGAAATTTAGATTTGGGATGAAAGCTAAGCAGCTATCCTATTTAATTAACAGATAGCCCTGAGAGATTCTTTAAAAAGAATTGGGTTGAGTAATAAAGAAAGTGCTGGAGAAGACTCCTTCGAGTACTTTGGACTGCCAGGCGATCAAACCGGTCAGTCCTAGAAGAGATCAACCCTGACTGCTCTTTAGAAGGCCAGATCCTGAAGATGAAACTCAAATACTTTGGCCACCTGATGAGAAGGAAGGACTCACTGGAGAAGAGCCTAATGCTGGGAATGACTGAGGGCAAAAGAAGAAGGGGACGACAGAGAATGAGGTGGCTGGATGGAGTCACTAAAGAAGTTGGCATGAGCTTAAATGGACTCAGGGGATGGTAGAGGACAGGAAGACCTGGAGGAATGTTGTCCATGGGGTCGCAAAGGGTTGAACACAACTTCACGACAAACAACAACCACAACAACAAAGAAAGGAACATTTTATGATTAAAGATGTTTGGAATAGGTGTTTGGAGAAAAACTAAAAAAATCAAAGAACATTATATACACACATTTACATGCAGTTTTAGGATTATGCCTACTCATTGCCACTGGGTTTTGCTTCTAATTCTTTTATTTTCGTTAAGTCCTCCCTTATGTTATACATTTATATTTTATATGAATAATATTTTTAAATGGTTAAATGAAAATGCTTGATAACAAAAATACTATATAAAACATCTCAATAAATCAGAGATTGCCCGAATCAAATGAAAAAGCTTTTTTTATCCTGGATTATTCTTGAATGAAGTCTGTACCAGAGCATAAGACAATCTTTTCTTCCCCACCCAACTCTGTTATTACTAGTTTGCCTCTATCCCAAATCATTGTGTGCAAAGGCAAAAACATTTACCAATGAGGATTCAAGACATGCTTTGTTGATCAGTTCCAACCAAAGTCCATCAACTGAACAAGATGTTTCCAAAAATGGTCATTACTTATTTATTTATTTTCACATGAACAGCTGCCCTGTCCCTTCCTCAGTTTATATTTCTCTTGTTGGTTTCGTTCTGGTATTTTTCCCAGGCAAGACCTTCTGGAATCTTGACTCTGTCTTCTTTTATAGCTTAGCTAGAGTGTGCATAAACCATTCCATACAACTGCCATTAAAGTACCATATTTTTCGGAGTATAAGATGCACCAGAGTATAAAATGCACCTACCTTTTTTGGTGAGGAAAAGAAGAAAAAAAACTCTCCCTCTGCCTCTGAGCAATTTTGCCTCTTGCAGCAAACAGCAAACACCTGCTTTACTATCATTTTCATTTTTGCTTTACTTTTCATTTTGTAACTGCTGTGAGGCAGATGCCAAAGGGTGTGGGCCAGTGGGTGGGTGGTGATACATTTGGTATATAAGACACACCTAAATTTTCACCCCCTTTTAGGAGGGAAAAAGGTGTGTCTTATATTCCGAAAAATACGATAAGTGAATAAACACCATCTTGCTTTTCTCTTTGTATGGCATTCAATAAGAGCATAGAACAGGGGTGTCAAACTCAATTTCATTGAGAGCCACATCAGGGTTGTGTTTGACCTTGAGAGGGGGGCGGGTTGGGGGTGCCTATGGTGGCCTGAGTGCTCTACCAGTGAAAACAGTTTCCCAAGCTCCATTTTCACCTGCAACAGCCTCTTGCAAGCTTCTGCCAGTGAAAACAGAGCTCAGGAGGGCTGCCCCGAGGTCTCGCGAGCTCTGTTTTTGCTGGCAGAGGCATTGTGGGCCAGTCCTTTGCTGTTTCCAGAGCGACCCGGTAGGCCAGATCTAAGCACCCCAAGGGCCAGATCCAGTCCCTGAGTTTGACACTCCTGGCTTAGAACATTTGTGTCCTTTTTAGAGGCCTTTCTGCTGATCATTGTATACCACCTTACTCTCCGCATGTAAAAACAGCTATGAATTTCCTAACCAAATCTTATCTTCCAACTATGGTGGACAACAACCGGCAAACAAAGAGTCGTCAAAGAACAGTTTCTAGACACAATTATTTGTTGTCAGGATAAATTTTAGATATGGAAAGAGAACAATAATCTGTTGATTCCTGGTTAGAAAAGCAGCAAGATTTGAAAACCTGTTCCTTACTCTCTTTCAGCATCCTATTCAATTTGGTCTTTAGTTTAACAAGCATAATATAAATGTTGAACTCTTAAGCAGAAAAAGCCACAATTAAGCTGGCTGGTGGAGAAAGTTCAGGGCGTATTTCATTTGGATGTATTGAATACATACTGTATTGAATTATTATTATTATTATAATGGTCAGCCAGCTGTTTCAACTGGAGTTTGCATTTTAAAGTAAACGTAAAGTTTCCCCTCACATATATGTGCTAGTCATTCCCGACTCTAGGGGGTGGTGCTCATCTCCATTTCAAAGCCAAAGAGCCGAAGACGTCTCCGTGGTCATGTGGCCGGCATGACTAAATGTGAAAGGCACATGGAACGCTGTTACCCTATTTTTCTACTTGCATTTTTTACATTATTTCGAACTACTAGGTTGGCAGAAGCTGGGACGAGTAATGGGAGCTCAGCCTGTTATGCAGCACTAGGGATTCGAACCACTGAACTACCAATCTTTCGATCGAGAAGCTTAGCGTTTTAACCACTGAGCCACCATGTCCCTTTGCATTTTAGGTTATCCTAAACATAGCTTCATCATTCCTGCAGTAGGCTCAGACTCTTTCTGAACCAAAAACTTCCTCACAATTATTATCTTTTCTTACTACGTGATGAACCATATAAACATCTTTTCAGACATCCTTAAAGTTTTGTTGCTCAACAGCGTGCTAGTTTCGCCACAAAAATCTCTCTTTTGAGTCACGTGCCAAAGTATTCACATTCCCCTTGGTTGATTTTTTGCTGGCAATGTGAGCAAATTAAGTGACTCACTTAGGGCAAGGTGCAATGAAAAGAAAAGTTTACTCTATTTTTCATGGTAACTGGATCATTGGTTAGCTCATGCAGCCCTGGAATGAGAATTTACTTTGAGAAATTAAAGACAGAAAAATAGCATTGATAGATCAGGCAAAAATTCTGCTTTGCTTAACCTCCCGTTTCCCTGTTTGGTCAGTCAGGTGATTTCATGGGGGTGATGCTCTTACATAGCCCCTTTACATATGAAAGAAGCTTGAACTGGAGAAGTTAAATTAGACCTGTCCTTTGGGTCATTCTGGAGTTTCCACATTGCAAAACCAGATCTGATCATGCATAGTACTAAGACCCAATCTTACACCAATACTGTTTGCCTTTTGATCACCTCTCTTAAAATAGGACAAATTCCAGAATGGAAGTGATATTTTACCTTCCCTGGGCTTCTAACAAGCTCTCTGTCCTATGTATAATTTCAGTATGCAAAAGTTGTTCCTACATTCTTGCATCGTGGCTGGCCAGTATTCCTCAGAGTACCATATTGCCTACAGTAATCCCAAGCGTGAGATCTTGCCTTTTCCTTTAGCATCACACTTCAATGTATTTCTTAGATCGTCAGATTTCATACATCCATACACCTTTTTTAAAATTGATTTATAAGGATGTTCCGTGTATAGAGGGAGCTTGTTCAAAAATGTGCTTTAAAAACGATCTTCCTGTCGTCATATTTTCCTTCCTCTTCCTTCTTGCACTATAGCAGCGGTCTGCAACCTTAAACACTCAAAGAGCCATTTGGACCCATTTCCCACAGAAAACACTGGAAGCCACAGAACCTGGGTGGGTGTGGCCAACTCAATGTCATTCCCACCAGTCACATGACCCCCCCCCCTCCCCAGCCATGCCTACCCAGGTTTTGTGGCTCCCAGTGTTTTCTGTGAGAAATAGGTCTCTCTCTCTCCCTCCCTCCCTCTCTCTCTCTCTCTCTCTCCCTCCCTCCCTCCCTCCCATTTCTGTTTTTCTCTCCTTTTCTCTCTCTCATCTCTCTCTCTCTTTCTTTCTCTTTCCCCCTTCTCTCTCTCGTTTCTCTTTTTCCTCTCCCTCCATTTTCTCATTTCTCTCTCTTCTCTCTTTCTTTCTCTCTCCTTTTCTCTCTCTCATATCTTTCTCTCTCTCATTTCTCTCTGTTATTTTGCTGCCCAGAGGACACTTTTCAATAAACGACAGCGGTGGCACCGTTCAGCTGGAGGAGTAAAGAAGCTCAGGGCAGTGGGAAAGGGGGGCTGGCTCCACCGAACCTCACACGCCCACCCCAGGGATCAGGGTCGGAGAAAGTTGGAGCGCCCTCTCCAAAGATGCTCACCCATCAGCCAGTCAAGCTGCCTGCTCTGCGCGCCTTTGGTGCGCTTTGGCCAAGCCTGGCTGCTCGCTTGAGGTATCCCCGCTCGTATGTGCCCTCCCAGTCCCGCAACAGCCAGCCAGAGGGATCGCGTGAGGAGAAGGAGGAGGAGGGTGATCTTTGGAGAAGCCGCCGCTATGGCTCGTGCTCACACCTCAGCTGTGGGCCTGTCCCCCTTTCCGTTGTACCCTCCTCCTGGATCCCATTTCTACCCTGCCAGTCCTCGTGTTAGCAAGTTTGGCATTGGCCATGGCCGGGTTGGGCCCGTGTCTCAGGCCGAAGAGCAGGTAGTGCGACTTGGTGAGCAGGGAGCCAGCCACAGGAGAGGGGTCAAAGAGCCACATGCGGCTCTGGAGCTGTGGGTTGCCGACACCCATACTATAGCCATTAGCAAGATGGGAGGAATTGCTTTGAAATATTACATGCAATCCTTATGCTGATACAACAGGGAAACAAGATACAAACCAGAAATGATTTCTGTTTTTTTTTTTTTTGTAGCAACTGAGTCTTCTTTCCCTAGTGATTCTTTTGACATCCAGATGCTGAATAATAGAGTTTTTTTTAAGAAAACACACCTCTTGTCCCATCCCTCTTTTTCAATTCCAGACAAAAGGTTAAAGTTCGACTGGAACAATGACCCTGTTAACCACAGAATGGTTAATAAGAACAGTGTATCAGCAAGTTAGCTATTACCTGGTTCAGAGTCCCATTAACTCTAGAGGCCCTTGGGCACAGCTGAACACATGGAATTCCCTTGGTGGGATGGGGTGTCTGCTACTCATCAACAAAATTGAGGACGCTTCAGAAAACTGAAGGCTGATGAAATTACAGTCCAGATTGCATAAAACAGTGTTTCTCAACCTTGGTAGCTTGAAGATGGGTGAACTTCAACTCCCAGAATCCCCCAGCCAGCAGCGCTGGCTGGGGGCTTCTGGGAGTTGAAGTCCACCCATCTTCAAGCTTCCAAGGTTGAGAAACACTGGCATAAAACATTTGGACAGGGCATCCTCTACCTTTGTAGAGCTCACTATGTGTGGTGCCTTACAGAGCTTCTTCTCAAGAGGCCTAAAATCTGCAATAGGCAATCAAAAGGCAATATGGATAATGAGAGTCAATTCAACTCAACTCCACTCCACTCCACTCCACTCCACTCCACTCCACTCCACTCCACTCCACTCCACTCAACTCAACTCAACTGTTTATTACAGTCATAAACCAGAGACCAGAACAAATAAAAACACTCAGTAAACATACAATTAAAAATTCCAGTATAAAATAATAAATAACAACTAAAAACTGATGATAAAATCCAGGCTGTCAATTATACATGGTCTATCTATACTAAAATTACAATCCATAAACTGTGGGACCCGTTGTCAGTTTAATACTAAAAGGGAAAGGAATAAGCAGTGCAAAGGGCTTGCCACATTTGTTACATAACATAACTATGGTGGATTAGACACATGTTTCCGACGAATCCCCAGTACTGCTGCTCAGAATCTAGCCACCTGCGCCGTAGTTGTGGATGGTTCATCTTTAATGAGAGTCATTTTTGAACAGAAAAGCATGCATTTACTTAACATTTTTTAAAAAAAGGTTTAAAGATTTCCCTTGTCTAGTCATGAGTGACTCAAGGGGGCTCATCTCCGATTCTCAGCAGAGGGAACCTGCGTTGTTTGAGAGACATTAGTGTCATCATGTAGCCAGCGTGAAAATATGAAAAGCAGTAAGCTTCCCACTGGAATGGTACTTATTTATCTACTGGGATTTGCACGCTTTTGAACTTCTAGATTGCCAACGTAACATATTTTACTGAGGAGAATTAATATTCCCAAAAATCACTGTGTTGGAAGGGATAATTAGGCCAGTGTTTCTTTAATTTTTCAAGAATGAGCAACCTATGGCTATTCTTTTTTCAGAAGAAGAAAGCTACAAGGCTATTAGGTTACGGCAGAAGCATATGATGCCAACTTTCTGTTTTCTACCTGCATCTCTACTTCCATCTGCTGGCCAAAGGGAATGCCAACTCTCTTAACCCACTGGAACCACAACATAGTTTCAACCCCGCACTTTGCAAAGCCTTGAGCAGCTGTAGAAGACATATCCAGTGCAGGAAAATGGCTGGATACATTACTGAGCCTTTTCCCCACTTCAGTCTGAAGGCTTGATTATAGCAATATCACTTAGACTTATATACTGCTTCACAGCAGTGGTAGGTTACAAATTTTTTTACTACCGGTTCTGTGGGTGTGGCCTGGTGGGCATGGCATGGCTTGTTGGGCATGGCAGGGGAAAGTTACTGTAAAATCTCCATTCCCTCCCCAATCCAGGGGAAGGTTACTGCAAAATCCCCATTTCCTCCAGATCAGCTGGGATTTGGGAGGCAGAGAATAGATGGGGATGGGGCCAATCAGAATTTTTACTACTGGTTCTTTGAACTACTCAAAATTTCCACTACCGGTTCTCCAGAACTGGTCAGAACCTGCTGAAACCCACCTCTGCTTCACAGTGCCTTACAGCCCTCTTTATATGGTTTATAGAGTCAGCATATTGCCCCCAATAATCTGGGTCCTCATTTTAATGAGCTCGGAAGGATGGAAGACTAAGTGAACCTTGAGCTGGTCAAGATCAAATTGCTGACAGTGGGCACAGTTAGCCTGCAATACTGCTTTCAAACCACTGTGCCAGCATGGCGTATAGTGGACAAATCTTCTTCCCACACAGGCCATATAGCAAGAGTCAGGGCAATAGGTTGAATTGCAGGAGATTTCCACAGCTGTCTGTGTGTAATAGTGACTAAACTTCCAAGGTGAAGGTATTTACAAACACTTAGGACACACAGTATTTGCATGCTTTTTATATAATACTAGTTTTGCAGCATCTAAGAGATACTGATTCAGACCATTTATCCCAACCTTCTGTTCAGTGTAGAATCCAAATCAAAGCATCCTTGACAAATATCTATCCATGTTCTGCTTGAAGTCATCCAAAGAGATCTAATTAGAGAATTTGATGTTGGTTTTATAGTAGTTCTGGAAGAAAGGCTTTCTATGGCTCTATATTTATGTCAATATCGAGTGTTTTGCTTCTCAAAGTCAGCCATGGGGAACATCAGCAGAAGATTAAGATTGCCCAGATAGCTGTTCAGTGTGCTCACTGTGAGATTACAGGATGATCTAGCTTCCCAGATCAAGGGTGAGCAAGCAACTCACATTTTCTAGGGACATGCATTGTCATCAACCCTATTTGAAGCCCTCCAAGCTTATCCTGAATGGGCCAGACATAACTGACATCTTTACCTCAGCTGATCTATTGTTCCCACTGTTGATATCTTTTAAGGGACAAAAGAGACACCCCAAACCTTAAATCCATCTCCAAATTTCTTCCCACAAAAGGAAGATTTTAGAATTTTAGAAATAGATATTTTATTATGCTGCGAACCTAGGGACATGGGAAGAAAACATTACACATGCAGAAAAACCTTTAACAGCAAAATACACTGCTCAAAAAAATAAAGGGAACACAAGCAGAAGACATCCGAGATCTGAATGAATGAAATAGCCTTATTAAATATTTTGTTCATTACATACAGTAGTTTTGGGTTCCCTTTAGTTGTTTGAGCAGTGTATAAACTACTGTATGTAAAGAACAAAGTATTTAATAAGGCTATTTCATTCATTCAGATCTCGGATGTCTTCTGCTTGTGTTCCCTTTATTTTTTTGAGCAGTGTATATTAAGAAACTGTAATAATTAGAGTTAAGAAACCAGGCAGAGCATCAAGAGGAAAAAAAAATACATGAGCTCTCCAAAACCCCACTAAAAGTTTTTTTTTCTTTTTTCCCCTCTGCATTTGGAAGTGAGTTTTTGAAAGGTTCTCTTTTTTTTTTTACAATATTATCCCTACTTTAGGTCTCAAACTTTAGGTTTCATATATTCCTATTTGAAAATAATGGGAAAATGCTGTGAATTTTCAACAGTCATCATCTAATTGAACTATTTGGAGAGATGGAGGAAAGAGAAAAGAGAGAGAAAAATATGCTTCTTAGTGTCTGTTCCACATGGTTGCAGGCTCTACTTGTTTTTGCACTCTGCTCTCCTAGTTGTTACAGAAAAGCTTATCTGTTCATGGTATGGTGTATATGTGTGTGTGAAATTTATTACCTGGCTTGTCACGGAGCCTGAAGCTGAGTTATACCTATATTTCCCTCCTGCCCTTGGGCAAACAAGTTACCTACAGCCTCTGCTAAACCATAAATCAAGGTTTGTAAATTCACATAGCACATTAGACTTAAACCAAATGGATCTCATTTTGAGTTATGGCTTCATGCAAATAAGATCAGTTTGTGTCATTTGCATGTACTGTACATCAATATTTGCTTTGTGTACAAGAGGATAGAGAACAGTACAGACTCACCGATACGTCTAAGGAAAAGGTGAATTACTTAAACCTGAGAGATGTTAAAACTGCAATTAATGCCACTCTTTCTTTATAGCCTTGCAAGCTAATTTCCTGCTAACTCCAACTGGACAATGCCACCACCCTCTTTTCACTTTGTTAATTGCAAAGATGTTTTTGCTGTCACTCTCTCCAACCTAACCTCTGAGTTGGAGCGGTATCATCTGAGCTAGAGATCCCATTGGAAAGAACCTGAGAGACAGCCTCGGTTTTCAGGATCCTGTTTTCATTCATTCCCATCGAGGAAACGTCCGTCTTCATGTTTTAGCCACCTGCAATCAATCTAACTCTGAACAGTTAGCAGCTTCCATGATGATATGGTATCCATTGAAGAAGGACAGCAGGGAAAACACTATTACTGGATAAGACAGGAATGGCCAAATGGCATACAATATATAATGCACATAATACATACAAATGCAAATCTGTACAATAAAGTATGGACATTTGTGACTGTGGGGCTATAATTATAAATGATGAAGGGTGAGTGTACAGGAACATCTGGTGAGGGGAATGCGGCTATGGCTTGGAATATATATGCTAATTAAAGGCATGACACTGAATCAATGCAAAATGGACCAATTTGCATACACAGGAAGAGCCTGCTGCTACTAAATATTCACAGATCATTTAATGCCTAGATTTCAGATCTAACTCTTGCTGAAGTACAATAAGCATAAACTAGAGGGGCATCAGGAAAAAAAAATCTTTCTCTAACCCAAACAAACATGAGGACGTTTACGGTCCATCAACCAAATCTTTATTATGGTCAAAAACTAGCATAAGGAGGGTTGGAT
Organism: Ptyas mucosa; assembly: GCA_012654045.1. Lineage (NCBI taxonomy): Eukaryota > Metazoa > Chordata > Lepidosauria > Squamata > Colubridae > Ptyas > Ptyas mucosa. The sequence continues at coordinate 2,467,966 of WNWU01000013.1, forward strand.
TTCTAAAGATCAGAGAGTAGTGTTTGCCTTTGTTGGCCCTACAGGAGGCAAAGAGATTTCTATGGATGGTCTTGGATGAATGGAGATTTCCTTGGATTTTGTTGGATTCTCAACAAATTTCCCCTTTGGTTGAGCAGCTCACACTACTGAACTCCTACAACCCAACTTCTAAGGCAGAGGTCTTCAAACTTGGCAGCTTTAAGACCTGTGGACTTCAACTCCCAGAATTCTCCAGCCACAAGTCCACAAGTCTTAAAGCTGTCAAGTTTGAAGACCTCTGTTCTAAGGCCTCTGTTCAAAGCTTTAGTTGAGATCCACTGTTGTTAGCCTTGGGAGATTTATGAACCTTTTATTATTCCTTTTCATAATGGAGCTGAATTGATTGTTAAGAGGTAGACAGATTTTTCTCTCCACCCCTCCAAAATATATATTTGATTATCTGGTTTCTTGTGAGAATCCATTCTGCTGGGAAAGAAATCTCAATAATATACATCCATAGACAAATTGTATGGATCTATGCCTGATACTTCTACTTTTAATCTTTCCTTGTCTTTTGTTTCTAGTTCTAAGGACTGTCAGCAAATATTTGAGAAGGCATGCAGGGCATTGCATACTCTCCAAAGATAAATGTGTATATTTTACTATTCTTACCTATTCCTGATCAGTCCTCCAAGCTGAATATCCAATCAATATTCTCCATTCTTGGATCCCCTAAATCAGGGGTGTCAAACTGGTGGCCCACGGGCCAGATGCGTCATGTGCAGGCCACGCCGACCCCAGCTCTGCACAGGGGGAAAATGTTGTGAAATGTCACATGATGGGAACATGACATGGCAAGTTTGACACCCATGCCCTAAATTTCCTTGAATCCTGTTGGCATGTAACTTTTAGTTTAGTGCCAGAATACATTCTTTGCATTGCAGACTGAAATTTCATGTTTTGGTTCTGGTCTGGCAAACCCAGACCTTGGTTAATGTGAGTTTAATAAGTCCACATGAATCCAGAAAAGCAGCAGGAGGAGGAGTCCTACAAAGCTCATGATGACCCAGTTTTGGAAGGATCATCACAAAACCATTTAAAACCTGGGCCGGAGTGAGAAACATTTTTGTACAATCGAAGGAGAATGTTGGGATCACCAGGAAATTTGACTGCTGATACAGATTGTAAATAAGGAAAAAGCTTTTGTAAAGATCTCACAACTTTTTCCAAGTGTAAAAGCATTCTGCTAAACACAAAGCATCTGTGGACTTTTCTGGGTCATCCATGGCAGGGGTGAAATCCAGCAGGTTCTGACAGGTTCTGGAGAACCGGTAGCAGAAATTTTGAGTAGTTCGGAGAACTGGCAAATACCACCTCTGGCTGGTCCCAGAGTGGGGTGGGAATGGAGATTTTGCAATATCCTTCCCCTGGAATGGAGTGGAAATGCAGATTTTGCAGTATCCTTCCCCTGCCACACCCACCAAGCCACGCCCGCAGAACCAGTAATAAAAAAAATTGAATTTCACCACTGATCCATGGCCATTTTTGAGGGAGAGATATGAAATCTAAAAAGTCACATGTTCAATATTGTATCAGGTAGGAAATTGGATTATGGCTTAGTTTCCTGTGATTTGGATTTTCTTAGCAATAGGCAGCCCTGTTTTATTAAATCCATTCATTTGGATCCTATTACTGAAAACTAAGGGGACAAAAGTCACTGCAAAAACTGCAAGGAATCTTTATTTTTCTGCAGTAACGGAGCATTTGAACTAATACCAAAGGCATTGGCAACTTTCCAAGCTAATTAAGGACTGTTGCAATTGGTCAGATAAGAGACAGTGCAAAAGGGCATCATCGCCCAGAAAGTTCATGGCCCTGAATTTATGAGCTGGTCAAAACAGCAAAATCCATGATTTCAAGATATTTCCATTGGAACAATGTTACAGCATCAAGGCTGTGTTTCCTGCTCAGAAATCACCTCTCACTTGCAACTTGTCTCTAACAACGCAATACTTCTTTTATTTCTCTTGCACCCTATATCTCCATGGGCAGACAAATAAAGAACCGAGATAAGTAATCTTGAAGATAAAAACAATCAAGCTGCTACAGAACAAGGTCAGGAAATCCTACAAGTCATACATTGTAGAGTTTCTCCTTTGCTTCTGATTCAAGTCAAGGCAACAGCCTTCATACCAAGGAAGGGCACCCCATCTGAAGTTAAGACTAATTGAATGTGCTCAAGTCCATTGTCTGCAGTTTATTTGTTTTTCCTATTATTCTTAACAACATGAGCAGATACACATCTACTGAGTAGCCACAGATTAAGCTATTTGATTCATAGTATTTTAAAATCTATCTTTGGCATTTAGGTCACATTTTTTTTCCTGAGACCTTAGTGTCATGGGTTCTTGGGCTCCCCCCTCATTTTATCACAACAAAAACTGCCTTGTGATGTTAATTGGACTGAAAAAGAAAATTATCAAAATCCAAAATAATCCAGTTAGCCATAATGATATATAGGGACTTTCCTGATCCAAGTTCAATCATTTAACCACTTCACTGGCTTTTCTTTACTGAATTTATGAAGAGTCTAAAAAGGTCATTTCAATAATTAAATGTCCAGACTGGAGTTTTTTTAGGGGTTAAAACTTTGACTCCAGTGATTAATCCAAGTAAATTGAAATTCAGTAGCAATTCCACTGAGAATCAGTTTAAATGATTGCCACTGTATTATAGTCTTAGAATTCATGGAAAAATATCTACTTTGAAATACTTCCAGGAAAAAATACTCACTTTTCTCATTCTATTACTTGTGACCCTTTAGTTGGTAACATCTGGGACTAATCTTGACTTCCTAAATAGTGTAGAATATATTTAGATCACTTTCAAGATCTATATTCTTCTAAAGCAATCTATAAAATAAAACATGAATAACACATTACCCAAATAATAAAAACTACTTCAGTGCCATCAATACTCAAAACTGAAAGTTTATAGAACACTGAGCCTTTCAGCAAGATTAGCAAAATAGTGCCTGTAGGGATTTTTTTGGGTAGGATTTATATCCTATCCTTCTTCACAAAGCTCAGGGTTGCATTTATACAGTAGGTCTCCCTCTTTCCATTCTCTCTCCAAAGCAACTCTGTAAAGTAGGATGGGTTGAAAAATAATAGTAGGCCAATAGGCGGATTTCATGAGTAAGGTTCTGTTAGTTTACTTATTAACACAACAGATGTTAATAATTGGGTGTTAGAGCAAATGAAAATGACAGGCAGTGTGTTATAGCACTGGGGTGTTTGGGAATTGAGAGAAGTTTTATGCATGGCTCTTGCTGGTTAGCAAAGTTCATAGCAAGCAAACATTCCTGCCTTGGTTTATAGCTTTGGATGCTTTGTTTCTCCTTTAAACAATAAACTAAATGGAAGAATGACTAAATGGGCAAATGAAACTGTTTATTTCTGCATGTAAGGTTCAGCGCCACTATCAATCTTTCATTATGTTATAAGCTGTCACTTGATTTCCACCTCCGTGCTGGCAGAATTAACTGCCGGCTGAATGTTGCCAGCTGTTTCTAGCAATCACAGCATATTTAATCAGGCAGTTTGGTGGGAAGCAAAGAGATCAAGGATCCTGAATTGAGTCTTGCTGACCTTCAAGATAATGTAGGAAAATAGATAGCTCAAAGGGCATAAAACGATGCCTGATACCAAGAAATGGCACATAAAGACAGCTATCTTTTTTATGTTCATTTGGCAAGAATGAGCCATGTAGTTCCCAGAAAACAGGAATACTTGCAAAAGGACAGTGTTTCTCTCATTTTCCCTTGTTGAAACCAAATGTATAGTTTTGAGTAGCAAAGAGGGAAAGGATATTAATCAATTAATGGTGCCAAAATTGTTTATAATGCTTTAAGATCAGAACCCACACAGCTAAAAATAATTTCTTCCCTTTTGTAACTGGAGAACAGCCTCAATTGAAAATTTATTTTGTGTTCATTCCTGATATCTCTAGCCTTTCCTTGGAGCTTCTTCATCTCCATTCTGGGTGAAACTCATAATTTTGTTCTTGGAGAAGAGAAAAAGATTCATCCCTGAATGGTACAGAGCCTATGTTGCATGCAGAAGAGCCCAAAAGAGCCCAGGATTAGGTTCTCAGCACCTTTACTCACTCTGGCATTGAGAGAGTCTCTAGTCTCATTTTAGAAGGATTATGTAAAAGTAAAAAAATGAGGCTTGATGTTACTATCTTATTTTACTGAGTAAAGGTAACTGGAAGTCAATGCCTTTTCCCCCCCCTTTTTTTCCTGCACTTTTCCCCTTCCCTTCTCATCCCTTCCCTATTCCTATTTTTGTATTTTTGTATTTTATACTACAAACTATTAAAAAAGAAAAACAGAAAAGCTTATGGACCTTATGGGGATTTCAATCAATATTTAAGTGTTAAGTGTTGTACCTTATGATTCTTGATGAATGTATGCACCAAGACAAATTCCTTGTGTGTCCAATCACACTTGGCCAATAAAGAATTCTACTCTATTCTATTTGTGATTTCAATGCCAAAGTTCAAAGACGGTTGTTGGAATTAATGAATTTTTCTTTAAAAAACAAACAAACCCAACCAAGCACATGCACCAATCATGGTTTCAGCTTTTCACTGGATGCTTCCTTTCTTTCCAGAAACTCCAGAGGGAATCTAGTATCTTCCCGTGTTGTGCCAAACCTGACAGCAATTATTCTTTTCTTCCAATCCTCTTTGCTGAATGTTCTTTTCTTGTAAAACAGATGGAACATACACAAGGGCAGGGGCATTAGCTTCAAATGTGATTGAAAAGCAAAATCAAGGCTGTTTCCAAGTTTCCAATATGTTGCCTTGGTGCTAAGGTTAGCTTTTATGGGATCCTGGCTGCCAGCCAGTCAAAACAGGTGCTTCCACATTCTAATTTGAAAGCTCCAATGATTCGCTGCAGGTTGAGGGCACATTCCATGCTCGTCTTTCTTTGCTGTCTTGTTGTACATGGACAAGATCACGTTAAAGCTGCTGCTTGAACACTCGGTGGGCCAGCAGCATCCAAGGTGAACAGAAATGCAACGGAAGCAGAGAAGTGGTCCAGCAGCTTCCCTAATGATGTAAAATGGGACTGCAATTGTATGAATTGACCTTGTAAGTATGAAAATAACATACAAGTGGCTTACCGTGCCACTTAAGAAAATGGTATGGGGAAGACAGCACATATTGTGCTGAGTGGCGTAGCAGGCTAATGCCTCCTATTAAGGCATTTAACATCCAGCTGTCTGCAATTACTGCGAGTTCTAATCTCACCAGGCTCAAGGTTGACTCAGCCTTCCATCCTTTCTAAGGTGGGTAAAATGAGGACCCGGTTTGTGGGGGCAATAAGCTGACTTTGTATAAATATACAAAGTATGAAGGCTATTGCTTAACACATTGTAAGCCGCCCTGAGTCTCCGGAGAAGGGCGGCATATATATATATATATATATATATATATATATATATATATATATATATATATTTCACTACTTCAGCTTCAACCACAACAATACACGAGCACACAATAGATACAAACTTAAAGTGAACTGCTCCAAACTCGATTGCAGAAAATATGACTTCAGCAACAGAGTGGTCAATGCCTGGAATGCACTACCTGACTCTGTGGTTTTTATCCCAAAACCCCAAAATTTTAACCTTAGACTGGCTACTGTTGACCTCACCCCATTCCTAAGAGGTCTGTAAGGGGCTTGCATAAGAGCACCAGTGTGCCTACCGTCCCTGTCCTAATGTTCCCTTTAATTGTATTCATTTTATGTATTCAATTCATGCTTATACTTATATATACTATCAAATACGTACTTGACTAAATAAATAAATAAATAAATATTTAAATTGTTACAGTATAAGTGCCTATGCCTTGCACAACGGTTACCCTTTCTGCAAAGATAGTTTTCCACTCTTAGGCAGCTTTGTCACTGGGAACATACAACCATGAATGTTCCTTATAAGGTCTCAGAGTTTAAAAGTGTAAGCAAAGTAACACAGCTTTGGGTACCTAAATCAAAACAGGGGAAAATTATCAATTGTCTGCTCGCAAGAACATCTTTGCAGAGAAGTTTAAAAAATGAGGGGTCCTTGGTTTTAGGCCCAGTGCTCTTCAACATCTTCATCAATGACTTGGACAAGGGGATAGATGGGGAACTCATCAAATTTGCAAATGATACCAAGCTGGCAGGAATAGCCAACACTCCAGAAGATAGGCTCAAGATACAGAAGGATGTTGACAGACTTGAACATTGGGTGCTATCTAACAAAATGAAATTCAACAGTGAAAAAAGCAAGGTTCTACATTTAGGGAAGAAAAACAAAATGCACAGGTACTGTATATGTGGTACCTTGCTCAATAGTAGTAATTGTGAGAGGGATCTTGGAGTCCTAGTGGATGACCATTTAGATATGAGCCAGCAGTGTGCAGCAGCTGCCAAAAAAGCCAACACAGTTCTAGGCTGCATAAACAGAGAGATAGAATCAAGATCATGTGAAGTGTTAATTCCACTTTATAATGCCTTGGTAAAACCACACTTGGAATACTATATTCAGTTTTGGTCACCACGATGTAAAAAAGATGTTGAGGCTCTAGAAAGAGTGCAGAGAAGAGCAACAAAGATGATTAGGGGACTGGAGACTAAAACACATGAAGAACGGTTACAGGAACTGGGTATGTCTAGTTTAATGAAGAGAAGGACTAGGGGTGACATGATAGCAGTATTTCAATATCTCGGGGGTTGCCACAAAGAAGTGGGAGTCAAACTAGTCTTCAAAGCACCTCAGGGCAGGACAAGAAGCAATGGGTGGAAACTAATCAAGGAGAGTAGCAATTTAGAACTGAGAAATTTCCTGACAGAACAATTAATAAGTGGAACAACTCGCCTGCAGAAGTTGTGAATGCTCCAACACTGGAAATTTTTAAGATGTTGGATAACCATTTGTCTGAAGTGGTATAGGGTTTCCTGCCTGGGCAGGGGGTTGGACTAGAAGACCTCCAAGATCCCTTCCAACTCTGTTATTCTATTCTATTCTATTCTATTCTATTCTATTCTATTCTATTCTATTCTATTCTATTCTATTCTATTCTATTCTAATTTCTATTCTATTCTATTCTATTCTATCTACAAATATTCTCCTTTATTGAAGTTAAATAAGTCAAGATGATGGCTGTGCCAACGTGATTGAATTTCTGCAAATAGTTCAGTAGCACAGATGTGGCTGCCATTTTGACATTTAACTGCAGTTGTAAATGCCTTTGCTTGCCAGGTTTTTTGGTCCAGCTCACAAGAGTATCTTCAGCTATGACCCTTCTGTTGTTACTAGCCCTTTCTTTTATGCTATAGGAGGCTAATGTAGGAAGCTTTCAGAGAAAGGCTCACAGAGTTGATTTGATTAGCTGGGCAGAGCAGGATACTCTCACTTGGCTGCCCAATCTTCTTCCTTGCCTAGGAGGCTTCAGCAAACATGAGACTTCTGCAAAGAACGGGAATGTCCAATATACAAAAAAATGGGGAAAGGCTTAAGTCGTACTGATTCTGGACCTTGATTTGAATATTTCTCCTAATCTAAATATGCAGGCATTTTTTATCCTGAACTTTTGCTTACGGGAGAGATGAAATCCATATCCAAATCTTTCACTTGTCGCCCAATGGTTTCATTTCCCCCAGAATTCATTCACGATTTATTATTCTCTGGCTGGCTTAAACTCTACGCAGAGTACAGCTTTCCAGATACATCACAAGAAGCACTTTTATAACCAATTCACTGCAAAAGACACATTTATGGATTTTTAAAAATGTTTTAATCATACACAGAGGCACTTGCCTACCAATGGACCATACAGTGCTTGAAATTATAGTCTTGGGGTCAATGGTCATTTATCAGATTTAGAGGGAAGAAAATGGGCTCAAGAATCTCCTTAGGCATGGGAGGGAGAGGTTCCAGGAGTTCCAGGGGAGGGGCGGGGGAAGAAGCTGAGTAATAGGAATGAGAAACCTGAAGCCAGGGTGATGAAAGAGGCTTCAAGCATTGCAAGATGTGGCTTCAGACCCACATTGAGAGTGTTTGAATCCCCATCGATCAGTGCTGGATATTTTTTATTTGTACAGATCTTGGTTTCTGTTTAGTTTAACCTTACTAGACATCTAGGGCTTTGTAACACTGGTGCTTGGAATTCTCTTCCTATATTAATATAGGAATTCTCTTCCTATATTGCCTAAATCCATTTCAGGTAAGATCAGAAGCTTTCCACTATGTGATAGAGGTGTTTGTGGATCTTTTCCTGATTCTCATTGGAACAGAGGAAGTTAGTGTTTGTACCACTACAGAAATGAAATACATTTATTTCAATAACAAATATATTGTTATTGAAATACAGTTCTGGGAATCTCTTAGTATAGATCCGAGTACCTGGACTTTCTGGAAATTGCAGTTTAGCAATGCTTGGAGGGTCACAGATCACCCGTCTCTGAAATAGAGAATTCATTACTTTACAAGTAGAAGCAGTGGTGGGTTGTCCCCGGTTTGGACCGGTTCGCAAGAAGCGGTAGTAAAACCAGCGGGAGGCTCCGCCCACTGACCCAGACGTCATCATAGGTGATCTGCGCATGCGGGCACGATATGAACCGGTAGTAAAGGTAAGTAGAATCCACCTCTGAGTATAAGTACTGACAGTTCAGTGACCTTATGGCAGAATAATTGAGAGTATATCCATTTATTAAAGCTCGACTTGGGCTTAATCTGGGCTTTTTTTTGATGTTTTGCTTAATACTGCAAATATAATAAAAGATTATATATGAGAGTGACCTACTCTTTCCTTTTTCCCATGATTGTATGTAAAATCTTCATACTTTCCCCCTGACCATGAAAAGCCAGATTTTCTCCACTTTTGCATCTCATTCCACATTCCTTTTTCCTCCTGGCTTCACCTGATTCCTCAGATATGGTGCTTAAGTTCCTTCAACCAATATATATATATATTCCTCTCAAACTGTTGAAGAAGAAAAAAAGGATCTGGGTTTGACTTATTTTTTCCCATTTGGGGGAAGATAAACAGAACGGAGAGATACATTTTAGTGCCCCTCCCCCAAATCCCCATTGTTGAATGAGTTATTAACTATCCTGTCATTGCTGTTGATTTCTTTCAAACCAATGTTCTCCTCTGCTTATGTTAAAATTCAAGCCCCTCCCCACTGCAATTTGCCTGTACCCTCTATAGCAGGGGTGTCAAATTCAATTTCATCGAGGGCCACATCAGCGTTGTGTTTGACCTCAATGAGCTGGGGTCAGGTGGGTTTCAGCAGGTTCTGACCAGTTCTGGAGAACCGGTAGCAGAAATTTGGGGTAGTTCAGAGAACTGGTAAATACCACCTCTGACTGGCTCCGCCCCCATCTATTCTCTGCCTCCCGAGTCCCAGCTGATCGGGAGGAAATGGGGATTTTGCAGTAACCTTCCCCTGGATTGGGGAGGGAATGGAGATTTTACAGTATCCTTCCCCTGCCATGCTCAAGCCACACCCACCAAGCCATGTCATGCCCAAGCCACACCCACAGTCGGTAGTAAAAAATTTTGAAACCACCACTGGCCGGGGTGGCTGTGGCCAGCTCGATGTCACTCATGTCCCGGGGGGGGAGGCTGTGGTAGCCTGAGTGCTCTGCCAGCAAAAACTGAGCTCAGGAGGGGTACCTGCAGCCCTTGCAAGCTCAGCTTTCAGCCGCTACAGCCTCCTGCAACCCTCTGCCAGCGAAAATGGAGCTTGGGAGGGTCTCCTGTGGCCCTCCTGAGCTCCATTTTCGCTGGCAGAGACACTGGCAGAGACACTGCAGGCCGGTCCTTTGCTGTTTTCAGGGCAGCCCCGCGAACCAGATCTAAGCACCCCCTGGGTTCTTGAGTTTAACATTCTTAGGCCTGCTGGTTTTTCCTTTCACTTTTTTTTTTTTTGGAAGTAACATAGATTTATCAAGCTTGTTGGTGGCTTAACATACACAATCGTCATGACAGTTCTTGAAAAACTGCCTATTTCATCGTACAATTTTGTCAGCATAAGTGAGAGTAGATTACAGAGTCCACAAAATAGGCATTGGATATATTAGGAACTGAGCCTGATAGTTTATTAAAGGCCAGATACTAGGTTAAAGGACTCTAATAACAAGAATCCTTGTCTTCTTAAAGAGTGCTAGCTTTTAAAGAACATTTCTCATTTCAGAAGGAATTCAAGAGGAGCAATTGATGACAAGGTTTTATTCACTAGATGTCAGTATCTAATCACCACCTGAAGTCAAATTTTACAAGGATATCAAGAATGATAGTCATAACAAATACCCGACAGTGTTCACCAGCAGCAATCTAAAGAATCTGATGGGCTCACACATGATTTTAATGTCTCATTTCCTTATGGCTTGAAAACAAATGTTCGAAGTAGCCAGTGCAAGAAAATTCTGCTTACAACGTTCTGAAAAACTTCATGCATGCATCTTGACATTTATGGTAGCCATCAGTGAACATCTCTCTGTATGTCCCTTAGTTGGTAATAGAGGAATTGAGATGTGGCTAAAGTTAAATTGGGTGACAATGCTGAACTCCTGCTGCATTATGAAAGATGTCTAATGTTTTTGTTTTGTTAATCCACCATCAACATTTATTTCTCTGAGTAGCCTTCAGCATGAGGAGCAAGGCAACCAAGATGATATGTGAAAAGACCATCCACTATATACAATACCTACTGTAAAATGGTTTTTTACCTGTGTGCCCTTCACCTGTTTGAACTGATAGCTGGATAAGGGCCAGAACATAGAACATATGAACTCCAGGCACAATTTTTAAATTTTGTATTATGCACTGTATGTGTATCTGGTAAATTCTTACCCTGAATCTTTTGACACTATGTTAGTTGTGAACCTTTGCTGAAATAAAATATAATTTAGTGTCAATTCTGGTAGCTTCTTGCTCCATTGCTCACTTTATGATTTAAGCATCTTGCATAATAAGTACTCTAGCAGAAAGACAACAGATTGCTACAGACAAGGGAAAGGAACTCTGATTGCAGAAGGAATACTTAATTCAAAAGCTTTGATTTTGATCCCATATAGTTTGTCAGGCATAAGAGGTCAAAAGCAAAGAACCATCACTATGGCTTTGCACCATAGGATATAAGAAACTAGACACTGAAGCAAACCAAGATAGTCAAATATTATGTTCTTAAGTCATCAGTAAATCCCTGGAACTGCCTCTAGGAATGAATGTATTGTAGATCCATTTCTCTCTGCAGCAAACTTTATTCAAGAACACAAGAATACAGTTTCCAAAACTTTATTCCATTGATTAGTATTCTACAAGTAATAGCACATAACCGCATACCCAAGAATGTACCACTCAAGTGCTGTCCAGGCATTTTCTGGTGTCACCTTAGAGCAGGGGTGTCAAACTCGCGTTGTCACAGCGGCATCACGTGATGCATTGGGACTTTTTTCCCCTTCACTAAACCGGGTGTGGGTGTGGCCAGATCATGTTACATCTGGCCCGTGGGCCATGTGTTTGACAGCCCTGCCTTAGAGTAACACTCAGTGAAGACAAGGGGCTTTATTCTGTAGCAAGGCACATATTGGTATGTAAAAAAGATCTCAAATCTATTCCATTATTTTTGTCCCAGAATTCCAAGCCAGCTTGTGATTGCCTTTAAATCAGTGTTTCTCGACCTCGAGAACTTTTAAGATGGGTGGGCTTCAATTTTCAGAATTCCTCAAACAGTATGAAATCTGGGAGTTGAAGTCCACCCATCTTAAAGTTGCCAAGGTTAAGAAATACTGCTCTAACCATCCGTAAATGCCAACCTATTGCAGAGATCTTTGTGAAATGAGTATAACGGACACATTCCTCAACCTTTCCTCAAACCCTGGGTGGTATAAGATATTAGCTTAAGCCTCATCCAAAACCAATAAGAGACTGAAGAGAGTCTCTAACCATTCTCATTGTTCATTTAAGGATGGGTGGACTTCACTTCCCAGAATTCCACCCTTCTTAAAATTGCTTCTTCAGAAACCAATTATTTTCTCAGAAGTACAAAAGCACATCAATATGCAGGGGGAAAATAAATCTGATATCAGTACCAAATCCCCCTATTTAAAATCTCTGCTGAAAAATACAGACCAACCTGAGCTGAAAGAAACAGCACCCATACTTTTTTTTGCAAAGTATGCAAAGAAATATTTCTGTTTATGTTTCATGTCCTTCTACTTTGTACAAGAAATTCAGAAGGGTTTCGGGTTCTCAAAGTGCTTGCTTAACATGGCCACACAAAACACATACATGTAGTGCTTCAGGTTCAATTCACAAAAGGGGGGGGGGTCTGGAACATGCAGAAGTACAAATGAGTCTGCACTTCTTTGATGGAGCCATCTTTTCTCCCTGTGATCCCAGGAAAAAATACAGGTGCTTGAATGAATAGTAGACATATGGCATGTTCAATTTTTTAATCCCAGGAATTCCAGTGGTAGAAATTTAGCCACGTTTGAATGAATTTTTCTCCTCATTTTCTCGCCAAACCCCATCAATTTCTTGTGAAAACCTAGGGTTCCAGTGGAACACAATTTGAAAAACTCCAATCAATAGTATCTTTTTAGAAATGAACACAAACTGTTGCAAAACATATACACTTGGAAGTTCATAATCATGAAGTTAAACTGAATACCTCAGTTAGAAAGTACAGTACAGGCAGTGATGAAATCCAAATTTTTTACTACCGGTTCTGTGGGTGTGGCTTGGTGGGCATGGCAGGAGGATATTGCAAAATCTCCATTCCCACCCCACTCTGGGGCCAGCCAGAGGTGTATTTGCCAGTTCTCCAAACTGCTCAAAATTTCCACTACCGGTTCTCCAGAACCTGTCAGAACCTGCTGGATTTCACCCCTGAGTACAGGGTTATGACTCTCCAGACCTTTCTGAGCAGAACTCCCATCTGCCACAGCCCAAAAAGTCTATCATAATAAAACTAATACCAACATCTGGAGAGCAACTCCATCACCAATCACAGCATTAATCAAATGTTTTTGTGCCTGTTTCAGATAATGCATCCTGAGTTTGTTAAATCCCTTTTAGATCCATCTGAACTGAGAAGCTGTGATTTAAAATGCCCACAAATTAGGACTGAAACTTGATTCCAATGTTAGGGAAACTATAACCGGATCACAAATCAGCAATAGCACTTAGACTTATACACCACTGCATAGTGCTTTACAGCCCTCTCTAAATGGTTTACAGAGTTAGCATATTGCCCCCAACAATCTGGGTCCTCATTTTACCGACCTTGGAAGGATGGAAGGCTGAGTCAACCTTAAACCGGTGAGAATCAAACTCCTGGTAAAGAGCAGAGTTATTCTGCAATACTGCATTCCGACTGCTGTGCCACCACGGCTCTTACCTTGTGTCAAAGGGCAGTAGTATTTGGTTTGGACACAGTATACTACATGAGCCCATCCAATTGTGATCCATTCAGTAATCTCTGCTTAAATAAATCATGGTCCAAATGATGTGTGAACAGAGCTGGGCCATTCCGAATGTCCTTCTATTTTTCTCTCTCTCTGGCTCAAAATAATCAAAAGGATAGCTATCAAAGGATAGCATAATCTCAGCATGGTTATGTTTTCAGCATTCTGTTTAGGCTATTTTCTAAAACTCCATTTTATATGGATCATAAGTAATTCTTTCCAATGCACTGAATTTTTCAAAGATCAACCAAATATATATATATATTAATTCCAAAAGCACTGCAAGAGCTCTATAACCAATTATCTTATGAATTATTTCCTCCTTCCGTAAATGAATTGGCTAACGGTTTAGCCAATTTGTGGTCTGAAGTCCTCTTCAAAGCTTGGCAGTTGTTTGCAACGAAGCATTTTTGTGAACATCTTCCAGCCATTCGATCAGGATTTTGTTCAGAGCTGCAGGCCTGCAGAGAAAATACATGTTGGCAAGGCAGGTATTTTGCAATGTGTGTATTTGCACGCGCAGATACTCATGGGAGTGAAAACGGAATTGAGTGCCCAAAGAACCCAAATTAATGTGAAGTCACGTTTGTTTGATTCTTTGCAAGCTTATTAGTCTTATTTTCTCATGCATCCAGAGAAATAAAGAGCATATACAAGAACAAGAGATCCGATCCACTGTGGTGGCTGAAAACTGAATTATAAACCAACTTTCTGCTTGGATCCTTCCAGATGAATTGACTTCAATTCTCAGAATGCCCCCCGTCAGCTATGATGATTGGAGAAAGTGGGAATTGACATTCAGCACATTTAGAAGGTTACAGGCTGGGAATGCTGCTCTCTAAACCTTTATCAAAGTGAAGCATATGTTTTGCTCAAAATTGCAAAAAAACCTCCCAAAACCTGTCATGTCTACTTTTCTTTCCCAATGTGTGACTAGTATTCAGATTGAATTTGGATTTGCATTACATTTACATCCTGCCTTTCCTCTGGAATCTCAATATGGTATAAAAAAAATGAGCCTTTTCTCATTTGATCCTCAAAAGAAAAACCTGAATTTCAGAATGCAGAGTATGAATAGAAAATACCTGGCCACACCAATTTTGGAACATTATTTATTTAGACGTTGGCATTTTCTATATATTAACCCATTTAACATAATCTCTACATTAACATGAATATGCTAGCTTTTGAGCATCAATATAAGAAATTGCCCTGGATGTAATCAGACTTTCAGTCTTCTGGCTGGCTATTGCCCTCAAAATTCTGCCCTATTGTCCATTTCCATATAGAATCGATATTTGTCTCTAAGTTCAGACAAAACTCGTCCATAATTCCTTCTCCCTGGATTTCCTCTGAATACTAAAATTGAATGATTTAATTCTTTTCAGGGTTGGGAATGGGATTTGCTACCGAGAACTTCTAACCCTATAATGATTTGGCCAGCACTCTACCTACTATCCAGCAAGCAATAACTAAAGTAAATCCTTGCTCTATTTTTTTTTTTTATTTATTTGTATCCTGCCTTTATTATTTTTACAAATAATTTGCCAAAGCAGCCAAGGAAATCTTTCACATAAATAAAGCAAGTTATATGGCAGGCTTTATTAAACACTTTCAATTAGGACAAGTGGTTGGAACAAGAAGAACTCAAGAGATTTACTAGTCATATTTTCTAAGCTTGAACTATGCATATATAAGGCTTTGTAATACTGAAGCCTGCCCAGCTTCTATTGCAGAAAGATTGTGTTGTTTCCAACAAAATGGATAACCACACAAATTTATCAAAAAGTACCTGATCACTCAAGTCACCATAGCACAATCAACAGAAGCTATGAAAGGGATAACAGTGCCATCCATCAGAAACTATTAACAGATGATTACTGTCACACAGTATGACAAAGCAACTAAAGCCCTCCAAAACATTTTAAGTAAATGAAAAGACCCATAGCTGAAGAAGAGAAAATAGAACTCATCTACAAAAATACAGTGTACGGGCTGTAGCAGCCATTATTTAGGACAGACAGGCAGAAAATTAGCAGAATTCAACCATGAACATCAAGTAACTGTCAGGATGAAAGCTGTTTAATTTCACAACCCATGGACAGACTCAACCATAGTTTCAACTAGGAAACTGACTACTGTAAACCAAGCTAAACCCCAAAATGATAGGGAATTCCTGGAAGCTTGGCATTCAGACAAATCAGTCATCAACAGACACATAGAGACAAAGACACAATAAAGAGGCAATAAAAAGCTAAGAAAGAAATAAAAATGACCAAAACACATCTTCTCCAGCAACTGATATCCAAATAAGCAGAGATTAACACCAGACAATCAAACAGAAACCAAAGCAGTAATCAAGGCACTGCCAAGGAGAAAGCCACACCCTTACTGACACTGGCAAAGCAAGCTATTATATTATATAAACAGGGAGCAAATCCCACATTAGCACTGATTATGTTTACTTAGTCAGGTAATGAAATATCTTCAAGTAAACAACCAAGGACTCCACAGAAAGTCCCTATCCAAATGTAGGGACTAGAGAAAAAGTGTCAGGTAAGAAGAAGCTAAAAAGAACTACAAGAAGAATTCAATCTGGTTGAATCGGATTCTAGTCAAATCAATCCATTTTTAAAGGTACCTAAACATACAGCATTTTGGTATTTCTGCCTACAGGTGGCAATACAGCTGCATGCCCTTCACCATTCAGCTTGTCCCTCATGCTCCCTCGCCCACTTCGTACCTTTTAAGCATATTTTTACATCCTACTTAACTGGTGATACTTTAAACCATGTTGTAAAATGTGGGATGTGAGAGAAAGGCACATTTGATTCTTACGAGAAACTAAAATAATTCATCTTCCTACTGCAGTTTATTCATTCTTTATTTGAATTTATCATCCTTTGTGTAGGAACGCTACCAAAATGTAATTATGTAATTTCAGCCAGTATCTCACGTAAAGGCCTTTTTCATAGTAATTTTTTTTTCAAAAAATGAACTGCCATGACATTAAGAAGATGGCAGTTTATAAAAAGCAGGCGAACAATAGAGCAGGAAAGGGGTAGACGGAACGAGACAAAAGATTTTATGGCATAAATAAAACATCAGTTTGCACACAGGGGCACAGAATGCCTTAACATACAGAAGACTTTGATGAAAGTTTTGGGTGATCTGTAACTCTGCTTACATGCATGTTTGCATACATACACAAACACACACATCTCTGTCCAAAACCTTGGCGATCTCTGCCTTGGATTAGATCAGGAGTCTCTAAACTATGGCCCACAGCAGTGGTGGGTTTCAATTTTTTTTACTACCGGTTCTGTGGGCGTGGCTTGATGGGCGTGGTGTAGCTTGGTGGGCGTGGCAGGGGAAGGATACTGTAAAATCTCCATTCCCACCCCAATCCAGGGGAAGGATACTGCAAAATCCCCATTTCCTCCAAGGATCAGCTGGGACTTGGGAGGCAGAGAACAGATGGGGGTGGAGCCAGTCAGAATTTTTACTACTGGTTCTCCAAACTACTCAAAATTTCCACTACCGCAAATACGATTCTAGCCGCTGTTAATATATTCACAATTAAGTATTGTAATTCTTTGTTAAATGACTCTGGTAAGATCCCTAATAAAAATATCTCTGGTTTAAAATCAGTATGTGTCTTTGCAAGAAACTGGAAAGGAGAGAAGATGATTACTGATGAAGAAATTATTAAGAAAACGTTGGATTGTGCCGAAATGAGTAGATTGACATTTGAAATAAAAGAACAGGAAGACAAACAATATTATTTGATATGGGAGCTATTTTATCAATGGATAGATAATAAAGTATGGAGATGAGATACTATATATGAAATGAAATTTGGATAAAATGTTTAAGCACTTGTTTTTTGTTTTGTTTTCTTTAGTTAGAGGTAAGAATATTTGTCATATAATGAAAATTTGAAAATTTTGAGAGCACGAAATGATTTTCACCGATCGAAATACTGTCTGTAAGAGTTTGGAAGAATTTTTTTTATTTTTTATTTTTATTCTTATTTATATGCCGCCCTTCTCCGGAGACTCAGGGCGGCTTACAATGTGTTAAGCAATAGCCTTCATACTTTTGTATATTTTTTTATACAAAGTCAGCTTATTGCCCCCACAAACCGGGTCCTCATTTTATCCACCTTAGAAAGGATGGAAGGCTGAGTCAACCTTGAGCCTGGTGGGATTCGAACTTACAGTAATTGCAGGCAGCTGGATGTTAAATGCTGCCTTGTAGGAGGCATTAGCCTCCTACCCCACTCAGATGTTTTTTATGTTTAAAAAAAAAATTAAAAAAAAAATTCCACTACCGGTTCTCCAGAACTGGCCAGAACCTGCTGAAACCCGCCTATGGGCTACAACCGGCCCACCAGAAGCTTCCTTCAAGCCTGCCAGCTCATCCCATGTTTTGTACTCTGATCCTTTCCAAACAGTGCAGGGAGAGAAAGCAGGGTTGTATTCACCATGTTTGGAAAGGAAAATAGGATTCCCTTGATTTCTGTGATGGTCTCTCTCTCTCTCTCTCTCTCTCTCTCTGTGTGTGTGTGTTTCATTTTTTTCCCACCTCAAGCACAAAGTCCAGAAGTGGTTTCCAGGTAGAAACAAAAAGCATGTATGTTTTTTTTCCTTTTATCAAAGCAGTCAATTTAGTCATCTCTGTTAACTCCTTCAACTTTTGTAGCCATTCGCCTATTGTGGGGATCGAATATATTCATTCAATTGAATTTTATTCATTTATTTATGAAATAGATTTTCCTTCCCCAGCCTTTGAATGTTTGCAAACTTTCCAGTGTGGCTCTCAGACTGAAAAGTTTGAAGACACCCCTGGATTAGATGGACCAAGAATCTGAAGTATTTAGCAACAGTAAACAGTTCTCAGCTCTTGAAAGAGGTATCTTTATCCCTGCAGTGTCCCTCTGGTTGGTTGAAAAGGCAGATGACTATGTGGGTGCTGCATTGGCCTAACTTCAGGACCAGGCCATAAATAGCTTTTTGGACTGGCTGCTGTAACTTCAAAATGTTGCTAAGCAATGGGTCGTAAATCAAGGACTACCTGTAAAGTCTTATCAATTGCACGTAATTCAGTTTCCAATTCTGTCTTGTGTTGTTCAATTCCAGATTTCTTTCATTTACTTTAAATCTTGTTCTTCAAGATACTGTACATATGAAAACCGTTGGAGTTCTTTTTCCATTCCTAACAACCTCTGGTGCCCTTGGCTGGATTTCTGAACTGGTGACATTTGTATTCAGATCCTTTTTAAATTAATGTTTTATTGATTTATTTATAGATAAAGGATGGGATTTGGGAGGAAGAGATATTGGTCTGTAATCTTATAGGAGGTGAAGAGTTATAGTAGTAATGGAAGTTATAAATCACTTTAGATATTTCTTTTCTTTTTTATTATATTCTTTCTTTTCCTTTTCTTCATTTTTCCTGGACTTTTTATTTTTTCTTTCCATTCTCTTTTCTTTCCTTAAGTTTAGTTGGTTTTAGTTATTATTGTAATTAAACTTAATAAAAATTACATTCACATTCCTTTTTATATGTTCATTCAGTAAATGCATTTCATCCTACTTCCACTTTAGTTTGTGATATTTTTAAAAGTGCAATCTAAAGATATTAAAATGCGTTCACATGAGCATTTCTAAATGAAATTTCTCCCCAAAATTATAAAAATATTAGGATGTGTGTTTTGAGTGGAAGATTGAATTGGAATATTCAGGAACCAAATGTAGGAGATGACCAGGTTGAGGCTGAGGATGGGATCAAACACATCATCGATCTGGAGTTGTTACGCCCTTGTAAGAGACCTAAGCCCAGCTCCTTTTGAAGTCCATTGACTCTTTTCTGGTGCCAATTTTCATTGACCGCTAGTAGATCAGATTCTTGTGAATAGGTAGCATGAAATAAACTTTTAAGTGCTTTTGAATTTTGTCTCTTGATTTCCTATGCCTGACACCAAAAATGCCAGTGAATAACTTAAGTTATCATCATTGTATTATTTTGGAGATGCAGATCAAATTGGTTCATGCTGGGACAACCTGCCTCCCCCCCCCTTGAATTTCTCAAGAATACTTAATTTGAATTTGAAGGGAATGTTGATGCAGATCATTTAACAACGAATCTCAGCAACTTATGCAGAATAATAAGCTAATGTGCTTTTTACAAGCATGCATTTTAAAATAAATTATTTCCATCTATCTATCTATCTATCTATCTATCTATCTATCTATCTATCTATCTATCTATCT